>SJYQ01000979.1:345927-428203 GCA_006410935.1 Redunca redunca
TTTTAATTAAGCTTTTTAATTTTTAGAAGGCTAAAGAATAGGAATCCAAATTCCAAATGAACCTTATCAATTATTGTCATGGGCAAATGGACCAAGGATATAAAATGAAATCTTTTCTGAATTATATTTCACTAGGAGATGTTAGATTTTCTAGACAGGAGTGAAGACCATATCCGAATCTGTATTATGTTTTATAGGGAGCTGTTAAACTCAAATGAACCTCATCTATTTTAGGGAACATGTACATAGAAATTGTTTATCTTTCTAAATAGATATAAACCCCTACACAGCACTTGCCGATGACTTGTCATACAGTTGTAATAAAATTGATCTAGACATATTTCACATCCAGAAGAGGCATCTAATTTATTGCCATAGTGTTCTGTTTATATCAGGTATATGAAGCTATGCTATTAGAATAACAGAGACCCCTTTATAACCCAAGTATATGGGCTTCCCTGGAGGCTTAGCCAGTAAAGAATCTGCCTGTGATACAGGAGACCTGGGTTTGATGGCTGAGTCGGGAAAATCCCCTGGAGAAGGGAATGGCTACCCACTCCAATATTCTTGCCTAGAGAATTCCATGGACAGAGGAGCCTGGTGGGCTACAGTCCATGCGGTGGCAAAGACTCAGACTAACTGAGCAACTAACATTTCTTGAAAGATTATGGACTTTAAAAAAATTGATCATGAAACAAATACAAAAGTAGAGAGAATCATTTAATGAATTAATAATTACCGACAGCCAGTCCGGCTCATTGATGACCTTTTCTCTGTCCTCTCATAGTAGGTTATGTTAAGCAAATTCAGGACTTCCTATCATTTCATCTAAAAATGCTTCAGTATCTTTCTCCAGAATATATATACTCTTTCTTTCTCTTTTTAAGTGTCACTGCAGTATCATTATTACACCTTAAAAATTTTAATATTTTTTACCTAAAATCATACTCTGAGTACTTGAATTTCTCTGATTGTCTCAATTTTTCCCCTCTGTTTGAATTGGGATCCAAATAATTGCATATATTGCATCTAGTTTGTATATCTTTCAAGTCTCTTTTAATCTAAAGTTCCCTCACCTTAAAAAAAAAAAAAATCTTACAATTTATTGAAAAGACTGGGTTGTTTATTTGCTGAAAAGACTTTTTTTCTGAAAAAGTTGTATTTTCTGAAGAACTTGCTCTGGTCTGGGTTTTGCTGACTGCATCCCTGTGGTGTCACTTAACGTAATCTTCTGTCCCTGTATTTCCTGTATGTAAACTGGTAGTTGGGAGTAGATATTGGATACTTGACTAGATACAGTCTTTATTTTTTGACATGAAAAAAATCTTCATAGATGGAGTTGTCTACTTCCTTTATTGTATATACTGACTATTTCCTCTTGCATCCTATTAGGAGGCTTGCTATATCTGTTTTTCTGATTCAGATTGACACATGGGTTCAGGTGCTGCCAGCTTGATCCATCCATTAAAACATTCCCCATCAGCTCTTTTCCAAATGCTTTTAGGAACTTGTTGATGATGATTGAGTCCTCCGACAGACATTATGTACCGGGTTCAGAGTTTCTGAATTTGGAAAATCTCACCTATTTCCAGCTTCCCACCCCTGATTTTTCTTGGCATGTTGGTCATTTATTGTCTTTTCCTTTCTTGGTCTGTAATAGACTTATTACTCTTTAGTACACTACTCCCCCAACTGTACTACGCAGAACACAGCACTGCGAAGTACACTGTGAGAAAAATCTCCCTGAGTTCGGGGCCTGCCACATACAGTTTTTCCCTCTTAGAAATTTATAACACAGGTGAGCCTATTGAAGTTCTGAGGAATCTGTCAGTAAAGAAACTTGACCAACCCAGAGTTTCATCAACTTGCTTGATCATTATATTCTTTTCTCAGTAATACCTCTTAGTATCCTAATTAGAGAAACACACTTTGAAATGCATCTCAAAGAAGAGGGGAAGGTGGAGGCGCTTGTCCCATCCTCCTGTGAGGCTTTCTGATGTTAAGGTCATGACTTGGTAATATGGGCACCCTTCTAGGCTAAGAGCAAACCAAAGTTCACACAGAGAACTGACATACCATAACGCATCTTGTGTTAATACGGTTTTATCTTCATTACATTGATTGCTTCAGTTGCTGTGCTTCTTCTTAGTGTTATCTACATAACCAACTTAGATAATTCCTAATATGTTAATTACCGGTAAGAAAATAAAGCCCAACTCTAACAGTCACAACTTAAAATTTTTTCAATTTGCTTTCTTACATTACAGATTCACACATGTACACCACACGAATTCATGTACACATACTCCCCTCTCAGAGCACACTTCAGTTATTTTATTTCAGGTGACCATCCTAGATAGCATATTCAAAAGCAGAGACATTACTTTGCCAACTAAGGTCCGTCTAGTCAAGGCTATGGTTTTTCCTGTGGTCATGTATGGATGTGAGAGTTGGACTGTGAAGAAGGCTGAGGGCCGAAGAATTGATGCTTTTGAATTGGGGTGTTGGAGAAGACTCTTGAGAGTCCCTTGGACTGCAAGGAGATCCAACCAGTCCATTCTGAAGGAGATCAACCCTGGGATTTCTTTGGAAGGAATGATGCTAAAGCTGAAGCTCCAGTACTTTGGCCACCTCATGCAAAGAGTTGACTCATTGGAAAAGACTCTGATGCTGGGAGGGATTGGGGGCAGGAGGAGAAGGGGACAACCCAGGATGAGATGGCTGGATGGCATCACTGACTCGATGGACGTGAGTCTGAGTGAACTCCAGGAGATGGTGCTGGACAGGGAGGCCTGGCGTGCTGTGGTTCATGGGGTTGCAAAGAGTCGGACACGACTGAGCGACTGAATTGAATTGAATTGAATTGGTATAGGAGGAGTAATAAAGGGAATCATAGTACTCATTGGGTCTTTGCCTTCAGATATCAGCTCCAGATTGGTTTTTATGCCAGATGCCTACATGTTGTTTGTGGCTTGCTATGGGAAATGCAGTTGAGCACAGTTAGTGAGAGAGACCGATTTTCTTCGACTCTGAGGACACCTTGAGTTTTGTACAATAAGTGTTTTCCATTAGAAGGAAAATGCTGTGCATTAGTGCTCATGAGAAAAAAATAGTGATTGCCAGTAATGCCATCAGGAAACAATTTTTTAAATGTTTTGCAGTACAAGCATGAATCGATCATTAAATGGGGAATACAGCTTATTATTGGAACAGACTTGGAACATGAATCACAATTCTTTTTGAAGTGGTATTATTCTAGGAAAGTGTGAATTTTGATTTTAGGAACACACGCAAAGGATACAGTAATAAGGAGTATAAGTCAGAACACTTCATTAAAATAAATAAGAACGGAGCCAAGACTCAGAGGACATGAAACTCTGTTTTGTGAGTCTTGTTGGAGAATGGTATGGGATAAGACACGAGAAAGCTGACATGGCATCACCAATGATCCCAATATTGATTCAACATGCTTTTGTAGCACTGGGCTGCTGGCTGCCTGGCCGACAGGTAATGGGGAGCTAAATTCAGACCTAGAGAGTTAATGTTTATGACGGAAGTTATACTGGTGCTTTTAAATTGAAACAAAGCTTGTCTTTAAAAATTATCAGGATTTAAAATGCTCTTCTGTTCAGAAAACCCAGAAAAAGGCAAAGACTACTTGAATTAAATATTTTAAAACAATAGACAACTTTGTTCTTTATGACGAATTACTCTTAGGTTTGCTGTTCATAGAAGAAAAGATCAAGTGTAGAATTTGACCGTGGACCTTATCTTCCACTTATTAGGTAGCTTTCCAAATACTGTACTTGAGGGCTATTTGTATTCAATTCAAACACATGTTGTTAGGAAGATTAAAAGTAGAAGGATGGGGCATAGGTCTGGAAATTACCCTGAAAACATTCTTTTAAATGCAACTTAAGGTAATAGATTTGTATTCCTTGAGCAAAAAGCAGCTGAGAAATGCATCCATTTGTTGCAATTCTAGAATAGTATTTGGTGCATTACTGAGCCAAAACATAGATGAAAAAAATCTCCCACAATATAAGAAGTTTAAGAGGCCTGAATGATTTTGGTTCTGTCCTTTATGAACTGAATTCCAGAGAGCAGAAGTAACTTGCCCAAGGTTACATTTTACCTTGTGCTGTAAATGATCATGTCTCAGCTTGGGAAGCACTTCATTCATTTCCAGTGTGAGACATGGTTGCATTTTACACCTTGACATTACTGTCTGGTCTTGAAAATAACTGATTATCCTGTGGGCTCAACAGAATAATGATAATGAGGGACTGTTGGAGGGAAGGCTGGGTTGTGTCAGTCAGGAGCTGATTCCTAAGGTATGTCATCCCAGATCCCATGTTCTTTTCCTTAGTAGTTTGAAATTCCAATAGCAAGTGAGTGAGTGAAAATGATTACTTCAAATGTCAACCAACAGGTTGCAACAAAGGGCTAAAAATGGGGGGTAGGGGTTTTGAAGAACTGTCTCTGAGTATCAGTGCATCTTGCAGCCCGATGGCCTGGGCATTTTCTGCTTCCCACCCATAAGACAAAGGGGATAGCACCTGCCAAAATGTGGGCATTTATAATTTTTAGAAACTTCATGAGAAGACTGACATAGACCCTACAAGAAGTCTAAGGAAATTTCTTCTGAAGAATGAAGTTTTAGGCTATGAAGAAAATTTCAGCGAAATAAGAAAACACCATATGTGTGCTTAGTTTCTGAGTCGTTTCTGACTCTTTGCAACCCCATGGACTGTAGCCCATTGGGCTCCTCTGTCTATGGGGATTCTCCAGGCAAGAATACTGGAGTGGATTGCCATGCCCTCCTCCAGGGGATCTTCCCAACCTGGGGATCGAACCCAGGTCTCCTTCATTACAGGCAGATTCTTTACCAGCTGATCTACCAGGGAAGCCCACACACCAAGATGGTACTCCTTCACTTGGTTAAGCTAGGCTTTGGTGTGTTTCAGCTTATTTGTTCTTATTTAAAGGTTAATAATGTTCATTCATTGTTTGGAAAACTCAGCAGTGGCCACAGGACTGGAAAAGGTCAGTTTTCATTCCAATCGCAAAGAAAGGCAATGCCAAAGAATGTTCAAAGTACTGCACAATTACACTCATCTCACATGCTAGCAAAGTAATGCTCAAAATTCTCCAAGCCAGGCTTCAGCAATACATGAACTGTGAACTTCCAGATGTTCAAGCTGGATTTAGAAAAGGCAGAAGAACCAGATATCAAATTGCCAACATCGGTTGGATCATCAAGAAAGCAAGAGAGTTCCAGAAAAACATCTATTTCTGCTTCATTGACTATGCCAAAGTCTTTGTGTGGATCACGACAAACTGTGGAAAATCCTGAAAGAGATGAGAATACCAGACCACCTTGCCTGCCTCTTGAGAAATCTGTAGGCAGGTCAAGAAGCAACAGTTAGAACTGGTTCCAAATTGGGAAAGGAGTATGTCAAGGCTGTATATTGTCACTCTGCTTATTTAACTTATATGCAGAATGCATCATGCAAAATGTCAGGCTGGATGAAGCACAACCTGGAATCAAGATTGCCGGGAGAAATATCAGTAACCTCAGATACACAGATGACACCACCCTTATGGCAGAAAGCGAAGAACTAAAGAGCCTCTTGTTGAAAGTGAAAGAGGAGAGTGAAAAAGTTGGCTTAAAACTCAGCATTCAGAAAACTAACATCATGGCATCTGGTCCCATCACTTCATGGCAAATAGATGGGCAAACAATGGAAACAGACTTTATTTCTGGGGGCTCCAGAATCACTGCAGATGGTGACTGCAGCCATGAAATTAAAAGACACTTGCTCCTTGGAAGAAAAGCTATGACCAACTTAGCATATTAAAAAGCAGAGACATTACTTTGCCAACAAAGGTCCGTCTAGTCAAAGCTATGGTTTTTCCAGTGGTTGTGTATGGGTGTGAGAGTTGGACTATAAAGAAAGCTGAGTGCTGAAGAATTTATGCTTTTGAATTGTGGTGTTGCAGAAGACTCTTGAGAGACCCTTGGGCTGCAAGGAGATATAGCCAGTCCATCCTAAAGAAAATCAGTCCTGAATATTCATTGGAAGGACTGATGTTGAAGCTGAAACTCTAATACTTTGGCCACCTGATGTGAAGAACTGACTCATTAGAAAAGACCCTGATGCTGGGCAAGATTGAAAGCAGGAGGAGAAGGGGATGACAGAGGATGAGATGGTTGGATATCACAGACTCAATGGACATGAGTTTGGGTAAACTCCAGGAGTTGGTGATGGACAGGGAGGCCTGGCATGCTGCAACCCATGGGGTCGCAAAGAGTCATATATGACTGAGTAACTGAATTGAACTGACTGAATGTTCACTCTGTTGAGTTTCCAGAGATATGATAAGGATCGAATTATTTCTTTTATGTCATTGAAGAGAGTTGTATAGATTAAAATGTTCTTTAGAGTTTGATGTTTTATTTCATCATAATAGCATTTAGTTTTTAGTTGACTAATTTATGATTATATTAATATTTCTTTGCTTATTTTAAAAAATGAAGTATTTATTTCTATTTCCAGTAATTTACAGGCATTTTGATCACAATTAAAACTGGATGGTTAATTCTACTCCCCAAGAATCCTGCTTTCTGAATCAGAGTGGTTTTACTTTAACAAATGTTTTTTCAGTTTAGGGTTCTGTATGGTGATCATACTCTCTAGGGTGGAACGTGTGGAAAAAGGTGGCTGACCTTGAGAAATATAAAATTGCTGGGCTAGGATTCTTTCAGGGTTGAAATGGAGTAATAAAATCAGAAATCATGGCATGGTTTCTAATTTCAAAGACAGACTGTCTGACCTTGCCTAAATAGTTCAGGTAGAAACCAAGAAGGAACATGAAGAAGGAAATTGAGTTCCCCTCCAGGTGATATACAGCATAACCTTAATACATCTGGGATTTCAACATGGGCCATTCATTCACTTTAGGGTCCAGAAGATGTTTTTTCCTGTGTTTTTATTCTTACTTGAAAAAGTTCTGATGAAAAATACCTCTATACCTCCTTTACTCACAAATGAAAAAATCTCCCTCCCACCACCCATGTTTATTCTTTGTTCTCTGTCTTCCTGAACTGGAGCCTACAATTTAAGATAAAAGAATTCTTTCTGATATGTATTTGGTTCTTTGGCTCTTTTTGAACAAGTCTTCTCTTGAAACCATGACGGGGACTTCCCAGATACCTAGACTCACCAGTATTTTGGATTCTTTGCTGCATGTTTCGTACCCGAGAGGGAAACGTATATGGATTAAGGGCTTCCGTTGTGCCCTGCTTTGTCACATTTGTCAGCCATCACTTCCCAACTGCCTCATTCAATGGATGATTGTTCATCCTCCATGTAGTGCCCTGACTGCACCTTCTGTGGGCCAGGAGACAGTGCTGTGGTTTGTGGCCTAAGCGAACTGTTCTCCAATCTGCTAGGTGCAAGTTTTGAGGTGTGTTTTTGTTTTTTAGGTTGTATATAATGTACAACAGTTCAGTTCAGTCGCTCAGTCGTGTCCGACTCTTTGCGACCCCATGAATCGCAGCACGCCAGGCCTCCCTGTCCATCACCATCTCCCAGAGTTCACTCAGACTCACGTCCATAGAGTCTGTGATGCCATCCAGCCATCTCATCCTCAGTCATCCCCTTCTCCTCCTGCCCCCAATCCCTCCCAGCATCAGAGTCTTTTCCAATGAGTCAACTCTTCGCATGAGGTGGCCAAAGTACTGGAGTTTCAGCTTTAGCATCATTCCTTCCAAAGAAATCCCAGGGCTGATCTCCTTCAGAATGGACTGGTTGGATCTCCTTTCAGTCAACATCAGAAGTTTAACTGGAATATTTATTTTTAGAGGTGAAATGGTTTTAAGGGCTGGGACCAGGAGCTGACATTGTGAAAATGTGTGATGACCTCAGACAGGCATAGGAGGAAGAACATTCTAGGTTGATTTATATTGCCCTGATAGTGAACTCATTTCCTGGGGTTTATTGATTAAATGAAAGAGGTCCCTAATTTTATAAAAATTACTATGTCAGTTTTGAGGAGCTCAGAATGTGTTTTTCTTTCTTTCTTTCTTTTTTTTTTTTTTGGTAAGTGACTCTTCAAAATGTGGTCCTTAGGGGGATTACACATGAAACATCCAGGGTGTCTTAATTCAGCAAAGATTGTCAGGTCATTTCCAGCACAATGAGCAATGGGGACCGTGAGAATCTTGAGCAGAGGAACATGTGGCAGTGGACCTCTGGGTTCCAGTCTGGATTACTTCCTTTAGCTGCATGGTGGGCAAGAAGTTAACTAGTCTGAGCCTCAGCTTCCCAATCTGTAAATTGTGGGTGATGACATTTGGAGGCTTAAGGGGATAATGACTGTAAACAGCCTGGAACAGCTCCCCTACCTGGAGAAGGCCCTGTACACAGGGTGGATTTAGAGGTATTTTCAGTAGTTATGTTTTTAGTAGTGAGTGAATACCCTGTATTTGAGGTACAGCATTTGGAATCGAGGTCAGGAGAATCGAGTCACCTCAATGTAAATGGATCGTTTTCTTTGTGTTCCATTGATACCTAGATTCAGCAATGGCCTGAACCTTTGGGCAGAGCTGTGGAGTGCAGTCTCCCCTCCCTCCTCCAACTCCTCCTTGCCCCTCCTTCCCCTCTTCTCCTTCCACCTCCCTCCAGGATCCTCCTCAGCTGCCTGGAGGCAAAGGTCAGCTCCTCCAGGTGACCTGTGTCTGCTTCCTGTGGCCCTGGCTTCCCCTCTCTGCTGTCTCTGCTGCCTGTTAGAAGTGAGAAAAGGAGGTGTAGCAAAGGAAGCTGCCTCCCTGAAGATGGAGCCTTGTGAGGACATTTAGCTCTTCATTCCATCCAGGCCTTGCTTCCTGCTTTCTCCAATAACCAAAGATCCTTCTCAGGAGGGTAAAAATTACAAGAATTTTTGTCATCAGAATAGTGGCAGTTATGTGTATCCAGGTAAATAATAGAGGCTTTCAATAAAATGTGGCAAGGATTATAATGACCTCTTGTTAGTGGCTAAAAAAAGAACAGGTGGGCCTCAGGGCTCTGCATTTTCCCCACCTGGGTTTCCATATATACTCTGCTTTTTGCTCCTCTTGAAACTAGGTATTTGTAATTTTGCCACATAGTCCAGCTTTGGGGAGGGTGGTCAGTGGAGCAATTCACAGAACATGGTTTGTAGCAAGAGTTATGCTTTTATTTTTTTTCAAATCACCCCCCAACTGACCCCCGCTTTGCCTTCCCTTTAAACCATGTATGAGAGAGTTTAAACAGAAAAGGGGAAAATAGATTATGTCCTGCTGTTGCTAGGTAACCAGAAAAATAACAAACCCAGTCAGAGTTGATATTGAAAGGATTTTCCCCAGGAATCTGGCTACTTTTGCTAAGTGATTCGTGGGGCGTTAACAGATTTGCATACTGGTGAGGCTGCGGGGTCTCTGTCCTTCATGTCCTTTCTCCCTGCCTCTCGCCCCACATCAGGAAAATCCCAGGTACATTATTGGAGTCTTTCAGTCAGTTCTTGACTTTGAGATACTCTGAGGGAAGATCCTTGCAGAGGCAAATATGGCTTATTGCACGTAGCCAGAGTAGATTCTGTATTTCTAGGACATCGAACTCATTTTCAAAAATACCTGGGACCCCTTTCTCAGCAGGTATGGTGTTTGATCAGCTTGCAAATGGTGACAAGTCTTTATTTGTTTCACATTTTACTGGGAGTATTCTGTAAAGGTTGTTTCTTAGCCTCAGGAGACGTATGTACACCCAACCAAAGATTTTAAAGATTAAATCGCTAGATATCTGTCTTGTTCCTTTCTCATGGGACTCTGCCATTCTCTCCCTGGCTGGCTCTGTGGGCATGGTATTGCCCAGCCTTTGAGGGCTCCGTCTCTGATTCATAGTGTCACCTGCCTTGTGGGTCTCAGCCCGACTCTCCTGTGACCTGTGCTGTCTGTCTGTTGCAGATTTGAACATCTCTCAGACTGCATACCCACTCCTCCATGACTCAGATCCACATGGCCCTCAGCTGCAGATGTTTATAGCAGAAGAAAAGCCAAATCTACAGAGAGTGACCAGACAAGACGGGGAACCTGGAAATGGAGCAGAAGAAAATATTGTTTACCTCTAATTGTGTTGTTCTTTTTCCAAATGAGACAACATACTGGCATTTTGGGGAGATTTTTTTTTTTTCCCTTTCTTGATGTGTGTGACTGTCCAAAGTACTTTAGGAGTAATGTTTAATATTTTGTGCAGGTTTATTTGAGGGGCATGAGTCTCATAATTAAATTATTGAAACAACTGTGTATCATCATTAACTTATCACACCTAATTTCAGATTTCTGGAGGAGAAATTGACTTTAGATAAGCAGGAAAAATTTCAAAGTTATTGGAACCCTAGAGTAGAATCCCTCATAGTGTTCTCTACTGGGTCATCTGGTTTTTGGAATGCCTCTTAAGATCGAGATGAAGCACTTTGGATGGAAAGAGTAATGTCATGGGCAGACTTTCACAATCATGGCAGCTGGTTAGGGAGAGTGGCCTCAGGGCCCTCAAAGGCAGAGAAAGATGTAGGAAAAATCTTTTCTTGGCTAGTCTTGGGACATCAAGGGGGTCACTCATGGTGGTGAGTTGTCGCAGTCACCATGCAACCAAGGAATCCCTGTCTGGGCGCCTGTCCTAACCAGCTGGCCACTCTGCTATGGACACAACCTGGACACATAGGACCTGGGCCGGAGCCTATTCAGATGCGCTTTCTAGGTCCTAATGCGTGTGGTCTTTCAGGTCACAGTTCAGCATCCTCTCAACACAGCCCAGAGGCAGAGCCCCAACAAGTCAGTTTGATGTAAAACTTCAGAAACGAAATTTTATTATTGAAGCGAGGCTTTAGTAATGACCTTGCTTCCGTCACCTGGCCCTGTCTCCACCAGCTCGGGAAGCACCAAGGACAACCACTCACCGGAAGGACCTCTGGCCTGCAGTGATTCAAGGACAAAAGCTGCCCTCTTGGTGAAAGTTGCTGCCTCAATGTGCTTTTCCACAAAGGAACATTGGCACATCTTGCCTTCAGGGTAATAGTCTTTTGTGAGAAAATAAACCAAGAAATGTTTTCAGTTTGTTCTTCAGAAGTATTTGTATATATTTTGGTCAGTGTCAATAAATATATTTTACCTCAGCCTTTCACTTTGAAATTTTTAAATTGTGTAGAGCCATTGTAAAATATACACATCATACTCAAACACAACCACCCCTTATTAAAAATGAAAATAAAGGAGAAATACTAAATTCACCCAGACATTCAATACTGCTTCTGGCCATTTTAGTCACAATCATATTACATTCAGAGACTAATTTTCACAGATGGATATGTCTTATTAAAATTTTAATCAGTCACTTCATCTCCAAGATGAACTTCTAAATGATAAGGTGCATCTTCTATTCTTCAGACATCTAGAGAGAAAAAAATCTATCTTCCTTCTCTCTCCAATAATGTCTATTCCAGAATTTCCTAGTCTTTGAATAAAAATCTTTTAGATATTTCAGTCTAAATCCTTGCTCCAATAACTATAAATATCTTTCCTTTTTTCCTGACAGAGGATATGGAAATAACCATATGTGAAAATAGGTAAAGATGTTCAAAATCCCCATGGAGTTCTTTAAAAATACCTGTGCTCAGTTGATTTTCAAGCCCTGCAAACTATGGGACTTTGGGTAGTCACACAGGGAAAGCTTTGGCATCATTTGATATATCTCTATTCACTGGTTCCTCTTGGTAATTTTTAAATTTAATATTATGACTTGTCAACTGAATCTAACTCTCAGTGCTTTCTTGATAAGTTTTTCCTTTCCACTTTATCCTCACTATGTAAAGAGCTTGGTTCACAGTGGAATTCACTCTGTGACTTCAATACAGTTTCACTCATCTTAGGAGAAGACCACCCTGTTTCTCAGCATCATAATATAAGTTGCCCTCAAAGAACATTTCCCACCAACTGAAGATCTCAAAGGAAACTTTCATCCCTTTAAAGATTTGTTATAGAAAGAAAGCATTTCTGCCCTGTCCCTTCCAAGCTTCATAAATTCATGTGCATCTTATTTGCAGTCCAAGCTTCTCTGTACTTCATCAGGACTGCATAATTGTTGGAGTCCTGTAACACTTTCTAGCCCACTCACAATTCAGAAAAGACTAAAAATACTTGCTGCAGAGGTGGTGGTATATATAGGAAAATATGAAATGAAGAAGGTGAACAAGGTGAAATCATGGGATTACAGAAAAATGAAGTTAGGTATTCCTTTCCGTGACCTAGGTAGGGCTCACTGTTCAAACTTGGAATCAAACTGATATTATTAAGGTTCAGCCATCTCTGTCTTAATGAGAAAGGAATATCAATTCTGGAGTCTGATGACCCATTTCCTGGCTGTGACCTTGGCCTATCTCTACGTCTTAAGTTTCCTCATTAAAAAAAACTGGGATGATTACCTTATGGAATTGTGAGAATTAAATGATTATGCAATGTGCTTATAACAGAGCCTGGGGCATAATAATCACAGCATATTCTGGCTATCATTATCATATCACAAGCTCCTTTAATAATTGGTCAGTCCTTAGGCAGATTGTACCTGCATAGCCAGAAACAGTGAATGGTCAGGAGTCCGAAGATTTCCAGTAGTAAGAGTGGACCAAGGCTTCATAAGGTTAGCTTTTAACTTATTTGCATCTCTAAACTTCCATTCAGCTTGCTCAATAAACATTTATTGACTGTCTGCTAAAGACTAAATAATCTGTTAGGAAGCAGGCAAAGATGAACAAGCCTGCAAGTTGTTGAAGACAAACACATGAAAAGAGATAGATTGCTATGGGAGCTCAGAGAAAGGGCATGTTGGGGGCCAGTAATATTTAGAAAGGGGCTTCCCTGGTGGCACAGTGGTAAAGAATTTGCCTGCAGAGCAGGAGCTGCAGGAGACACAGGTTTGGTCCCTGGGTCGGGAAGATCCCCTGGAGGAGGGCATGGCAACCTGCTCCAGTATTCTTGCTTCGAGAATCCCCATGGACAGAGGAACCTGGCAGGCTTACAGTCCATAGGATCACAAGGAGTCCTGGCATGACTGAAGTGACTTAGCATGGTCCGTGTAGAACGGAGGAAGTTGTCCTAAAGCAGAAGATGCCTGAGGCTTGAAGGATAAGTAGAGAGAGGGTGAGGAAAAGACATTCCAGGCAAGAAGGGGAAACTCAAGCAAAAGTGCAGAGTACAAAAGAAAAGACAAATCTAACATATATTTGGAGGTACTGCAGAAGGAATTCCTCCCCTTTGGATCAAAATAGCCAGGGGAAAAACCCATCTGTTTTGGGCTCTTTAAAGCACTCTAGTACAGGTTGTGGGGAAATATGGACATGTCTCTCTCAACTTGGTACTTGATCAGGTGCCATAGAAAGCCACCTGATGGAGGGCTGCTGAAACCCTGGGCAAATCATTATTCAAATCCATTTCACCTGCCTTCACTAATCCAGGTCATCTACAAAAACCCTGCATGTCCTCCAAGAGGTACGGAGCCTAAACAAGAAATTTGCCTAAACAAGTTGTTTTCCAGGAACTAGAGTCAGCTGTGTCTAGTTGAAGCTGAGCTGGTTAAGACTGGATAGGCCCAGGACCCTCCAACGGGGCATGCGTGGGTGTCTGCCCTGTGACCTTTCCTCAGCCAAGGGCTGAAAACTCCACCATTTGTGTTAAGTGCCTCCACTTTAGAACGTGCAGAGCCCTGGAGCTCAGTTACACCTGAGCAAAACCAGGATTACCGCACCTTTTTCCCATCCTTTCCCCACGCTCCCCATGTTTATTTGTTATCCCATAAATATCCCAACTCCCCAGCACTTCGCTTTTCTGGGAGGCACACTTGAGATGCAGTCCTCAGTCTTCTCACTGCTGCCTTAAGAACAAGCTCTCTCTTTGCTGCACATGTTGGGAGTCTCAGCGATTTTGCTTGCTAAGTGCTAGACAAAAGGAGGACACCCTGTAACCCCGCCCTTCCGCACCCACCTCCACCATAAAGCAACTGGGTTCTGGTCAAAAGGCTACTTGGGTATCTACCTACAGATCCTAAACCACAAGAAACTGAAAGTAAAGGGATTACTGGGGGGCTACCTTAAGATGCTTATAGGAATAGAGGGATCCAGAAAAATGTCAGTTTCTTCTGTGGATGAACTAAAGACTCATGAGTCAAAGAAGAGTTTTAAATGGAGGGAAAAAAAGGAGCCAGGGGGAGGGGAAAAGACTTAGCTCGTCTGTTTTGTTTTCTTATCTCCGTTTCAGTAAGGTTTTCTTAAGGTTTTATCTTTTTCTTTCCTTTGGAAGACATTCCTGTTTTTGTTTTCTTTTACCTGAGTCTGTGGGGTTTCTGCATAATATATGAAACAGCCATCTCTCCTGATCTTGAAAAATTGGTCTTGCATAGGAGATGAACCTTCTTGTTCAAACCTGCCCTAGCTTTTGGTTGTCTTCCCAACCTTTGGGATTGTCCAAGCAGCCTTGTTTGTTTTTAGTAGTTCCCAGTGGTGGAGATTGTGCTGAAACCTATCAGTGTCTTCAAGGGTGGCAGGGAACCTTAGTCAGCACCTAGATTTCAGCGGGTAGGAACCCAGACCCTCAGTCAGCAGCTTTAAAGTGTGTCAGTACTTTACAGTGAAATGTATAGTGCTGTGGGAATGCAAGCTCAAGCCCAGCTGGCCAAGAGAGCCAGGTGATTTGGAGGTGTCTGCTGGATGACAGTGTAAAAACCACGACAGCAGACGAACGTATAAACTCCTTTCTGGGGGATACTGGCAAGCTGGAGCCAGGCAGAGGGAGGATACAAAGGTGGCATTCCTGCCTCTGCTCCCCTGGGCTGCAGCTGCAAAGACCAGGGGCAACCCAGTGGGGAATGCCAGTGCAGAGGAGCGGCTTTAGGGGGGCCGAGGGTGGGAGGAGGGAAAAAAGCAATTGCACCCCACCAACTTTAGCGAGGGAGAGGAGGAAGGGCAAGTAAGAGACGCCTGTCGGCACCTCCATCCCCATCCAGAAAGAGAATATGACTCAGCTCTGTAGGCTGAGGCTTTAAGATCAGCAAATGAATCTCTTTCACAGAAAGTCTGTGGGCTTTTCAAAGGGCTGCTTCTGCGCCAGGCCCTGGGGAGAGGGAGGCTGTGGGCAAGGCTTTTAAAAGCCAGTCTTCTGGGGCTTCCTTGGTGGTGGGGACAGTAAAGAATCTGCCTGCAATGCAGGTAGACTGGAGTTCTTAATCCCTGGGTTGGGAAGATCCCCTGCAGAAGGGAATGGCTACCCATTCCAGTATTATTGCCTGGAGAATTTCATGGACAGAAGACCTTGTTTTGTCCTGTGGATCTTGGGAATCTAAGTAAGTCCCATTGGTTTTCAAGCCAGATGTTTCAGGGACTAGTCTAAAGAGCTGTTATCAAAACTCAGAGTGCCTAATGTGAGAGATAAACCCTTTGTTCCTAAGGGAGATGTTTGTGAGTTCCATCTAGATAGTGGGTTGCCACGCTGGGGCCTTAGGGCAAGACCACATCTCAGCCTCTGTATCTGGCCTCCCTGTGGCCCTTAATCTTGTTTTCCAATGTAATGGAACTGTTTAGCTAGTTTTTAGGTCTTTTTCAGAGACAATTGTTCCACACGCAGGTATAGATTTAGTGTGTTCAAAGGAGGAGGTGGGATCTCCCTACATCACTGTCTTAAACACCTCGTGATTTTTTTTTTTTTTAATCAATGCTGATGCTATCCCTCACTCCATCTTCATTTCCACTTAGGGCTTCGTGGAAAATGGAAAAGAGACAGGAGTAGAGGGGTCACATGAAAGAAAGATTCCACGATGACTTTGTGATTCCCACCAAGAGCCCAGCATGTTCTTTTCCCGACTGCCTCTCAGGCACAGATCTCCCACTACTGAGTGTTATAGAAGCAGTAAAAAGGGAAAAGTCAGACCTGGGCTCTGCTTACTGAAGTTCCCTTGGGCTACAGGGTTGCACAATGCCACTTACGCTGTATGAATTTGCTCATGGAAATCCAAGGTGAATGGAATCTCTTGGAGTTGCACAATCCTGCAACCTTGCTTCTGAGCTAAGTTTGCTTACAGATGAAATGGGGATAATAATAGCCATACCTTGCAGGGCTATTGTGAAAACTGAGTTAAGCCAAGCACAGTAACCACTCTAAAAACAACAGCAGGGGTTCCATGGCTGGTGATAGGGATGGAGAGAATGCAAGCTTGAGCTTGTGCAAGATCTGATGTAGTTGGGGCATCATTGCTTCAGTTTTTCACAGCCCATTCTCCTTTGCCCTGGGAGATGTCCATGATCAAAGCCTGCCACGATGCTGCATGCAGACTGAGATTGTTATGAGACTTACTGAATGACCGAGTGGAAGATCTTTGGAAATCTGAGCTCAAAGAGGGACTAGAACCCTGATCCTGTTTCCATTCCGTTTCTTTGCCTCTGGCTCATGAGTTCAAAGCCGTTCCTTCAAGCTGATGATTGAATATTGTTTTGGGTGAAATAACTTGATGGGGGACCATGATTCAGTAGTTCTGTAGAAGCGTCATGACTCAGAAACTTCAGCGTGCCATTAATCAACTCCTAGTTGTCTACCTACCAACAAAACTCTTTGAAGAGAAGAAAGTCAGAAGTTTTAGTTACAACAGCCAAAAAACTCAGACAATTGTCTGCCAGCAAAGAATGAACTTAGAAGATACGACTACATTTTTATTTGCTAATTTCATTAGATACCATAGTTCCATTAGAGAACTGGCCCTTAGGCCTGTGGGGAGCCCCCAACCCCACTTCTCCAATGACTCCTCTTTCATTCAGTTTGGAGATACATTATCCCCAGGGCCAGTGTCTCCAGGCTTTAGAGTTCCAGTCATTTGGAATGGTTTGGGAAGTTCCCCTCCTTACTCAGAGGCTCATTTGGGGATCCTAATGTATCATAAAAGGGGTCTGATTTGTCTGCTGAAATGCTTTTTTACTTACCCAAGAGTATGTCTAAATTCTTTTCTTCTCCCTCCTTAGTAGGTTTTGTGTTGTTTGCCTATTCGAAGAAGGAGGCCATGAAGGGAAAAAGTGTTAGAACTCTGATGAATGGTTTTCCTCTTGTGAGCATCTAAGTTACTCAAGTTAAATATTTATTGACAGAAGCTGGTATGGACAGAAATGCCACTTGGGGGCAAATGCCTGTCTTCCTTTGTCCATGCTCTCTCTACCACCACATCCCCTATCCCACCCCCAACAGCATATGACGTCTGAGCAGGTTTTCTGGGTAGTTGACAGTGTTAATTTTTCCTGTCTCTAACATAATAGCTTCAGATAGAAACACAAACACAGCCCGCATCAAGGAGAGCATCTGAAGAGGCCATGGAGCTTGAAACAGACTCTTTAGAAACGTGCTTGACGTTTCCCTTGGCTGCTTTCGTGGCCTCCTTGGAAAGGCTTAAGGCACCTCTCTGCTTCTGCAAGCTCTAATTGGGGGAGAAATTTGGCAGGTGCCCGCAAAGAACAATAGGCTTTTAATTATGGTCTAGAAGCCCAGGAAGCTCCCCCGCCATGAATTTCTTTTTAACACTTGTGTTTCTTCTTGCTGCCCAACAAACAATAACTGTACGGTCCATCAAGGTAACTGTGGCCATCAATCTTCTGTAGCACAAGAATTTCTTGTAACATAAAGACAGTAATGGGATTATTATTATTTTTGCAATACCTTGAAAAATTAGTATTAACTTGTGTTCCCTATTTGAGACAGTTGATTTTAGTAAGGTGATGCTGAATACAATTTCATAACTTTGTCTTTCCATGCAAACAGCCTCTGTGCAAAATTCTCATATCTGACACTTGAATTAATGTAAACACGTTTCAGTAATGGTCGTATTTTGTGTTACTCAGAGGAAGATTTCTACATGCAGGGACCGAGCCTGGGAAGCATTGTTGCTATGGAGACCACGAGGGTTGGATTAATTAAGGCCTGAACAGATGTTATGAAGTGTGCAGAATGCACTGTTTTCTGCTAGTAATTAAAGAGGGTACGTGTGTACGTGAGCGAGGAGAAAAAAATACAGAGACAAAGCAGTCAGACAGATAGATGTGCTTGGCACTGGACACGTAACATTTCCTCTGGTAAAACTAACCACTGATCACTCCACTGACTCTATTATCTCCTCCACCCATGCCAGACAGAATAATTGCTTGAAATGGACAAGTGGCCCATTCATCCTTTCTTCCTTTGGTCTGATTTATAAGAGGCATAGGAATATACAAAAATGTGTTCTTGGATCAGTGGGTTCAAACAGCCCATCTGTCTGAACACTCAAAAATCAAACTGGACCATGTAAATGGTTCTTAAACTACCTAGCAGGGAGGCCAAGCGTGTGGATTGGAGCTATATTAATTGTCCAACCTGCCGGGGGTGCTGTCATCAGTGACTCGGCAGCCAAGAAAGAGATTGGCTGCCTACTGCCATGGAGAAATTGTCCTGGGAATGCCTTCAAGATGAGAAAGTAAATGAAACATCAATCTAGTTCAGGTTTTTAATTTGGAGGATATTTGATTTTTTCAGTTTGAACTAAATGTTGATTACAAAAAAACACCCTGTATTTGTATTTTCACTTGATTGATACATATGTTAGGTTGAGATCCAAGTTCAGCAGATTAGGCTTCATGAGAATGCTGCTTACTGGCCCCAGAAGTGTCCCCATGTTGCCTCCTCCTGGTCAGCAGGAAGCAGTTAATGGGTTGAAATTCATCCTAAGATTTTTCTGCTGGATTGGCAGCAGTTTGACTAGAATTGGTAGCTTTTGAAGCAAGATAATTTTTCCTTCGTCTCAAAACTGTGGGAGCAGTGTTGTCTGAAACTGTGGAATCTGGAGCATCACACATAGAGGTACTTTGTTTCCCGGGGGACAGTGTCCTAGTGTCTGAGTGGCTAAACTCAACTCCTTCCCATTCCCAGACCGTGGGGTTGAGTCAGAATGGGGTGATGTACTAGGGAATTGCACCGTAGGGATGGGTAGAGTGGAAGGGAGGGGCCAGAGGGAGGGGAGGGAGAGAGAATGACAAAGCTGCCTCACAAGGTGAGGCAGGTGTCTGATCACAGAGGTATGTCCCTCAAGAGGCAGGCATGCATGCTCCACCCCTGCGGTACCCTTTGCCCATTTTTGCTACGCCACTGACGACTGCCTGGTTCAATCTACAAATGGGGAGATTCTTTCTCTTTCTTTTCTTTTTTAATGAGGTGAAGGCTGCTGGCGGCACTCAATCTACGTGAAGGTCAGACACCTTACAATTGTGCACTGTTGGAAGCTATGGAGATAGGAAAAGAGGGACAAATTGGATCAGTGTGAATTTATCACCATCTAAGGGGGAAATGTAAGTGCCCGTCTTCCTCTCTGTATTGTCCTCTCCAGATGTGACCTATAGTTCATTCACCCTTAAACTTGATGGTTGAATCTATTGTGATTTTCCCACTTTTCCTCTTATTTGAGGATTATCTCCATTTATGTCATGGAAAAAAGCACGACTGAGGCTACAGAAATAGAATGGATTAGGATTTGCCTTTTGAATCAACTGTGGTTTGTTTTCATCTCTGGTCATTAATGAGAAAAAAGACCTTTAAAAATATAATTGTCTTTTTCTTCTCCCCAATATATATAAAGGGAAAAATATATTCTGGGTAACTTTATACTTAAATAGAGATAAGAAAAAAGCAATAGCATTTTGATGCCTTTGGAGGGACATCTGTTAAGTGCTTTAGTATAAGAACAACAATAAAAACCTTGAAAGAAAAGAAAATAGAGCCAGTTTAGGGAGTGAATTTGAGGAAAATCTCCCTTTCCCCTAACTCGTCAAATTTTGAGAACATTTTTGATTCCTGTTACATGTTAATATGTATTCTTTCTGTATGTGTGCAAGTGTGTGTAAGCACTCACACATTATTTGTTTCACTTCAATATACCTGCTGCTCCAGCAATAAGCTATTTTCCTTCTATCATTTCCTGCCCTGTGTTAAGGGGTGCTCAGTCACTTAGTCGTGTATGACTCTGTGACGCTATGGTCTGTAGCTGGCCAGGCTCCTCTGTCCACGGAGATTGTCCAGGCAAGAGTACTAGAGTGGGTTGACATGCCCTCCTCCCGGGGATCTTCCTGACCCAGGGATCAAATGAGTCTCTTATATCTCCTGCACTGGCAGGTGGGTTCTTGACCCCTAGTACCACCTGGGAAGCCCAACATGATTAAAAGTATGAGGGCAAAAGAACCCAGTTGCCACCATGCTGCAGACATAATCCCAACCCTGGCAAGCCTGGAAGACAGGAAACATGCAGTGTATAACTCTATTCGTTCCTAGGCCAGTGGCCAGCAGTCCAGGATTTCGATCCTCTCTGTCATCCATCCACCAACTATTCATCTAACAAAGTCAGTGAACATCTGTCATGCGTAGGACTCTGCTTGATATAGGGGTACAACCAGATGCCTATTCTAAGGTATGTGCCCACCAGCAGGCACCATTTATGAAGCCAGAAGAGACCTCTATCTACAGCAAAAGAACAATATAGTTCAAGCAGCAGCACAGAGCAATAAACCCCAGGAGTGAAATGAACAGCCCAAGCACCCAGTTTCTAGGAGTTAAGTGGGGAGAGTTCTGAGATGGGAGGTGGGAGGAGAGACTTCGTGGGCCTGTGAGTATTTTGGTTGGTTTTTGTCTGATGTCAGAGGTTTGAAATTTTCCATGTAGTCTCATCTCGGCCAGAGCAAACCACAGCTTGGGAGGTGTTTGGAAATGAGTGGAAGGTTTTTTGATTGTCACCATCACTGGGAAGAGTTATTAGCATTTAGCAAAGAGGAGGATCAGGGACACTCAGATGCTGCAGTAGGTGGGACAGGTCTGTAAGGATAGCGGCTGCCTCCAAAATCCTGCCGAGAAGCACCAAGTGAATGCCAGTTTTTGAGAATATATTCTAATTCACAAAGTGAATTGAAAGTGGGGAAGCATTTAGAAATCTTTCATACACATTGAAAAGGTGACTATTTATAGATACTGGTTTCTGAGCATCTTGATTGTTTCAACGAGAGTTCAGATTTTTAAGGCACACATCATGCAGATTCAAAGAGGGACCTTAGGACAAGCATCCTTAGAGAAGTCATCTCCTTAATGTTGTCAACCCCGAAGTGAAAGATGAGACCAACCCAGAACTGAAGTTAACGGGGCTCTGACATTTTTATAAAACACATTCTAACTTTAGCTGACATTTAAATGAAAAAGCCCAGCAGTGTAGCAGGGAGCTGATGGATTCGGAAAGCACTAGATATGAGATAATGAGAGCTCTGCCATGCTGCTCATGGTGAGGGGTAATAAATGATCTATTCCTGGCCAAAAGCAAAGGAGAGGAGGCACTTTCTCTATTTGCACTGCAGGAATTTGCATTGCATTGAGACTAAAAGTCATACAAATACTGCTTTTCTTCTGCTCAGTAGAGCATATTCTCTTATTAATCTTGATAACGAACAGGAAAAAGACCCTGGTAGGCATTTCTTATGTCAAAGACACTAGTGGTTTCTATCTTAAATTTCCCAATGTGCTCTGGACACATCAGCCTTATAGGTAGACAGGTGAAAATACTGTATGTGGGTTGGTCCTGCTTTGACCCAACACCACATGTGGGAGGTTTCAAGAGCTCAGGTCAGAAAGCTAAACCAACCCACCCGTGTTTGGAAACTTGTCTTCTCATTTTGGCAGAGGGCTGCCTTGAGCTGCTTCGAGGTGTAGTAGGATCAGAGGGCTGAGGGGGAAGAGGCAGGGGTAGAGGGCGGGCCTCAGGCACCTCTAGGTTGCCTCCAAACTCTTGTGCTTCAGTTTTCTCCATCCATAAAATGGTCTAATAAAGTTTACTCTCTCTCTCTCGGAAGATGAATGGAGTGAGACTCATAAAGGACTTCAACTCAGGATCAATCCAAGATAGTTTTAAATCCTTTTGAAATGAAACCGCACTAGGAGACATTTAACAGGAAGCCAGGTTGACAAAGGCCTATAGGAAGCCCAATAAAAAGTAACAGGAGAAGTTTTCCCTGCTGCTCAGGGGTTAAAAATCTGCTTCCCAGTGTAGGAGACATGAGATTGATCCCTGGTCTGAGAAGATCCTACAAACCACAGAGCAACAAAGCCCTAGTGCTGAAATTACTGAAGCCCGTGTGCCTAGCACCTGTGTTCCGCGGCAAGAGAAGCCATACAGTGAGGAGCTTGCAGGCTGCAGCTAGAGTGGCCCCTGCTCGCCACCACTGGAGAAAAGCCCAGGCGGCGAGGAAGACCCAGCACAGCCAAAAATAAATGAAAATTATTTAAAAACCACTTATTCACATTAATAGGAAAAGAGAACCCATACTTTTCCCATTCAGAAAAAGTAGGTGCTCATTTCATTTTGTTAAATAGAGAGAAAAGCACACAAGTCATATCAACAGACACAGAACTTGATTGACGATGAAGTTTGTCCTTTTACTCAGATCCTATTCATAGCTCTAAATCATCTTTAGTTCTGACTCTTAAGCCTTTGGCTCCCCAAATCGGGGTGATATTGTGCCACGAATTATGGCTCCTAGTCCTTCCTTAGGATATTCTGCTCCTGAACATGAATATATATATATATTTCCCTTAGAAACCTAGAGTATCAACAATGACAAAAAAGTGAAGCAAAACAGTTTCCTGTGGTCCTTGAAATGTGGTCTACATTACCCTAATTGGGCATTTTCTAAACAGATCTATGTGAAATAACTTTTGGGGTATTTATTGTAATTAAATATTTCTCCAAGGAGCAAATTATTTTTTATGTGCTTTGTAAGTTGGTTGCCGTTAAACTGCATCTGTAAACAAACTCTTTCCTCCTTGATTTTTCCTTTTGGGGGATCCATCAAGAGATTGACTTTCAGGACGCTTAATGAAAGACAAGAGCCCATCAACGTTGCTTTAAGGAGCTGTAGGAACTGTGTGCTAATTTTGAGGCTCTGTGTGCTGGCTGGCAGCCTTGTGCAGCCCACAGGGGCACAAATCTTCCACTCTTTGCTCCAACTTTCCCTGAAGAGAAAGAAAGTCTTTGGGGGACTATGGAATTCTAACAACTTCCACTGAAAAGCCTGCTGATGGACTCATCTGGGCAACCTCAGGTTACAGATGGGCATATAGCAATGGCTGGCATAAATTCAGTTGAGTGAGTTTCATTGCTGTTCCTGTTCGTTTGTCAGGGTTGCTTTGCTGGTGTAGACATTTTGCCTCTAATACATTCATTCAACTGTTACATTGAAATTCCAAAGTACTCCTTTAGGGGGAGCACTCTGAAAGTGCCACAGAAGTAAATTAAGATTAATTCATCCCGAGAGGTGGTCCTACCATGGCGGAGAAATAGGACGGGGAGATCATTTTCTCCCCCACAAATTCATCAAAAGAACATTTGAACGCTGAGTAAATTCCACAAAACAACTTCTGAATGCCGGCAGAGGACATCAGGCACCCAGATAAGCAGCCCATTGTTTTCAAAAGGAGGTAGGAAAAAAATATGAAAGACAAAAAGAGAGACAAAAGAGGTAGGGATGGAGATCTGTCCCAGGAAGGGAGTCTTAAAAAAGAGAGGTTTCCAAATACCAGGAAACACTCTCACTGCCGAGTCTGTGGCGATCCACAGAGGGCAACATAATTGGGAGGAAAAATAAATAATTAAAACCCACAGATTACGTGCCCAACGGTAACTCCCCCAATGGAGAAACAGCGCAGACCCCTGCGCCCGCCACTGGCAAGCGGGGGCTGGGCAGGGAGGTGCAGGCTGCATTGCTTAGAGTAAGGACCGGGCCTGAATGCTGACGGAAATAACTTGAGCTAGCAAACCAGACTGTGGGATAGCTACCACGTGTAAAGCCCTAACCTAAGATGCTGCCAGGCCCGCTCACAGAACAAAGGACTGAGCAGACCTAGCTGGCTGCAGACCATCCCCCTCCCATGACAGGCAGCCAGAGCCGGAAGGGGGCAATTGCAGCCCCAGAGAGGCATTATCTACCAAACTGCAAGCAGGCTTCATTGCTAACTAAGACTTCTTGGGATTCTGGATGGTCAAAATCTGCCTGAGAAGGTGCGCCAGTTGTATACCCAGAAAACTGAGAGGCAGGGACGGGGGAGGTGATAAGTCACAGCAACCATGCTCGCCAAACACCTGGTCACCTGAGCTGCTCGGACCTGGGAAGGGCACAAAACGCAGACCCAAATGAGTCTGCGCCTCTGAGGACTACCTGAGTACCTGAACCTGAGCAGCTTAGGCCTGGGAGGTGCATGCAGCCCAGGGCCAGCCTTGGACAGTTCCCAGCAGAGCAACCTACAGCCTAAGCAGTGTAGACAGGGAAAGCACACACACCATGAGCTGAGGCAAACCCAGTATGGCCGAGACATATGCCAGTGTTATTTGTTTGCAGCGTCCCTCCCTTACCACAGCACCACTGAACAGTTCAGTTCAGTCGCTCAGTCGTGTCCGACTCTTTGCGACCCCATGAATCACAGCATGCCAGGCCTCCCTGCCCATCACCAACTCCCGGAGTTCACTCAGACTCACGTCGATGGAGTCCGTGATGCCATCCAGCAATCTCATCCTCAGTCATCCCCTTCTCCTCCTGCCCCCAATCCCTCCTAGCATCAGAGTCTTTTCCAATGAGTCAATTCTTCCTCTATTACTCCTTTAATTTTCATTTTTATAACCTACTATTACTTTGCAAAAAAAACCCCTATTTTTAAAGCAAACTTCATATATTTTATAATTTTTGTGACTTTTTTTTCTTTAATATTGTATTTTTGAAAATCCAACCTCTACTCTAGATTTTTAATCTTTGCATTTTGGTATTTGTTATCAACTTTGTACCTTTAAGAACCCAATCTTCAGTACCCATTTTTACTTGGGAGTGAGATTACTGGCTTGACTACTCTCTCCCCCTTTGGACTTTCCTTTTTCTCCACCAGGTCACCTCTATGTCCTCCCTCCCCCTTCTCTTCTTTACCCAACTCTGTGAATCTCTTTGTGTGTTCCAAATGGTGGAGAACACTTAGGGAACTGATTACTGGCTGGATCTGTCTCTCTCCTTTTGATTCCCCCCTTTATCCTCCTGGCCACCTGTCTCCTTCCTCCCTCTTCTCTTCTCTTTATATAACTCTGTGAACATCTCCAAGTGGCCCAGACTGTGGAGCACACATAAGAAAGTGATTACTGGCTAGCTTGCTCTCTTTTCTTTTGATTCCACCTCATCTCATTCAGATCACCTCTATCTCCCTCCTCCCTCTTCTCTTCTCCATGTAACTCTGTGAACCTCTCGGGGTGTCCCTCATTGTGGAGAAACTTTTCATCCTTAACCTAGATGTTTTATCAACAGTACTGTATAGATGGAGAAGTCTTGAGGCTACTGTAAAAATAAGACTGAAAACCAGAAGCGGAGGCTTAAGCCCAAATCCTGAGAACACCAGAGAACTCCTGACTTCAGGGAACATTAATTGACAGGAGCTCATCAAACACCTCCATACCTACACTGAAACCAAGCACCACCCAAGGGCAAACAAGTTCCAGAGCAAGACATACCATGCAAATTCTCCAGCAACACAGAAACACAGCCCTGAGCTTCAATATACAGGCTGCCCAAAGTCACTCCAAACCCATTGACATCTCATAACTCATTACTGGACACTTCATTGCCCTCCAGAGAGAAGAAATCCAGCTCCACCCACCATTACACCGACACAAGCTTCCCTAACCAGGAAATCTTGACAAGCCACCTGTACAACCTCACCCACAGTGAGGAAACTCCACAATAAAGAGAACTCCACAAACTGCCAGAATACAGAAAGGCCACCCCAAAGACAGAGATATAAACAAGATGAAGAGACAGAGGAATACCCAGCAGGTAAACGAAGAGGATAAATGCCCACCAAACCAAACAAAAGAGGAAGAAATAGGGAATCTACCTGATAAAGAATTCAAAATAATGATAGTGAAAATGATCCAAAATCTTGAAAACAAAATGGGATCACAGATAAATAGCCTGAAGACAAGGATTGAGAAGATCCAAGAAAGGTTTAACAAGGACCTAGAAGAAATAAGAGAGTCAATATATAATGAATAATGCAATAAATGAGAGCAAAAACACTCTGGAGGGAACAAATAGTAGAATAATGGAGGCAGCAGATAGGATTAGTGAGGTATAATGGTAGAAATAAATGAATAAGATAGAATGGTAGAAATAAATGAATCAGAGAGGAAAAAAGAAAAATGAATTAAAAAAAATGAGGACAATCTCAGAGACCTCCAGGACAATATGAAATGCTCCAACATTCGAATCATAGGAGTCCCAGAGGAAGAAGACAAAAAGAAAGACCATGAGAAAATACTTGAGAAGATAATAGTTGAAAACCTCCCTAAAATGGGGAAGGAAATAATCACCCAAGTCCAAGAAACCCAGAGAGTCGCAAACAGGATAAACCCAAGACGAAACACCCCAAGACACGTATTAATCAAATTAACAAAGATCAAACACAAAGAACAAATATTAAAAGCAGCAAGAGAAAAACAACAAATAACACACAAGGGGATTCCCATAAGGATAACAGCTGATCTTTCAATAGAAACTCTTCAGGCCGGGAGGGAATGGCAAGACATACTTAAAGTGATGAAAGAAAATGACCTACAGCCCAGATTACTGTACCCAGCAAGGATCTCATTCAGATATGAAGGAGAAATCAAAAGCTTTACAGACAAGCAAAAGCTGAGAGAATTCAGCACCACCAAATCAGCCCTCCAACAAATGCTAAGGGATATTCTCTATACAGGAAACACAAAAAGGGTGTATAAACTCGAACCCAAAACAATAAAGTAAATGGCAACGAGATCATACTTATCAATAATTACCTTAAACGTAAATGGGTTGAATGCCCCAACCAAAAGACAAAGACTGGCTGAATGGATACAAAAACAAGACCCCTATATATGTTGTCTACAAGAGACCCACCTCAAAACAAGGGACACATACAGACTGAAAGTGAAGGGCTGGAAAAAGATATTCTATGCAAATAGAGACCAAAAGAAAGCAGGAGTAGCAATACTCATATCAGATAAAAATAGACTAAAACAAAGGCTGTGAAAAGAGACAAAGAAGGACACTACATAATGATCAAAGGATCAATCCTAGAAGAAGATATAACAATTATAAATATATATACACCCAACATAGGAGCACCACAATATGTAAGACAAATGCTAACAAGTATGAAAGGGGAAATTAACAATAAGACAATAATAGTGGGAGACTTTAATACCCCACTCACACCTATGGATAGATCACCTAAACAGAAAATTAACAAGGAAACTCAATCTTTGAATGATACAATAGACCAATTAGACCTAACTGATATCTGTAGAACATTTCACCCCAAAACAATGAATTTCACCTTTTTATCAAGTGCTCATGGTACCTTCTCCAGGATAGATCACATCCTGGGCCATAAATCTAGCCTTGGTAAATTCAAAAAAGTTGAAATCATTCCAAGCATCTTTTCTGACCACAATGCAGTAAGATTAGATCTCAATTATAGGAGAAAAACTATTTAAAATTCCAACATATGGAGGCTAAACAACACGCTGCTGAATAAGCAACAAACCACAGAAGAAATAAAAAAAGAAATCAAAATATGCATAGAAATGAATGAAAATGAAAACACAACAACCCAAAACCTGTGGGACACTGTAAAAGCAGTGCTAAGGGGAAGGTTCACAGCAATATAGGCATACCTCAAGAAACAAGAAAAAAGTCAAATAAATAACCTAACTCTACACCTAAAGCAACTAGAAAAGGAAGAAATGAAGAACCACAGGGTTAGTAGAAGGAAAGAAATCTTAAAAATTAGGGCAGAAATAGATGCAAAAGAAACAAAAGAAACATGGCAAAAATCAACAAAGCCAATGCTGGTTCTTTGAGAGGATAAATAAAATTGACAAACCATTAGTCAGACTCATCAAGAAACAAAGGGAGAAAAATCAAATCAATAAAATTAGAAATGAAAATGGAGAGATCACAACAGACAACACAAAAATACAAAGGATCATAAGAGACTACTATCAGCAATTATATGCCAATAAAATGGACAACCTGGAAGAAATGGACAAATTCTTAGAAAAGTACAACTTTCCAAAACTGAACCAGGAAGAAATAGAAAATCTTAACAGACCCATCACAAGCATGGAAATTGAAACTGTAATCAGAAATCTTCCAGCAAACAAAAGCCCAGGTCCAGACGGCTTCACAGCTGAATTCTACCAAAAATTTAGAGAAGAGCTAACACCTATCCTACTCAAACTTCCAGAAAATTGCAGAGGAAGGTAAACTTTCCAAACTCATTCTATGAGGCCACCATCACCCTAATACAAAAACCTGACAAAGATGCCACAAAAAAAGAAAACTACAGGCCAATGTCACTGATTAACATAGATGCAAAAATCCTTAACAAAATTCTAGCAATCAGAATCCAACAACACATTTAAAAGATCATAAATCATCACCAAGTGGGCTTTATCCCAGGGATGCAAGGATTCTTCAATATCCACAAATCAATCAATGTAATACACCACATTAACAAATTGAAAAATAAAAGCCATATGATTATCTCAATAGATGCAGAGAAAGCCTTTGACAAAATTCAACATCCATTTATGATTTAAAAAAAAAAATTTCCAGAAAGCAGGAATAGAAGGAACATACCTCAACATAATAAAAGCTATATATGACAAACCCACAGCAAAAATTATCCTCAATGGTGAAAAATTGAAAGCATTTCCTCTAAAGTCAAAAACAAGACAAGGGTGACCACTTTCACCACTACTATTCAACAGAGTTTTTGAGGTTTTGGCCACAGCAATCAGAGCAGAAAAAGAAATAAAAGGAATCCAAACTGGAAAAGAAGAAGTAAAACTCTCATTGTTTGCAGATGACACGATCCTCTACATAGAAACCCCTAAAGACTCCACCAGAAAATTACTAGAGCTAATCAATGAATATAATAAAGTTGCAGGATATAAAATCAACACAGAGAAATCCCTTGCATTCCTATACACTAATAATGAGAAAATAGAAAGAGAAATTAAAGAAACAATTCCATTCACCATTGCAACAAAAAGAATAAAATACTTAGGAATATATCTACCTAAAGAAACAAAAGACCTATATATAGAAAACTATAAAACACTGGTGAAAGAAATCAAAGAGGACACTAATAGATGGAGAAATAACCATGTTCATGGATCAGAAGAATCAATATAGTGAAAATGAGTATACTACCCAAAGCAATCTATAGATTCAATGCAATCCCTATCAAGCTACCAATGGTATTTTTCACAGAGCTAGAACAAATAGTTTCACAATTTGTATGGAAATACAAAAAACCTCGAATAGTTAAAGCAATCTTGAAAAAGAAGAATGGAACAGGAGGAATCAACCTGCCTGACTTCAGGCTCTACTACAAAGCCACAGTCATCAAGACAGTATGGTACTGGCACAAAGACAGAAATATAGATCAATGGAACAAACTAGAAAGCCCAGAGATAAATCCACACACCTATGGACACCTTATCTTTGACAAAGGAGGCAAGAATATACAATGGAGAAAAGACAATCTCTTTAACAAGTGGTGATTGGAAAACTGGTCAACCACTTGTAAACGAATGAAACTAGAACACTTTCTAACACCAAACGCAAAAATAAACTCAAAATGGCTTAAAGATCTAGATATAAGACCAGAAACTATAAAACTCCTAGAGGAGAACATAGGCAAAACACTCTCTGACATAAATCACAGCAGGATCCTCTATGACCCACCTCCCAGAATATTGGAAATAAAAGCAAAAATAATGGGACCTAATTAAAATTAAAAGCTTCTGCACAACAAAGGAAACTATAAGCAAAGTGAAAAGCCAGCCTTCAGAATGAGAGAAAATAATAACAAATGAAGCAACTGACAAAGACTTAATCTCAAAAATATACAAGCAACTCCTGCAGCTCAATTTCATAAAAATAAATGACCCAATCAAAAGAATGGGCCAAAGAACTAAACAGTCATTTCTCCAAAGACATATAGATAGATGGCTAACAAACACATGAAAAGATGCTCAACATCACTCATTATCAGAGAAATGCAAATCAAAACCACAATGAGGTACCATTTCATGCCAGTCAGAATGGCTGCTATCCAAAAGTCTACAAGCAATAAATGCTGGAGAGGGTGTGGAGAAAAGGGAACCCTCCTACACTGTTGGTGGAAATGCAAATTAGTACAGTCACTATGGAGAACAGTGTGGAGATTCCTTTAAAAACTGGAAATAGAACTGCCATATGACCCAGCAATCCCACTGCTGGGCATACACATCAAGGAAACCAGAACTGAAAGAGACACATGTACCCCAATGTTCATTGCAGCACTGTTTATAATAGCCAGGACATGGAAGCAACCTAGATGTCCATCAGCAGATGGATGGATAAGAAAGCTGTGGTACATATATACACAATGGAGCATTACTCAGCCACTAAAAAGAATACATTTGAATCAGTTCTAATGAGGTGGATGAAACTGGAGCCTATTACACAGAGTGAAGTAAGCCAGAAAGAAAAACACCAATACAGCATACTAACACATATATATGGAATTTAGAAAGATGGTAACAATAACCCTGTATGTGAGACAGCAAAAGAGACACAAATGTATAGAACAGTCTTTTGAATTCTGTGGGAGAGGGCGAGGGTGGAATGATTTGGGAGAATGGCATTGAAACATGTATAATATCATATGTGAAATGAATCACCAGTCCAGGTTTGATGCATGATACAGGATGCTCGGGGCTGGTGCACTGGGATAACCCAGAGGGATGGGATGGGGAGGGCGGTGGGAGGGGATTTCAGGATGGGAACACATGTACACCCGTGGCGGATTCATGTTGATGTCTAGCAAAACCAATACAATATTGTAAAGTAGCCTCCAATTAAAATAAATTAAAACAAAGATTAATTCATCCCAAACTAGAGGCTTCCCAGGTGACACTAGTGGTAAAGAACACTCCTGCCAATGCAGGAGATGCATGGGAGGCATGGGTTTGATCCCTGAGTCAGAAAGATACTCTGGAGTAGGAAACAACAACCCACTCCAGTGTTCTTACCTGGATGGAGGAGCCTGGCGCGCAGGCTACAGATAGTCCAACACACTGAGCAACTGAGCACAGTACAGCATTCCAAACTAATTAGAGGAGAAGTCATCAGCTGGAATGTGGCAAAGAGAATCCTAGACTTGTAGAAAGAAATTTAGCCTCTTCATTTTCTCCATTTCAGAGAGTTTGAATAGAATACAGTAGAACCAGTAGGCCTTAGCATATCTAAGGTGAATACAAAACACAGTACAAAGTAGCAGGGAAAAGCCTGGGTTCTAGAGTCAGACTACCTCAATTCAAAGCTTGGGGCTACTGCTGAGTACTTGGATAACCTTAAATGAATTATTGCTTAATCTTTCTGTGGCTCAGTTTTTCATTTGTCTGTTTGGGTAACCATGCCTACTTCATAACATTATTATTATTGTTTTTTTAATATGTGGCCACACTCTGCAACAATTAGGAGCTTAGTTCCCTGACCAGAGATCGAACCCATGCCCCCTACATTGGAAGATGGAATCTTAACCACTGGACCACCAGGGAAGTTCCTCATCAGGTTATTTTGAAGTATATATACAGTTATATAAACAGTTCTTAGAACAGTGCCTTGTACATAGGAAACCCCTAATAGAGTCCCATGAGTATATTAATAGCCTTTATTGGAACTTGCTTTCAGATACTTCATTTGTATCACGGTATTCACCATCCCCATTACTCCCTTGAAATGACTTTATTCATAGAGGTTCTTTATATGAGAAGTTAAAAGTGGATGGCAGTCCTCATTAATTCTCACAACATCATCAAGAAGAGAACAAGTATAGGCCACTTTGCCACAGTGGAAAAGAGAAGAGTTTCCTCTAATAGTACCTTTGTTAAGGATGGGGAACCGATGCTGTATGTGCCTAAGTGGTCATAAAGTGCCTAAGTGCCTGGTTCTCTGGATTTTCACAATCCCTCTCTTTTCACTCTGGTATCAGGCTCATGAATAAGCTCATGATTTCCCCTGGAAAGTGCTGATGGTCATTTACCACTCCCAAGAAGGGAGGATAAAAAGGAAGAGGGATGGTGAGACCTCAAGCTACTGTCACTTGAGATACTTAAGTCTGATACATTTTTTGGTTTTCCACCCAGAAACTCCTGCCAAAGTCACCACAAAAACCCATAGAACAAAAGGAAACGGCATGTGCCATGGCTTCGGTAAAAATTACCTCTCAGGCAAGATACTAATTTCCTTAGGAATATGACCTTCTTGTCTCAGCATATTACATGTAATCAACAGGGAAGGGACTCTGGTGGTTAAACACACTTGCCCAAGACTAATTTGTTTTCAATTTATTTCTCTTAATTGAGATTAATATACCTCAGAATAGACATGGAGAGAAATGAGCCATTTTCCAGATAGAGGTTTCTGGATGTCCCACATTTAGGTATCGTAGAAATTCCTATTGTTTCTGTCTTCTGACCCAGTTGATTCTCAGGTACAATTTGTTGGGCCCAATATGATGTGTTGCTGAATAAGACATAAAATCCCCTGAGCCTCTTCAGCTGCATTAGAGGCCAACTGGGTCTAATTTCAATGTTCATCTTGGACTTGAATTTATTCCCACATACTCTATAAAGAGGGCTTTCCAGGTGGTGAAGTGAAGTGAAGTCGCTCAGTCGTGTCCAGCTCTTTGCGACCCCATGGACTGTGTAGCATACCAGACTCCTCCCTCCATGGGGTTCTCCAGGCAAGAGTACTGGAGTGGGTTGCCATTCCCTTCTCCAGAGGATCTTCCTGACCCAGGGATCGAACCCGGGTCTTCTGCATTGCGGGCAGACGCTTTAACCTCTGAGCCACCAGGGAAGCTCTTCCAGGTGGTGCTAGTGGTAAAGAACCTGCCTGCCAAAGCAGGAGACCTAGGAGACATGGGTTCGATGCCTGGGCCAGAAAGATCCCCTGGAGGAGGGCATGGCAACCCACTCCAGTGTTCTTGCCTGGAGCATCCCCATGGGCAGAGGAGCCTGATGGGCTACAGTCCAGGGGGTCACAACAAGTCAGACACGACTGAAGCAACTTAGCATGCACACACTCTGTAAAGAAGACAATCTTTACAGAATCTGTAAGTTATATACTATCCAAAAAAAAAGAAATACCAGAAATTGTATTGACTCGTTAACTGAGCCAAATGCTTTTTCTTGAGTCAGTAATTTCAACAGAATCATTCCCTGATGTTATAGGGTCCACCAGTTTCCTTCTTTTGAACCAAAATGAAATTGTCCCAAGGTCCCTGTTACTTCTGCCCACCATGCCCATGTCACAGTAGTGTGTTCTTAGCTCCCTTAGGTGCTTCTGTTTCACGGCCATGGTCTGTTTGTGCAGCGTGGGTTACCCTGCACAAATTGAGTAGATAAACTCTGGTGATTTCAATGCAAAGAATAAGCAGCAGGTGGCAACGTGGGAGCCTGTGAGGTGTATAGCCAGTAAGATGAAAGAGAGGAGTGGGCCTTTGATTTTTACCGAAGAAACTTGGCTTGTTTGCGCAGATTTTTGTGCAAGATGACCTAACATGACTCCCAGTAGCAGCATGTAATCTGGCTGCAGTGAGGTTGGTATAGCTCAACTTTCCACTGGGAAAAACAGCAGATGGACCAGGCTCAGCCCAGTGCCTACAGACATTTCAGCCTCAGCTGTACATCAATGGATCCTTGCTGGCTCTCTGCACCGAGTTTTGAAATCCATCTGCATGTAGAAGGAAACGTTCTCTCTTTGCTTGGTCACAGAAGTGTGACCATTTTGCTGAAGCCAATTAATATTCTCCTTCATAAGAGCCATTTGATGTCCAAGAAACCTAACAGACATTTTAAATTAAAATAAGCTGTTTTATCTTGAATGGGAAATTCTCCACCTGCCAAAAATTCTCCTTCAACCTCTGAAACCCCAAAACCACAGGCAAAGTAAGAGTTCATAGACCAAGCAAGATCGCCTCCCAGATTAACCTGCCGTGAACAAATAGCTGATGACTGGCAGCACAATAAGTCCAGGACCTCCAGGCAAGACAAGTCCTAGAATCTAGGTGGGAGATGGGGCAATGGATGGAAGATAGGCAGGTGTGCTCATCTATTGTTCTCCTCCTATGCAAGAGTTGCTGTGGCTTCATGCTGGGAGCTGGAATATGTGAGCAGACCTGAGTCAGAGTTGAGATCTAATCAGCACGTGAGGACTACTATATCGATCCTTCACAATTTGTCATGTGTTATGCTAACACAGCACAGGCAGTATTTCTGCAGGTACTATTGCTATTCTCAGAGAACCAGTAAGCAAGCTGATGTTCAGAAAGGTGGAGTGATTTGCTCAAGGTCATCCAGTGGTAAAGACAGATTCATTCAACCACTATCCAGCTGACTTCAAAGCCTGCTATGGTTTTAAACATATCTCCACTCCTTGGCTTCCCTGGTGGCTCAGAAGGTAAAGGATCTGCCTGTCACGCAGGAGACCTGGGTTCAACCCCTGAGTTGGGAAGATCCCCTGGAGGGGAGGGCATGGCAACCCACTCCAGTATTCTTGCCTGGAGCATGCCCATGGGCAGAGGAGCCTGGCAGGTACAGTCCATGGGGTCACAACGAGTCAGACACGACTGAGCAATTAACACTGCGCTGCCCCACACCTTTTCATACTGTTTATATTGTTCATGGGGTTCTCAAGGCAAGAATACTGAAGTGGCTTGCCATTCCCTTCTCCAGTGGACCACATTCTGTCAGACCTCTCCACCATGACCCGCCCGTCTTGGGTTGCCCCGCAGGCATGGCTTGGTTTCATTGAGTTAGACAAGGCTGTGGTCCTAGTGTGATTAGATTGACTAGTTTTCTGTGAGTATGCTTTCAGTGTGTCTGCCCTCTGATGCCCTTTTGCAACACCTACCATCTTATTCGGGCTTCTCTTACCTTGGGCGTGGGGTATCTCTTCACGGCTGCTCCAGCAAAGCACAGCCGCTTCTCCTTACCTTGGACTTCGGGTATCTCCTTGCCACCGCGATTCCTGACTTTCCACGTGGGATAGCTCCTCTAGGCCTTCCTGCGCCTGCGCAGCCACCGCTCCTCGGGATGCTCCTCCCGGCTGCTGGCCCTGGCCTCGGGTGTGGGTGGCTCCTCCCAGCTGCCGCCCCTGGCCTTATTCGCGAGGTGGCTTCTCCCCGCCGCCCCTGACCTCAGCCGCGGGGTAGCTCCACTCGGCCACCGCCCTGACCTCGGATGTGGGGTGTCTCCTCCCGGCCTCCTTCCTTGACCTCGGACACGGGGTGTCTCCTCCCAGCCGGCACCCCTGACGTCAGCTGCAGGGTAGCTCCTCTCGGCTGCCGCCCTGACCTCGGATGTGGGGTGTCTTCTCCTGGCCGCCTTCCCTGACCTCGGACGCGGGGTAGCTCCTCTTGGCCGTTCCTGCGCCAACACAGCCTGGCACTCTAGGCTGCTGTCCCTGACCTCGGACGTGGGGTAGCTGCTCTCAGCCATGCTTAGTGCGCCGGCCGGCTCTCGCAGCCACCTACAAACAAAGCTAGTGGAGGTGATGGAATTCCAGTTGAGCTCTTTCAAATCCTGAAAGATGATGCTGTCAAAGTGCTGCACTCAGTATGCCAGCAAGTTTGGAAAACTCAGCAGTGGCCACAGGACTGGAAAAGGTCAGTTTTCATCCCAATTCCAAAGAAATGAAATGCCAAAGAATGCTCAAACTACCGCACAATTGCACTCATCTCACACGCAAGTAAAGTAATGCTCAAAATTCTCCAAGCCAGGCTTCAGCAATACGTGAACCGTGAACTCCCTGATGTTCAAGCTGGTTTTAGAAAAGGCAGAGGAACCAGGGATCAAATTGTCAACATCCGCTGGATCATGGAAAAAGCAAGAGTTCCAGAAAAACATCTATTTCTGCTTTATTGACTATGCCAAAGCCTTTGACTGTGTGGATCACAATAAACTGTGGAAAATTCTGAAAGAGATGGGAATACCAGACCACCTGACCTGCCTCTTGAGAAATCTGTGTGCAGGTCAGGAAGCAACAGTTAGAACTGGACATGGAACAACAGACTGGTTCCAAAGANGGAAACAGTGTCAGACTTTATTTTGAGGGGCTCCAAAATCACTACAGATGGTGATTGCAGCCATGAAATTAAAAGACGCTCAGTCCTTGGAAGAAAAGTTATGACCAACCTAGATAGCATATTCAAAAGCAGAGACATTTCTTTGCCGACTAAGGTCCATCTAGTCAAGGCTATGGTTTTTCCTGTGGTCATGTATGGACGTGAGAGTTGGACTGTGAAGAAGGCTGAGAGCCGAAGAATTGATGCTTTTGAACTGTGGTGTTGGAGAAGACTCGTGAGAGTCCCTTGGACTGCAAGGAGATCCAACCAGTCCATTCTGAAGGAGATCAACCCTGGGATTTCTTTGGAAGGAAGGATGCTAAAGCTGAAACTCCAGTACTTTGGCCACCTCATGAGAAGAGTTTTTGGGAGGAATTGGGGGCAAGAGGAGAAGGGGACGACCGAAGATGAGATGGCTGGATGGCATCACGGACTCGATGGACGTGAGCCTGAGTGAACTCCGGGAGATGGTGGTGAACAGGGAGGCCTGGCATGCTGCAATTCATGGGGTTGCAAAGAGTCGGACACGACTGAGCAACTGAACTGAACTGCCCCACTCCTGCTTGTGTTAGATGGAGATAAAATAGATCCCTCAGGGCTGCATACTCATTTCATTTCAGTCACTCAGTCATGTCCGACTCTTTGTGACCCCATGGACTGCAACAAGCCAGGCCTCCCTGTCCATCACTGACACCTGGAGTTTACTCAAACTCATGTCCATTGAGTCAGTGATGCCATCCAACCATCTCATCCTCTGTCATCCGCTTCTCCTCCTGCCTTCAATCTTTCCCAACAACAGGGTCTTTTCAAATGAGTCAGTTCTTTGAATCAGGTGGCCAAAGTACTGGAGTTTCAGCTTTAGCATCAGTCCTTCCAATGAATATTCAGGACTGATTTCCTTTAGAATGGACTGGTTGAATCTCCTTGCTGTCCTTTCTTTATAGTCCAACTCTCACATCCATACATAATTACTGGAAAAACCACAGCTTTGACTAGATGGACCTTTGTTAGCAAAGTAATGTCTCTGCTTTTTAATATCCTGTCTAGGTTGGTAATAACTTTTTTCCAAGGAGCAAGCGTCTTTTAATTTCATGTCTGCAATCACCATCTGCAGTGATTCTGGAGCCCCCCAAAATAAAGTCTCTTACTGTTTCCATTGTTTCCCCATCTATTTGCTATGAAGTGATGGGACCAGATGCCATGATCTTCGTTTTCTGAATGTTGAGTTTAAAGCCAACTTTTTCACTCTTCTCTTTCACTTTCATCAAGAGGCTCTTTAGTTTTTCTTTGCTTTCTGCCAAAGGGTAGTGTCATCTGCATATCCGAGGTTATTGATATTTCTCCTGGCAATCTTGATTTCAGCTTGTGCTTCATCCAGCCCAGCGTTTCTCATGATGTACTCTGCAAATAAGTTAAATAAGCAGGGTGACAATATACAACCTTGACGTACTCCTTTCCCAATTTGGAGCCAGTCTGTTGTTTCATGTCCAGTCTGACTGTTGCTTCTTGACCTGCATACAGATATCTCAGGAGGCAGGTCAGGTGGTCTGGTATGCCCATCTCTTGAAGAATTTCCCACAGTTTGTTGTGATCCACACAAAGGCTTTGGCATAGTCAAAGCAAAAATAAATGTTTTTCTGGAACTCTTTTGCTTTTCTGATGATCCAGCGGATGTTGGCAATTTGATCACTGGTTCCTCTGCCTTTTCTAAAACCAGCTTGAACATCTGGAAGTTCATGGTTCATGTATTGCTGAAGCCTGGCTTGGAGAATTTTGAGCATTACTTTACTAGCATGTGAGATGAGTGCAATTGTGCAGTAGTTTGAGCATTCTTTGGCATTGCCTTTCTTTGGGATTGGAGGGGAAAACTGACCTTTTCCAGTCCTGTGGCCACTGCTGAGTTTTCCAAATTTGCTGGCATATTGAGTGCAGCACTTTGACAGCATCATCTTTTAGGATTTGAAATAGCTCAACTGGAATTCCATCACCTCCACTAGCTTTGTTCATAGTGATGCTTCCTAAGGCCCACTTGACTTCGCATTCCAGGATGTCTGGCTCTGTGAGTGATCACACCATCGTGATTAACTGGGTCATGAAAATCTATTTTGTATAGTTCCGTGTACTGTTGCCACCTCTTCTTAATATCTTCTGCTTCTGTTAGGTCCGTACCATTTCTGTCCTTTATTGAGCCCACCTTTGCATGAAAAGTTCCCTTCAGTTCAGTTCAGTCGCTCAGTCGTATCCAACTCTTTGCGACCCCATGGATTGCAGCACGCCAGGCCTCCCTGTCCATCACCAACTCCTGGAGTTCACTCAAACTCATGTTGATTGAGTTGGTGATGCCATCCAGCCATCTCATCCTCTGTCGTCCCCTTCTCCTCCTGCCCCCAATCCCTCCCAGCATCAGGGTCTTTTCCAATGAGTCAACTCTTCACATAAGGTGGTGGCCAAGTATTGGAGTTTCAGCTTTAGCAGGTATCAAAAGTATTATATGTATGTTCAGGACTACCTGCCCAGTGTATGTTCTTAGTGTTTTACTATCAAATTTAATTCCAAATGTCTTTTCCTAAAATCTAGGGATAATAATAGTGTTCATTAAGTGTTTGCCAGGTGTGAGACATTATACCAAACACCTTAAAATCTGTGACTTTATCTAATCACTATAGCATGGGAGATGTTCTCCCCATTTTACAGAAAAGACAACTGAGGCTTAGAAAAGTAAGCTGTCTAAGCTCTTGTGATACTAGGTTGAACCATACAGCATTGTCATTTTGTGGGCCAAAACCAACCAAATGGTAGGGCAAATTTAACCAGCAAAACTGGGACTTGAGTGCAGGTCTGCACCCAACTAATGAGCAAAGGAATAATACCCTGTGGGGGGAAGCCAGACTTAACTGTCCTTGGCATCTCTTAGAAACGATGCCTCAGATCAGGGAGTAAGAAACGATTAGAAGCCCCTTGTGGCTTTATAGTGCATGAACCTATATATGCTTCTAGAATGAACAGACACAAATATGGTTGGGGTGTTGTTTAGGTGGTGGATTTTAAACTCAGCCCTTGGCTAGCATACCACACCCCTTACCCCCTGTCTTCTTGTTGTTTGACACTTGATTTCTTCTGCCTCTCTTCAACTCTGCTCTGTTTTTGCCTCTCGATTCCTGTCCTTGGATTCACCTCTATCCTGTGCTTCTCCTGTCATGACTTGCTATGATCTGGCCCCTCTTCTGGATTGGCCCTGGGCATTGGACTGCTCTGTGTGACTCATCCCCTTGCCTGGTTCCCACCTCTCACTCACTCTGGGTTTGTGTGCTGCTGCTCTCAGTTGAGCCCTCTGGGGCTTCTGGCTCTGGCTCCTGGGCCCAGCCCAGCCGGGGCAGCTCTTCACCCTGGGGCTGACCTTGATGTTGCCTTAATTCCCAGTTTTCCATACCAGCTACTTATCTCTTTCAGCTGATCTGAAACTCCCTTTCCCCCCAACCCAATACATGGGTTGGGGCAGGCCAGACTTTGAAGGTGTTGGTGATAAGTGTGGAGGAGGTGGGAAAGCCAGCTGGCTCTGTTTGGTTCTCATGAGTAGGAAGGAGCTCTGCAGAGAAGAAGAAACTCTAGCAAAGACCATGAGAAGCTGGTAGCTATAGTTCCAGAGAAAATAAAACAATTGTTAAATGGTATGATGGTAAAGGGGGGGTGAGGAAGACAGGAATTAGGTTCTGTTGGCTATCCAAGCATGCAAATTACTTCAAAACAGTCCTCAGAGAAAGCCACCATCCAGGCAAAAGAAAACAAGTAGGTGATGCCCCTAAGAAGGCAGGAGGAGGAAGTTGATTCCCACAGTTTTAACTTAAGAAGGAAGATGTATTAGATCTTCGCTTTCCTCTAAGCTAACGCAATGATTGTGGGTGGGACAGAATGGTGTACAGAAGGGGAGGTCAACAGTTTTTTCCCCTTCCATATGGAACATTTCCTCCTCCTGGACAGCCCAGGCATTTGGCTTCATCTCTATGGGCCAATTAATTAAAGGGATGAAAAATTTTAAAGATTTGGGAACAAGTATCCAAAGGAAAGTGATGCTGAAAGATTTTAGCAGAGAGAAAGCAATCAGCTTAATGGGAAAATAAAAAGGATCTTAGTAGATATATTTGAGGTGATTGGGGAGGTGGCTAATAGGAAACCCACAAAGTGTTGAGTCAACTTACCTTGAGGTTTTCAATGCCTGGCAGCTATAGAACTAGGCAATTGATCTTCTACATGTTTAAAGACAAATTCAACAAGGGAAGCCCTTTCCCTTCAGTTAAATCATTTTTGCTTTCTGTGACACATAGCTACATGGGTGGATTGTAATCATAGAGCTTGGGCAGGACAGTGAAAGGAGATGTTAGGGGTTAACATGAGCTAGGATAATAATTGGGAAGTACAGGAGGCCAGAGAGAAACAAAGACCAGAATCTGAGCCACAAAGGGTTGGAACACCACCTGTCCTATCCTGATGCTGCCACTTCCTCCAAGCAGAACTGAGGCAGTTTCCTTGAGCCTGACTCTGTGGAAGAGGTTGGAAGGTGATGTGGTTACTTTAGTGAGCATAAGAACATTGATCAGGATTTAAGGTGTGAGCTTTGGAGTCAGATGCCTGGGTTCAAACCACAATGCTACCATTTTCTACCACTTAAATCTCTTTCTTTACTCTTTCACACTCTTAGCAATAAAAATGGGAAAGCAACAGCTGCCTCATAGGATTAAATAAGAGTTTGCATATATAAAATGTTTGGCATAGAGCTTTATTCATACTGATATAATAAACATAATGATGAGGATAACAATGGTGCTGATTCCTAGCCTGAGAATCAAGGTTAATAGCAAAAATTGATGCTTTAATTTTTAACCTTATAAATCTTCTTTACTTATCTCTATTTAACCTTTCAATCTCTGGATGCTCTCTAAATCCCTGGTTTTCCTGTAGATGCTGGGCCTTGTATTAGACTCACCGACCCAGGCATTACTTCTTCACATGGCCTTCAGAGTAATGTTCTTGCCCTTGCTCTCTCTACCCCACTTCTGGGGCAAATGGTGCTGCCAAATTGGATTAGGAATACCTGAGAGGAGGTGCTTGATAAAGTCCAACCCTTCTTCCATTTGAGTAGAAGGAGAAAGCACACTCTATCAGAGAAATATGAAAAGAGCCAACTGCCAAGTAGTTCTATATTGCTTCCTGTTAAGTGTCAAACACTATATAACATATATCCTTTTAGGCAGTAGGGTTATTGAACAGAAGAGTCATTGAGAAAGACCTGAGTTTTGAGACTGTTACTTGATACTTCTTTAATGGAAAATATTTAGTGTCCATTTACTGGAAGTGATGCATCTCAGTATTGTGGTTCAATTGGAACATAGTCATTAAAACATGTTTGAGTGTTCCATATGCTTGTGGTTAATAAGCATTAGACTTTGGTTGTTCTGTTTTCTGTCTTGTAATGTCCAGTCCTGCCTGTGTTGTATGTGAGAGGTGGGGGGTTAGAATGCTTTGGAAGTAATTTGTATTCGAGTCACATTGACTTAAGGAGTTAGTATGGGTCAGTAAATATCCTGGAGCATGTTTATTTCATTCTGTGTTCAAGTATGGCAATATTTACAGCTTGACTCAAAGTGGATTCTAATTAGAAAAGGATGGTCATCTCTTGAACATGGATTGTTTTCTCATGTTTTTATAAATTGAACATATACGCATAACTTCACTCTATAGATATAATACATACAGTCACATCTCTCCAGCATTATTAGGGAATTAAGTCCTCTCCAATAAGAATTTTCCAGATAACTGAAACTTATTCCCTTTAAGATTAAAAACCTATTTATTGTAATCATTTAAGTGAAAATCTTTTTTTGAAATAGCAAACACAGTTCTCTAACTAAGTGGTGACTCTCAATATAAATTAACCATTTTGATGACTCAGAATGAGGGTTAAAAACCACCTTCTTTGTAGTGGTTCAAAACTGGCCTTCATTAGATGGTTTCTTTTAGATGATTCTGGGCAGCAATATCTCTGGGTTTCTGATTTTTAGAATAGTTCTTGTATCTTTCCTTGATTTTGTTCTGCTGGTTAACTTCTTGCCTCCATCAGTAAGTTTACTTCTATGATGTCTGTCTTTTTAAAAATTTATTTTTAATTGGGAGACAATCGCTTTACATGCTGTGGTGATTTCTGCTGTACAACAATGTGAATCAGCCATAGGTATACATTTACCCCTCCGTCTGGAGCCTCCCTCCCTCTCCTCCCACCCTGGCCCTCTCATTACAGAGCCCTGGGTTGGGCTCACTGCAGCACTTGCCCGTCAGCTCTGTTTTGCACATGGCAGTGTGTGTGTCTCAGGGCTGCCCTCTCAGCTCACCCCACCCTTCCCACCCAATTCCCGCCATGCCCTCGGGCCTGTTCCCTAGGTCTGGGTCTCTATTCCTGCCCTGTATGAGGTATCTTTAGACCAGCATTCCTACTTAACTTTAGACTGAAACAAGATAAACTGGTCTTAGTGAACTCTTAAGTAAACCAAAGGCTTCATAGTCTGAGTGAGGTTTTCTTAGAAATAAAACATTTACATTTCAGTATATGGACTTGGTGAGTTCTCTTTTGGCTATTCTAGTAAACTTTTATGCTTGTTTTAGTGTTTTTCTGAAGTGTTCCAGATAGGAGAAATTACAAGAGGTCTGAATTCTAGGTAATTGAGATGCTGCTATAATCTTGGAGAAAAGGAATCCATTACTTTAATTTAGTTTGTGTGTCCATTTGCTCCAGCCATGAAGATGCAAGTCTTCCTGATCAGTCCAACTCATGCTAATCCCTCTCCTAATTCCCTGAGGGCCTTGCTTTGATCTCTACCACACAGCTAGTAATTTATTACACACAATAGACCCCTGGAATTCACAGGAGATACAGTCTAAAGCTTTAGCAAATCTCTAGAATTGCAAATATTATTATAACATAATAATATCCCTCACACAATATAATAAAGTATGATAGAAAAATTTAAGTGTTCCTTTAGACCCTTAATGACTCTATAAATACAGGACTTAAGTTACTTATAAAGCTGGTTGACTTTCATTTTGGGGCCATTTCTTACAAAGAAATAAAATTTTATTATTGGACCAACATTACTGTGTGGGCCCTGACAGAGAGAAGCAGAGCCCAGATCTGAGGGGGTGGGGCGGGGGGTGGTGGTGGATGCTGTGGGTTATACCGGGCTCTGACATCCGGCAAAACGATTCCCTGGATATACCATGCTCTTACCTTGAATGATTCAAGTTAGCGTGTGAACAATAACAGTAGACCGGGGACCAAGGACTGCAAGCTCAGATGCCTCCAGGACCAGGCACAGGGATGAAGAGGGCCAGGTTCATCAATGCACTCTGAGGGTATTTCCATTTCCGTCTGTTCCAAACACAGCTTTTCACATGGTGATGGTGGTGATAGCATTGAAGGGCTCACTCAGCCCCTTTCTCTTTTTATGTCTCGCTTCTAGGGGCTGAAACTTGATTACCCAGTGTCCTTGCTATGAGGAATAGACATGTGACAGAATCCTGGTGAGAGGGCGCAGGCAGAGGGCCTGGGGAGGGTTGCCTCATATCTCTTTTCCTTCTCATTCCCTGAAATAGGCAAAGTGCTTTTCAACCACAGGCATGAAAACTGCACAAAAGATGGAAAACAAAAAGAGGAGCCTGTGTCTCTGACAGCTTCGTAGAGCTGCTAGCCCTTATACTTCAGCCAGTGTTTGAGTATTCTGTTACTTGCAGCTGGATATATTCTTGACCAGATCATAGTTCTCATCATAATGGAACATTAAACTGTGTTATTTCACTCATACACAATTTTCCTGTTAAACACATTGTCATAGTTTTCCTCCCCATTAGAAATGTACCTCTAACATATATTTTTTGGGGAAAAAAAAAAATGCAGCCCTGTCAGTCTACTTCTCTTGCTTTTGAAAAGAAAAATACTAAAATTTTTTAAAAAGTGAAAAGATGATCAGTGTTAGGTGAACTCTGACTTATTGCTGGAAGAAAAAGTAGGAAATGATGAGTACTGTAGAAAAATAAAGGACTCATACCCCATCCAAAGAGATCTTAGAATGGGAATATGGATTCAGCATTGCCTGTTTTCCAAAAAAAGAAACTTGTTTGACTTTTTAAAGAGAAGCTGGAAATATATTTGTGATATGTTCTATTTTTATAAATTTCTTGGCAGCTAATTTCTAAATTTTTAAACACTCTCTGAGCCAACAATATGTAGGATAAGCTCTACATGTATGCCTGGACAATTTGTCTGATTCCTCTTCTATCATGAGGAAGCTCATTAAAATTGCACATTGGAGAACACCAAGGATCTACCACACTAACTTAACATGGTTTATCATGCCATCCATAAAATCTTCTCTCTCCAACTCAATTGCCGGCCATCTGCGAAAAAAGGAACAGGCTATATATTTTTTTCTTGTTTAAAGATACCTTATCTGTGGCTTCTGGTGGGTCTTTGTGATATTTTCAAAGAAACATGATATCCTGTTGCCCTACATTGTCTTACATCTGTAGAGCGTTCACAGAGGGCACAGCACTATGAGAAACAGAAAAGTGTGTGGGCAGCACACAAAAGAAATAGAAACTGGCAAATCCCGGGAATCTAAAGGAAGGGCCCATGCTCACGTGACCTAGTAACCCAGGAGAAACAGCGACCACACGCTATCAACTCTGGAAAGGGAGTGTTACACAACTGCACAGGAGATGTGGTGCTACTCAGGGAAACCTTCAAGTGGGGTTTGTGTCTTAAACCAGATCTTGAATAGAAGGAGGACCCATTACCCTGGGTGAATAGCTACTCAGAGTCAAAACACAGAGGCTATTGAAGAATGAGAAGCCTCTCTCCTAAAAGAATCTGAAACCTGGATGTCTTTTCTCAAAGTGAAAAACCAACTCTGCAAGAATTGTTGATTTATATACGTATAGCACGCATCATGACAGGTTAGGTGAAAATGGGAACCATGAATGCTGAGAATACGACAGATATGTTTGTTAGACATTCACGTGATTTCTATGATAATGAAGGCATGCTCGCCCAGCTGTGAACATTTCAAGTAAGATGAATTACCAGGTACACTGGTCCATTTAACAGCGTTGGGTTGTTATCAGGGCTGGGGAGTTAAATTTAATGCTGTATGTTGAATGTCCAGCCAAGCACCCAAAGAATGTGGAACGAAAGCTAAGGGAGCCATGCAGCTCTAGAAAAATCCCCGAATTTGAACATGTGCTTGCTTGATGCCTCAAGTTTCAGCAGGCTGGCAGCCAAATATTCTGAATTCATTTCATACCTGTGAGGGCTTCCAAAACTAATAGTTCTCGCTTTTGTTTGGTATACAGTAGTCATGGATGATGACAAGAACAGAAAGATGGGGTGGAGTCAGAGGTGGACAGGGCAGGTGTCGGAAGATCAGTGAACCTCAACAGGGGAAGATGAATCAGAAGAGGTCTGTGAGCTTCTAGTAGATGCGGAGTTCTGAGCTGGAAGCTGAGATGGAGGCCCAAAGTGATCTGTATCTGTCCGCGAGGAGGCTGCAACACAGGCACTTTAAAAAGAAAGGAGATTGACTATGGAAGCAGACACCTACTTCAAGTTCTGCCTTTCTCATGTCATGTATCAGCTGGATGACCTTGGGCATGTTACTTAATGTCTTTTGTACCTGACCTCTGTGTCCTCATATGTGGTATGGGGCTAGTACATCGTGCCTTAGAGGGGTTGTTGGCCAGGGTTCAAGTAGACAAAGCAGTCAAAGGGTTTAGTTGCCTGATACAGAATCTCCATGCATTAAAAGCTGGCTAGTATCTTTGTGACTATTACAATTAATTTGTGTTATTAAAAAAAAAAAAGCTGGTTCTGATACAATGGCCTTATTATTCAGGCAGACAGAAATCATATTTGGCCCAGATGGTTCCCTGGATAATGTCGTGAAGGCATTTCCAATGAAGACTCCATTTGGTGGGTATGAAGCCGGCAGTGATGTGGTTGGGTATTTTTGGAGCCCAGCACAGGGTCTGTCTTGCAGTAAAGTGTGTGACTAGATGGTGTCCCTGGGAATTTAGAATGGAACTGATTAGGAGGGATGTCACTAGGTGCCCCAAACCTCTGAGTCCTAGAAACTTGTTCACTGAGCGTGATTATAAAGCTTGTGCAGCCTAAACACCTTACTTTACAGAGGATATCTGCTCCCTTTCACTCACACTCCAATACTCACGGCAGAGATTGCTGGCAGGGGCAGCAGCCTGGGGAGTGGTCAGCTTGTGTTGTCAACTTTCAGAACAATTCTTCCTCTGCTAAGACTCCACCCCAACCTTCACCATCAACATTCCCCCTGCCGCTGCCTCCTTCGCTGAAGCCCAGGTTCCTTCTGAGGACAGAGCAGAGGGCACGGGAGCAGGGGGGCTTCTTGCAGAGGCCAGGTGGTTCTCTCGGGGTAATGTGGAAGCCCACTTTAGTCTGGGATGGTTTTAATAAAATTCTGGTGAGAGGTACAGGGATAAATAAACTAAGATGATTTTCCTAGGATGCTGCCAATAATACTGAGACCCAGGATTTACAAACACTGAGGCAGACCTCCTTTAAGAGGGTCAGGAGAATGGGAACCCTGACCTTTCCCTGGGAATTGAGTTTCGCCTATGGAGCCACTCTGTGCTTTCTGGAAGATGATTCGGGCAGAAGATTTCGCTAACTTTAGGTCATCTGGGTAACTCACTGACTCAACTGGCTTTGAAAGCGTAGAGATACCAGAGCTGCTGTGGACGGAGCAGAAATGAAAGCAAACTTTTCTCAGTGTGATGAAATGTGATTGACTGATTGCTCTAATTTTTAGTAAACTCCAGAATGTTAATGGTCTGGGAGTGCAGCTACTGTTTCAAGATAGCACGTCACCCAAGTATGAATCAAAAGGCACCATGGTGATGGCAAATGAAGGCCTTTGCATTTGTCCAGAAATAACAAAAACAACAATGATAATACAAATACACTTAACATGGTTCAACGGAGAAGGCAATGGCACCCTACTCCAGTACTCTTGCCTGGAAAATCCCATGGGCAGAGGAGCCTGGTAAGCTGCAGTCCATAGGGTCACGAAGTCAGACACGACTGAGCAACTTCACTTCCGGTGTTCTTGCCTGGAGAATCCCAGGGACGGGGGAGCCTGGTGGGCTGCTGTCTATGGGGTTGCACAGAGTCGGACACGACTGAAGTGACTTAGCAGCAGCAGCAGCAACATGGTTCAAAAAGGAGCAATTCCTGTCAATGACCACTATCAGGTCTCCTTTAGATAACCAACTGGAAAATCATGGATGACAGAAGGTCTGTTCTCAAAAACCCTACGTCCTGTAGAAGCACAGTCAGCCCAGATCCAACGGCGGATCAAAGTATGTAGGAACTCATGCCTTCTTTCCTGGACCTTGCCCTTTGAAAGTGAAAGTTGCTCAGTCCTGCCCAGCTCTTTGTGACCTCATGGACTGTATAGTCCATAGAATTCTCCAGGCCAGAATACTGAGTGGGTAGCTGCTCCTTTCTTCCAGGGAATCTTCTGAACCTAGGTCTCCCACATTGCAGGCATATTCTTTATCAGCTGAGCCACCAGGGAAGCCCAAGAATACTAGAGTGGGTAGCCTATCCCTTCTCCAGTGGATCTTCCTGACTCAGGAATTGAACTGGGGTTTCCTGCATTGCAGGCAGATTCTTTACCAGCTGAATTACCAGGGAATCCCTACCTTGCCTTTTAAAACTCAGTAAAAGACTCAAACCCTCACCCTTTGGGGACAATACCACTCTATGCATCTGACCCCTTTCTTCCCTTGGAAAATGAGAAACTCTCATTTCTTCCCTTGTTCATACTTCTGTGAATTCTTTCACAACCCATGTTGGTTCACCTAGCAGATAATAATGGCTTATAATCTCTCAGTTGGGCGCTTGATGTGAAGAGCTGACTCACTTGAAAATATCCTGATGCTTAGAAAGATTGAGGGCAAGAGGAGAAGTGGGTGACAGATGATGAGATGGTTGGATGGCATCACCAACTCAATGGACATGAGTTTGAGCAAGATCTGGGCGATGGTGAAGGACAGGGAAGCCTGGCATGCTACAGTCCATGGGGTTGCAAACAGTCACACATGACTGAGTGACTAAACAAAAATCTTTGAGAGCTAGGTACTATTCTAAAATTTTTGTGTATTAACTCACTGTATCCTTACACAACCTTCAAAGTATGGTTCTGTTGTGCTCTCCATTTTGTGAATATGGAGACTGAGGCTCAGAGAAATGGGAAAACTGACTTAATGTAGCCGACACCCAGTGAAGCTAGTCAGAGAGATGTTGCCTGCACCCCTGCAGTGGTCACACCTGGGGCTTGTCAGTTTCCTACCCACTTTCCTAATCATGTGGGTTTTCATTTGGTTTTCATCCTGCTCCACATACATCCCATTTGTTAGGTTGGCCCAGAGGAAATCAGTTTCTGCAAGTCAAATCAATGAATTGATGATTAGCAGTTTCAGATTATTCAACCTAATTGTCCATGGTCCAGGGGTCATTTTTAGTTAAATTAATTAAGACAATAAGCACATCCCATTTTCTGCTCATTGTCATCTATTCAGAACGAAGGAATGTGACCAAAGTGATCCAGTCAAGATGAATCCTAAGACTCTTGTCTGGAAAGTTAGGATGGAGGTGGTCATGTACAAACATAAGGTCCAGAACTTCTGTAGCTCTATGGATGATAAGAGTTCAAAAATTAAAACAATTCATGGAGTACCTGTGCCTATCTGTAGCCAAGAGAACCCAATGTGTAAAGCCAAGATATGATAAAAATCATACCTTATCCCTGATCTCCAGACATTTTCACTTAGATCAGTGAATCAAGCTTTTTTTTTTTTAGTGTAAGGCAACTGAGTTGAGTTCTTATTCCCAATCACAGTTCAGTCATTCTTAAGTGGAGAGAGATAAGACAGATAACCACTTTGCAACTGGCATGAGTGGCAGAGAAGTCAGAAATGTTCGTGACCCTTTATACCTGAGTCCTCTTGCTCTTCAGCCAATAAGCCTTGTAATGCTGAGACAAAACTGTTTCCATTACACAACTTGCTTTCTCTTTTTACCTGCAATCTTTTGAATTCCATCTCTAAAGCTGTTCTTTAAAGGAGCAATTGCATGACAAAGACACAGTGAAATGAAGTCCCTTCTAAAGTGAGACAGAAGGTAGAAGAACTGGAAGGTTATGGAAGACAGTGGGCAGTGTGAAGTTTTAGATCCACTGGGAGCTTTATTCAGGAAAAGTAGGAAGTGAGGAGTCGAAGGCAGTGTCCCAGTCCTATGTTATGAGTTTACCCTGAGATTTATAGCAAGTCATTTCCATGTAATATTTTTCCATTTGGAATGAGCAGCCATCCTTATTTTCTTCCACTCCATGAGGGTGTGGTGAAGATTAAGTAAGGACAGCATCAGTGTTCTGGTGCCCCATGAAAGGTCAACACTGTTGGTTGCCTACCCAATATCCATCCCATGACCTATTTCTTCCTAATAGAATTCTACCGTTGTACAGAAATCCATGGGTTAGAATGTTTCCCAATACAATGTGCAGCCTGGGCAGGGATTTTATTTGAGCTAAAGGAAGCCAGATCCAATTTCTGAGACGGAAACAATTGTTCCAACTTCTTAAGAGCATTACTTTTCCGATAGTTGATGATTGCTCTCTCTAGGAACATAGATATTGTATATTTCAGTGATGATATGAGTAGTGTTCTCTGATCAGAAGTGATTTCACTTCAGGCCCAAGAAGCTTTGAATAGATAGGAGGGCCTTTTCAGTGTTATTCCATTGAAAGAGTGTTAGAGACCACGCGCCATTCAAAATAGGACCAAGTCCCAGAGAGAGATTCATTTTGGTCATGGGTGGTGATAGAAACTGGAAAAAAAAAAATCTTGAAATTTACTGACTTAAACTTATTTACAACAAGCAAGGGTCCTGCAGGCTGAGGGTGTAAGTTGAAGAACAAAAGGACTGAGATGCTAGTTTCCATTCTCCTTTCCCTAAGAGACCCCTACAGTACCCAAGACACTTTTGTTCTTGTGCGGCAGGCAGAGCCAGTATTTCTGTTACTGAACTAATGACTTTCCTGTCTGTTCACTCAGTAGGACAGCAGGGAGGCGGAGGACACTCTCGCCACTGTGGAGGGAGCAAAGAAGCGATCAGGGGACAGAGCAAAGTAAGACAGGTCAAGGCTGTTCTGCAGAGCACATTGCAATCCTGGCCATGGTGCCTGGTGGTCAAGGCAGCTGGCACTGGAGAATGCTCTAGATCCCTGAGTTGCATGGGAAAAGTGAGGCATGGTTCCTTCTGGTGAGGTAGGCCTGGGTGATTATAAAGGGAAGGAGAGTACGTATGTTCAGGATCCTCCTTGGGGGATGCAGGCCCCTTCTGGCAGCACATGTGAAAGCTTTTTTTTTTTTTAAACTATTTCTCCTTTTTTTAAATTGGAGGATAATTGCTTTACAATGTTTTGGTGGTCTCTGCCATACACAAATGTAGATCAGTCATAATTAAATATATATATATACACACACACACACATCTCCCCTCTCTGTTGAGCCTCCCCTCTTCCTATTTCATGGAAGCTTTTGTAGGCAGTCATTTGGAAATGAACTTGAAGGGAAGCCTTTAAAGGTAAAGAAGAAATTTCGCTTGCTATCTAAGAAGATGTGTGGAATTGAATCTGGGAAACCCATCAAATTGGCCTTGGAGATAGTGGGGAGCGATTATACATCTCAGAAATCTGAAAGCATTGACTTTCATCATCTCTTGAAATTTCTCCAGAATTAGGAACGCCATCGCCACAAACACTGATGCAATGTGCTGGAGAACTAGGAAAAGGAGAAGGCGAAATGAAAGCTGCAGCTGTGGTGTGTGCAAGGCAGGCCAAGTGCAGCCCGTATGTGAGCCACTCACCCTTTGGCTACATGACGAGGCCGCATGATGAGGGCGCACACAGCAGTTGATCCCGGGGCACTGACCAAGTGTCACTCGATTCCAGTCAAAAGGCTTATATTTACGTGTTCAGTGTGTTACTTCTATGTCAGGGGTGTTTGTCTGTGATGTCAATACTTCTGAGAGAGCATTGGTAGGGAGACCTTAGTGCTTCACATACTGGGTTCGTCTGAATTTCTTTCAGCCCATGCTTGGGGCTGGACAGGCACCAGAAGAGGCTGTGCAGCAAGCAAGGACCCTCGGCCATGAAAAGACTGAGGATGCCACCAGCCGAGAGTCCCTGCGAAGCCATCACAATATCACCATGACGTCAATGGCAGTGACAACTGTCTTCTCATTAGGGCTCACCTGGGGCTTGATGTCACGCAAGAAGTGATAGACCTTGGCATGTTTCCTTCTCACGATTACCTTCTGAAGTTGATAGAAATATTAGTAGTTTACAGAGGAAGTAAAGGGAACCCAAATCACATAACTGATGTGATGCAGAGCCAAAGGACAAAGGCGGGTGCCTGTGACCTCTCAGCGAGCCCTGCACATTTCATCAAGCACCCTCAGACCTTGATGCTGCTCTGATGGTAAGTCCTGTCTGAGTGCCACCCTTGTTTCTCGGCCCCACATGACGTTTCAGCTTAATACCCCAGCGTGGGTCAGAAGGGAGGGGGTCTCCTGAAACTCATAAAAGGAGGTCTCACCGCTGAATCCCAACCAAACCCCTGTGGGCCTGTTTAGTTTTAAACATTCACTTCTTGCCCCAGATGAGGAGAGGGCAACCCCTTCTTTCCAGCCAGACTTACACGCTGGTGGCCTACACATTGAGGTGTCCATCTCTCCAAAACGGGCTGAGTCCCTTTGAACCATCTCCAGCTCCGGCTTGGAAAATCCCCTCCAGGAATTGTTTCTTCCCAGCCAGTGGGTCATCACCTGGCCAACCAAGTGACTCAGGCAGACTCTGAGTTGCCAGGAAGATAAGGAAATATCAAATTTCAGCTCTCCCTCCCTTTTTTCATTCTAGGATTGATTCCTCTTGAGTTTCAAGATAGGGGGGAAGGCCTGGAGGTGGAGGTCACAAGGAAATTTATAGGATGACTTCCCAGAGCAATTTGCAGTGTTCAGCCATGAATATTTCCAAGGGGGTGAGAGCAGCTATCCCATCGCTTCCTGCCTGCACACACGGGAGCCTGGGGAGGGAGCAGGGCTGCCAGCAGGGTGGGAAGCAACCAAACCCTTGCCTTTCCTGTTGGCCCAGGGGAGGGTGGGTGGCTGCTGCTGCAAGTGTGGGCACCAACCCCACCCTCCCAGTTTGTACTTGATCTCTGGAGACTCACCGGTGCTTTCTGTGCCAGGCCCGGATCCATGGCAAGAGTTTCCATTTTCCCCCATTTCCTAAGCAGCTAGCAACAAAGGAAAGACATTCTGAGAGGCCCTGAAGTGTTTTTATTGAAACCCTGTTCTCCAGAGAGAGATTGAGGAAGTGATTTAAGCAACCTTATTACAGAATAAAAATGTAAGCTCCTACTCCATGACAGGAAATGTGAGAGAGAGACAAGGCCGTTAAAAATAAAAAGTTTGCAAAAGGACTGGAATGAAAAAGATGTTAAATAATTGTGTGCCAAAGCAACAAAAAACAGCGGTAGACTGAAAAAGAACTTTAAAAAGTTTACATATAATATTTGCCGCAGGAGGGACTTTCTTTGGGATGTTATACATTACTTTTCACATTTTCTAATTAAAACGATTCATCAGGCTGTGTGTAATAGCTGGGGGGAGTCCCTTATCTTTACTTTTATACCTTACTAGACCTATCTGATGCTGTATGCTATGCTGTTGACAGAGTTATATGAGAGTGTTTGTCAATGCTTTCCGAAAGGTTTCAAGTGCTTCATATTTTGATTGCCTAACACTTGTGTTATATTTAGCAGCATCTAAATAAATCTGCTCATTATTGAGGCTGATTAAAAAGCAGGCACAACATAACACAGCTACATTTCCAGACTCGCTATCCACTGCCCCCCATTCCTCCAGCCCCCAATTCCGCTGAATACGCCTATGGCTCCTGTTGAAACACTGAAAGGAACAGGAAGTGTGTCCCCTGCTGAGCGCTATTTTGGGAAACTTTTTTCTTTCTTTCTTTTTCTTTTGTTTGGTTTTGAAGTTGGTTTTTTGTTTCTCTCAAAAATAATTCTTTTAATTGAAGTATAGTTGATTTACAATGCTGTGTTAATTTCTGTACAGCAAAGTGAATCAGTTATACGTATATCCACTCTTTTTCAGATTCTTTTTCCCATTGCAGAGTATTGAGTAGAATTTTCTGTGCTATACAGTAGGTCCTTATTCTCTATTTTTATATATACCAGTGTGTATATGCCAATCCCAATCTCCCAGTTTATCCCTCCTCCTGCCTTCCCCTTGGTAACAGTTTTCTACACCTGTGACTCTGTTTCTGTTTTGTAAATAAGTCCATGTGTACTGTTTTTTTAGATTCCACATATAAGTGATACGTTCGCTTTTCTGTTTGACTTCAGACAGTCCCTAGGTCCAACCATGTTGTTGCAAATGGCATAATTTCATTCCTTTTTTATTGATGGCTAGATCCTCCAGGCATTTCAGAACCCATGGATAGAGTGCGTTTCTCACAGGATAAGATCCTCCTGTATCTTAACCCACAGCTACCTGGGGAGTGGGCTGGGCTGGGTGTAAACCCTGGAAGGTGTAGCTGCAGTAAAGCCAGACTTCTGTTGGAAGGGCTTATTGCTTCTTAAGAAACACTTCCCTTGAGCTTGGTTTCCTTCTGGGTTCCAGGGGCGCTAAGTGCCTTTTCCCTCCTGGAGGAGTGAGGGTTAAGGGTGGGTTGGGGAGACAGGCCTCTCCTTCTGCCCCTTTGGGTGCCCACCTGCTGGAGATGAGACCAGGGTTTCTGCTGGTATCACCCAGTGATGCCTGTGAGTGGTGGTGACAGGCAGGAGGGGTGTAAAGGCCTTGGTGGCCCCTGGCTGACTCCTTCCTGGAGACTGGTGGGATGCTGGGGAGGGAGGTTGGTTAAGTGTTCAAGGGTAGGGAAAGCGGTGGATGAATGGGGTGGGGTGGGATGGGGGTGTGGAAGGAGGCCAGCAAGGTAAATGACACACACAGAGGGCGACAGATCCTGTGTACATAAGGTCTTGTCTCCTGTCTCATTTCCTTCTGTCCTCTTGGGGTGGGTACCATTCAAGCCCCATCCCACCCCAAACATGCCTGCGGATGTGGCAGCTAACCAGTGGCATCCACACTCTTTAGATAGGGCACTCTCCAAATCTCAAAGCACCTATCGAAAAGATGCAGTGTCTGAGCAAAACTTAGGGTTCTAAATAGCCTGATTTCTCTCTTAAGGAGCTTTTAAGGGGACTAAGTCTGCATAAAGTTGAGGTAACAAGCAGTATTATTCCTCCAGGCATGTTTGAGTCAAAAAGACCTTGAATTTTAAAAAATAAAAGCTGCTGCCTCACTTATTATATTCACTCTTCTAACAAGCCACCAAGCAGCCATTGCCCTCTCCCAGGCCGATGGACATATATCTTGCCGAGACACAGGCGTCCAAAGTCAGGATATTGTCTGGGAAACCTGAGCCCGGCCGCCTGTGCAGGAGCCGACATCACTGCGTAATTCCTTCCAGAAGAACAGAAACCCAAGCACAAAGTAGCAGCGCAGAGTCCCCAAAGCATGCGTTACCATTTCTTTTTGCGGGGATTATTCTCCATTACACACAGCAGGAGGGGCGTTTCCCAAAGCTTTCTCACTTTCTTTTCAAGTCCCTTCATTTACTTCATCCCCAAAAGGCAGTCAAAGTCTCCAGGCCACTCTCAGCAATAAAAACTCAGCAAGTTGGAAGGATACGGCGTGAAGCTTTGTAGCCTGCAGGGGAGTTTTGCTGACAGTACTGAAATTCAGGACCTGCATGTAGCATCCCAGGCAGGTGTGTTTATTCAGCAAAGGGGGAGCTGGAAATGCTTCCTTTGGGGATGCTTCCTCCTCTTCCTGCCGGGTTTTCCTCCTGAGCTGTCTTGAACCTGGACTTTGCCACTTGGGGTCTCAGACCGGTTCCTGGAGCTTTGTTTGGATCCTGGAGGTTACTTCCTTCAGAATCCTTTGTGCTATTACGAGTGAGGCTGAGTCCTTTCAGCAGGGGCCAAGGGCTCTTTATGAACTGTGATCTAAGATCAGTGTCTTTGTCCTCTCAGGGCTTTTCTTGGGCTGTCTTTGAGTGCATGATGACAGAAACCAGTCACGTATTGGTTCCTGGTATGTAAATGCAAGGCATCCTCTAAAGGTACTCATAGAAAATAATATTTGCCCACCAAATAGACAAACTCATACACGCGATCGCAGATGAAATGGCCTACTTTGCATGTCACTGAGGTTCCTCTCCTATGTCTGTAAATTCTGAACTCTGAGTCAAGCCAGGTCACTTTGGTGTGTATTTTGAAAAATGCATCTGCCTGCTGCCTGCTAAGTTGCTTCAGTCATGTTCAACTCTTTGCAATCCCATGAGCTGTAGCCTGCCAGGCTCCTCTGTCCATGGGATTCTCCGGGCAAGAATGCTAGAGTGGGTTGCCATGCCCTCCTCCAGAGGATCTTCCTGACCCAGAGGTTGAACCCCTGACTCCCGCGTTGCAGGCAGATTCTTTACGGCTGAGCCACCAGGGAAGCTGGGAAAATGCCTCTAGTTGTATCAAATTCAGCTTTTCTTAAAAGGTCCAAACAGCAGATTCACCTGGAGGCCTTGTTAAAATAGCTCAGTGGAGCCCGCCCCTGGAGCTTCTGATTGAGGAGGTCTTGGGTGGGGCCCAGCGGTTTCTATCTATAACTGGTTTCTAGGACTAATGAGTTAGGGTTCCCCACCAACTCCCCTTCTCCCCCTGAATCCATGCCCTTTCCAGAACCTCTGAATAGGACCTTATTTGGAAATAGGGTCATTTCACATGTGAGTAGTTAAAATGAGGTTGTACTGGAACAGGGTGGATCATGAGCCCAATGTGACTGGTGTCCTTATAAGAAAAGGAGAAGAGAGACAGAGACACAGGGGAGAAGGCCATGTGACAAGAGAGGCAGAGACTGGAGTGATGTGTCTGCACGCCACGGACGGCCAGTGACTGGGAGCAACACCACAGACTTAGAGAGGTGTGGGACAGATCTTTCCTCAGGGCCTTCAGAAAGAGCATGGTCCTGCCTACACATTGATCTTGATCCTCTAGCCTCTGCAACTGTGAGATAAGGAATTTCTGTTGTTTTAAGTCACCAGTTTATGATAATCCACTTCAGCAGGCCTAGAAAATACAAAGACATCCAAATCACACTTTGAGAACCACTGATCAAAACTATGGGCTTCCCTGGTTGCTCAGTGGTAAAGAATTTGCCTGCAATGTGGGAGCCACAGGAGATGTGGGTTTGACCCCTAGTTTAGGAAGATCCCCTGGAGGAGGTCATGGCAACCCACTCCAGTATTCTTGCCTGGAAAATCCCATGGACAAGAGGAGCCTGGCGGGCTACAGTCCATGGGGTCAGAAAGAGTTGGACACGACTGAGCAACTAAGCACGCAGGCATGCATGATCAAAATTAAACCGTCTCCTTCTTCAACTGCTGTTTCTCCTTATAACATCAATGATAAATCTTTTTCTGGACTAATTCCTACTTGCATCTGCCAGCACCTGCTTAATTCCCTAAGAAGTTTCACAAGCTCCCGTTTCCTTAATACTTCCCTGTTTCTAGTTCCTAATCTTTTTACCTCCAAATAACCTGTGGGGCTCTCTCCAGTTGCATTGTGGTCAAAGAGAATCTCTGATTCCTCCCAAGCTGATAGAATTGTGACTTCACATGGCTGAGTCTCCACACACTCTAGTAAGAGATGCAGGAAGTCAATGCAAGAGACGCCAAGGAGCTACAGAGATGCAGGGGGGAGTGAGGAGATTTCAGCCTCAGGAAGACAGGCATTAAGAGGGATTTCTCTGCCTTCAAATATATGAAGTGTAACTGTTCATTTGATGCAGACAACCCACCTGAGAAGGGGCCAAAGGAAAGCAGGCTTAGGAAGGAGACCTTCCAGTGGACAGAAAGAACTTTCTGAGGTTGGAGGTTGTAAGTCACTGGAATGTCAAGGAAGACATTTAAGTAAAGAGTAGACACCCTTTCATTAGATGGGATTTAGATGGGGCTCTTCCTGGAGCCAGGAGGATGAACAGGATAGACTCCTGAGGAGCTCTCGCTCTTCAAGTCTGCAGCCTTGCAGAACAAGAAAAATTCCCAGTTGGGGAAAAATGAACTCAGAAGGAAGAAACATCTCTCTGTTGGTTTATTGATGATCCTAGGTAGAGAATCTGTCTGAATTTCTTCTCATTTTTAACTTGATGCCTGAAAGACACACTTTGGGGCTAAGTTAAGGAGTTAGATTAGTTGGCAGGTTTGCTTCCTAATCTCTCTGGTACTACCTAGTTGAGTCCAGCTTCTCCACCTGCATGATGACAAGGACAGGGCATCTTCATTTTCTATTGCCATGCAACAAATGATCACAGACTTAGAGGCTTAGGCCAGTGTGTGTTTGTTATCCCACGGTTTCCGTGGGTTGGGGTTCAGGGTGCAGTTTGACGGGTCCTTTTCTCAGGGTCTCACAAGGCTGAGGTGTCAGTGGGATGTGGTACTTTCTGGACCCCTTCCAAGCTCACTGGGTTGTCAGCACAATTCAGCTCCTAGTAGCTGTAGACCCCACTTTCTTGCTGGCCGTCGCTGGGGTCCTGGTATGTGGTGGTCCGCTCTCAAAACATGGCAGCTTCTCTCCCTCCATACTATAACTCCGGGGTGACATCCATCCGTCACCTTTGCCATTCTCCACTGGCCTGAAGCCGGTCACTGGTACCGCCTGCACTCAAGGAGGGGGGGTTGTATGAATGTGTGACTCACTGGAGGTCATCTTAGACTGACCGACCACAGGGGTGTTGGGAAGGAGCTCTTCTACTCTTGTTCCTCCCCAAGGCCCAGATGCCACGGGGCTGAAACCCAACGGCTTCTGCCTTATTTGGAATATATCTGATTAAATAAATATACAACCAGAACTCCAAATGGAATGCAGAAAGTGTGACTGAGTCCTATTTTATAGACCAGTTGTGCCTGAAAGCTCAATTAGGTGATCAGCTGTTGGAATGTTAAGTTCTTTCATCAAGAACATGATATTAAAATTAGCGGTTTTCTACATTTGTTTGTCTGACAGTATAGCATAGAGGGTAAGCTTTGTAGCAGGACTACCTGGGTTCAAGTTCTGACTCAGATACTAACTGTGTAGTCTTAGGCAAATCATTTAGCCCTTCTGCCCAGTGTTCTTCTTTTATGAAATGGTGACAGTACTTTATGGAATGCTGGTGAGAAGGAAATGAATTAATAAGCAAAAAGCACCTAAAAGAACTCCTGGCATATCATAAACACTGTACATGTGTTGTTATTTGAGTTTGGATCCCAGATGTCACATGCTACTCACATGCTTGACACTGTGGGCATTCTTAGCGCTCTGAGCATTTCTTGGCTATGGCTATGGCCCTGCCCCTTTCTCTTCCATTCAGAATGCAAGAAAAAGTGACATTATAGTGGTAAACTTGAATCAGACCTGATTTTTAAAAAATTGAAATGATCCCTAAATTTCATCCTTTGTAACGAGTGTTAATAAAAACGATTATGATGCTGAAATGTGCATTTACTATATGCCAGGAAGTCTACCAAGTATGATGACAGCCTCACCCCTCTGAGGAAGGTACTATTACCCCCTTTTACAGAGAAAGAACCTGGGGCTTAGCAGTTATTTGCTCAGCTGATTGGGAGCAAAGCTCACCATAGGAAGGAGCTCAAGCAGCTGGACCGCAGAGCCCTCAATCTTAGTGTCTCTCCTGTGCTGTTTTCCCCTTTTATTGCTGGCAAATGAGCTCTCATCCTACATGCTGTGATATGACAGCCAAGAAATACCAATGTAAGAGACACAAAAGGAGACAGGCACCTCAGGTTCCTGTTTATAGATGGGCATTGTGTAGGAGACAAAGGACTTGGAAGAGATACGTTTTGGGTGCGCACCTCGAATCACACATATGCAACATTCCTCACTCACCATTCTCTCACTGACTCCTCAGGACACACTGCAGAGGGTGGTGTTGCCTTTCTTTGGCAGCTAAAGAAACTGAGGCTTAAAAGTTGCCAAGGAGAAGCTGAACCAAGAATCAACCCCCAAATCTTTCAGTCCCCAAGTCACACACTGTTGGCTTAGAGGTAAAGCCAGGAGAGGGGAGAAGAGGGAGAGGCCCCGGGCAGGCAGAGGAGCCCATGGCTTTGACAAGCTTGGCTGCTGTTCTGATGGATTTGCCATCAAAGGACTTTGCCGAGTCCTAATTCTGCCAGGTGGGCTTCCCAGGTGGCTCAGCGGTAAAGAATCCTCCTGATAATGCAGGAGACGTGGGTTCAATCCCTGGGTAAGAAAGATCCCCTGAGAAGGAAATGGCAACCCACACCAGTATTCTTGCCTAGAAAATTCAATGGACAGAGGAGCCTGGCAGGCTGCAGACCATGAGGTCTCAAAGAGTGTGACATGACTGAGTGACTCACACACACACACCAAATTCTGCCACGGACCACGGCTGTAACTCAGGGCAAATCGCTCAGATGGCTTCTGCATCGGTTCCTCACTTTTTCAAATCAAACTGACCTTGTTCGAAAGACAAAGTGAAATAATTTATGCTCACAGGGATAGATGCTATAACACTTGTCTCATAGAAACAGACTCTCAAAGTGTGGAGGCAGAGAGTAGGAGAGAGAGATTGAAAGAGAGATGAGCTGCAGGCAGAGTGAAACAGTGTTGATGAGTAGTGAACCTTGTTTGTGATTTATCATTATGGCCCTTTGGATAAGAATAAAATTTAATCCTGGAGCCCAGAGGTCACTCCAGAATACTATTTCAACTACTTTTCAGGTTGCCTTTAGAAGATAGACATTAAGTGAACAAATAGAAAGCAGATGCCTATTAAATACATAGAGGGGAGAAACAGACATCTTGACATCACAAGTTTCAAAGGGCAGAAACTGACAGAATGGATTTGGAATCGCATGCACCTGGTTCCATTCCCAGCTCTGTCGCTTAGTTATTGAGTGGGGTAATTTAATTCTGTTTTCTCATTTTTAAGACATAGATAGCAACCTTGCAAGGTATTTGCAATAATTAAATGAAGTACTGATTCCATTAGCTCAGGGCAGGACTCATGGGAAGTGCTCACTAGTGGTGCCTGGTGCTCTTGCCGTATCAGAGCTATGAAAATAAGGAGAAAGACTGGCGAAAACATGGTTGCTTCAGTGTAAGTACTTTTCAAGGCAAGTTCTGATTTGAGTCCCACCTTTGGGTTCCGACATGTCGGAGAGGAGGAGCAGTGGAAGCGGACGGAGATCCCAGCTGTCGAGTCCACCTGCATGTCTGGCGCTGGGAACAGGGTGGTGTGGAAAGACAGTGATGAGCTTCTGGAGTAACTGGGTGCTGACCTTAGAGCCCACGTGCCACCTCTCAGATGTGGTGGAGGTGACAGTGGCACCTGCTCATGGGTTAGCAATAGAGGTGGCCCTGCCCCTTGACATCAGCAGGCCTAAGAAACTTGTTGACAGTGTCACTAGGGGTAAAGGACGCAGACTCTGGAGGCAGTTTTTGTACCTATGGCCTCAGACAGTTCATTTTGCTTCTCTTGGCCTCAACTTTCTCATCTATACCATGGAGAAGAAGGGGTATAATAGTGCTGACTACACAGGCTGTGTAGTGATGAAACAAGACAGCATCCGTCCAAAAGCCCTGCAGGGCTAAGTACACAATAAGCTCCTATTTTCACTTACAGTTATTACCTCCCCCTATAGTTCCAGGGAAACTGAGGTTCAGCGAAACCAAAACAATCAGACAAATAAAAAATTAGACGCCATATTTACTGGCTGATTATGCCAAAGTCTTTGAGTGTGTGGATTGCAATAAACTGAGGAAAATTCTGAGAGAGATGGGAACACCAGACCACCTGACCTGCCTCTAGAGAAACCTGTATGCAGGTCAGGAAGCAACAGTTAGAACTGGACATGGAACAACAGACTGGTTCCAAAGAGGAAAAGGAGTACGTCAAGGCTGTATATTGTCACCCTATTTATTTAACTCTTATGCAGAGTATATCATGAGAAACGCTGGGCTGGATAAAGCACAAGCTGGAATCAAGACTGCCAGGAGAAATATCAATAACCTCAGATATGCAGATGAGCCCACCCTTATGGCAGAAAGTGAAGAAGAACTAAAAAGCCTCTTGATGAAAATGAAAGTGGAGAGTGAAAAAGTTGGCTTAAAGCTCAACATTCAGAAAACTAAGATCACAGCATCTGGTCCCATCACTTCATGGGAAATAGATGGGGAAACAGTGGCTGACTTTATTTTTTGGGCTCCAAAATCACTGCAGTTGGTGACTGCAGCCATGCAATTAAAAGAAGTTTACTCCTTGGAAGGAAAACTATGACCAACCTAGATAGCATATTAAAAAGTAGAAACATTACTTTGTCAACAAAGGCCCGTCTAGTCAAGGCTATGGTTTTTCCAGTAGTCATGTATGGATGTGAGAGTTGGACTATAAAGAAAGCTGAGCACCAAAGAATTGATGCTTTTGAACTGTGGTGTTGGAGAAGACTCTTGAGAGTCCCTTGGACTGCAAGGAGGTCCAACCAGTCCATCCTAAAGGAGATCAGTCCTGGGTGTTCATTGGAAGGACTGATGTTGAAGCTGAAACTCCAATCCTTTGGCCACCTGATGCGAAGAGCTGACTCATTTGAAAAGACCCTGATGCTGGGAAAGACTGAGGGCAGGAGGAGAAGGGGATGACAGAGGATGAGATGGTTGGATGGCATCACTGACTCAATGGACATGAGGTCTGAGTAAACTCCAAGAGTTGGTGATGGACAGGGATGCCTGGCATGCCGCGGTTCATGGGGTTGCAAAGAGTCGGGCACGACTGAGCTACTGAACAGAAATGTGGATTTTGTGCCCAGCTCTGGGATTCCACATCAAGGGTGTTCCCGCCCCTCCTGCCCATCTCAGAACTAAGAATTCCCTTCATGTTCTGTTCCTTGTACCTCTGTCCACATCATTATTAAAACACTTGTTGTAGAAGCGTGTCCAGAAAAGGGACTTCTAAGGTGTGCACATCTTCTATCTTTAGGAGGCAGAAGGGACTCTGACTTCGGGGGAAATTTAGTCAGTTGTCCTTAAAGACCATGCTATCATTAGGAAAAACATATCCCACGAGATCAACTGAGACGAACAGGATGTTAAGTACTTCCACCAGAGCTGAAAATTGTTAGTTTCAGATTCCTGCAGCCTCTCAAAAGTTCTAAATGCTACATAGAGCTGAAAGCGAAGTTCAAAAGGCAATTTCAAAAGAAACTGTTAGGCCTATCCTGAGAGAAATCAGTTAATTTCATCTGCTTGGAAAAAGCATTTGGGCACAAAGTGGGCTAAATCTGAAGAGCTGACACTTTGCAAAAGGCCGGGTTTTGTAGGGGTCAGAAGGACAAGCAGGTGGGTGCCCTAGTGGCTAGACTTAAGTCTGAAGGAGACCGTGCTGAACACGTAGCATTGCCTTCACATTAAGGGCATATCATTGGGGAAGAAAAACAGAGATAGTCATCCCAAGCTTTCAACTGAGAGCAACTGTAGAAACCCACATCTCCTGTGTGTCTCTCCAGATGACCCACATGGAAAACTTCACCAGTGACTCTCCTGGTCACCAAATGTATGGGATTCTTCCCCCACACCAAGCAGTTCCCCGAGATACCACCTGGGTGTCCTAAAACTCAATTAAGCTCTGACCCGCCCTATCTGGAGGTTCCTCTCCTGCATACCCCAGCGATTCAGAGTTGTTAGATCTGTGTAAAGCCAGAAAATCTGGATTTTTGGACTCTTTTTGGTTAATTCTGATCATCATCCAGATTAGGGGGTCTCTAGTCTATAGGCTGTAGTCCATGAGGTTGCGAAGAGCAACCTCACTTTCACTTTTCACTTTCATGCATTGGAGAAGGAAATGGCAACCCACTCCAGTGTTCTTGCCTGGAGAATCCCAGGGACTGGGGAGCCTCGTGGGCTGCCGTCTATGGGGTCGCATGGAGTCGGACACGACTGAAGCGACTTAGCAGCAGCAGCAGTCTATAATAAAATCCCTTTCTCTCCCAGGACCTAAATAAATGAAGATTAATCCTGTAAACAATGAACTGCTGCACACCACCTTCATCCAGAACATCTGACCCCCTCAATGTTCCCTGGGCTGAAGGAGACAAACATAAAAGGAACCAGTGGTGTGCACACACCATCCGGCAAGGTGACGACACCCAGAGACTGGAGAAAACCCATTTTCCTTTTAGAGGAGGATGCCAGCCTATCGTGCCCCATTTGTTTCCTGGGGCAAAGAACCTTACATACTGTAAAACCAAGAATCTTGAGCAGGAAGGGATTCCCTGAGCACTGGAGAGCGGGTGAGGGAGGACTTCGGGGTGAATAGAGCTGGAACAGAGGCCCCAGCTTGAAGCAGGTGGAGAAGCCCCACCCCAGGCTGCTCCCCGTAGCCAGTACAGGCAGCTCCTCTCACCCGGTTAGGAGCGTTCATCTGCACCTGATGCTCTTCGCCCTCCCCTCTCTGTCTCTCTGGAGCAGAGTGAGTTCAGTTCTGAGCACACCTTTCCTTCTCACCTCTGCTGATGAAAGGGGCGTTATTCCCAGTGACCTAAGCCCACATCAAAAGCAGCAGCTCAGGGGGGCACTGACCACATCCTGTGGCTCAAATGTCAATCCCCTGTCTTCCAGAGAGCTGGTAGGAATGCTGTGTAAATAGGCTGGGAAGGAATTCAACTGCCTGTGGTTCTGGATGAAGGATTCTGTTGGCTCAGGAGGGGAACCTGCAGCTTCAAAGCTGCAGAGAGTGATTTTCCCACACACCCAGCAACCATCTCTCAGGTCGACGCACACTTTCTTGATTATCCCTGTAGAGGGTGAAGACATTCCTACTTGTTGAGTGACTGTCAGGTGACAGGCCCTGGGTAAAACTCAACACATCCATTCCCTTATTTTACCTTCCAGCAACTTTGTGAAAAAGTCGTCATTACACCATTATCATCCCCATTTCATGGATCAGCACACTGAGGTTCAGCAAGGCAAAATGACTTGCCCTTCCATGGGGAGTAAATGGCAGAAGAATGATCCAACCCTGGTCAGTCTGTCTTCAGGGCCCTTATTTCCTTGGTCCTTCAGGTCTTAAAGCACAAGTCAGGAGTCAGGTTAAGATAATTATTGTATGAGCTGTGAAGATTGCTAGCTTGCTCAGTGATGAGAGCCTTTTAGTAATATCCAAGTCCAATTATGTTATTTTTCGAGCATATTTGGTTGTAGAAACTATCAATGTCAATTATTTTCCAAAAGAGTTAGAGATAAGTCACTGCACATAAACATCTCCTGGTGGGTTTAGTTTTGAGAAAATGTTGAGTTGTTGCTGTTAGTCCTTCAGTCATGTTCGATTCTTTTGCAACCCCATGAATGGTAGCCCACTAAGCCTCCTATCCATAGGATTTTCTGGGCAAGATTGCTAGAGTGGGTTGCTATGTCTTCCTCCAGGGTATTTTCTGGACCCCAGGATTGAACCCGCATCTCCAAGTCTCCTGCATTGCAGCCGGATTCTTTACCACTGAGTCACTGCACATAAGCATCTCCTGTTAACATGGACTTATTCTTACCACGAGGAGTCCTGATTTACAGAAGGATTTCCTTGAAATGGGAGTGGCCATTAGCAGCCCCATCTTTCCCCCACTAGTTTTCACTTGGTGCCTACTTAGAGCAGTGACTCTTAAACCGTGATGCTTGAAGCCTGGGTCCTATTGCCAGAGCTTGTATGTGATGGATGGGAGGTGTGCCCCAGGCATTGAGAGTCTCCAAATCTCCCAGATGACTCTGATGAGCAGCCAAACTGAAACTACTGAGTTGTACTGGTGGAGAAAGGAGAGGAGTAGGGGAGGAGAGGACCAGAATCTAAAGGGTTAGGAGGCATGGAGCAGTGATCCACTCTTCCCAGTTTACCATGGACTGTCCTGGTTTGAAAACAAAGTCCTATGTCCTGGAAATGCCTCCATCCCAGGCAAACTGAGATTGCTGGTCACCCTACATACCACAAGCATTAAGCAATGACAAAGGTTCTCAAATGACAATCTCTGTCCATGGGAAAGGGATCTGTTTGCAAAACTTCTCTTTACACAACCCTTTAAAACCACATGGCTCTTACATGGAAACACACAACCCCATTCCATTTGAACTGTAGCAAAACGAATGTATGTCCCTGGTTTCACGCTCTGTGGTCTTTTGGCTTTGCACTATGGTACAAAACTCCTGTCCCTAAAGCTTCCGGCGCCAATCTGGCTCTGTGGATGTATTCCGTGGCCCTGTTGTATGAGAAAAGATGCACTGATGGCCCTGTATTTTTTTCTGTTGCCTTTTATTAAAGAATTCCTAACACCTGAAAATTATCCGGGTTCTTTGAAGCATCCTGTAATTCTGATTCCCATCAAGTCGCGAGTGATGGGAGATAAATCTGAATTTACCTGAATTAATGTATAACTCTCAGCAGCACTCCACCCCCTGCAAGCATCCTGACTGGGCTTCATGGAATCTTGTGTGCTGCTGACTTCCCACGGGCTCCAGGGATCCTGCCGAGGGGAGAGGGAGGCTGTCATTCCTGCTCACTGAGCGTGTTTGGCAGCTTTTGCAGTAAACACCACGGAGACCAGTCTCTGCTCTGACATGTCTCAAGTGGTGAATCAATCAGACCACGGGTTTCTGGTGGGCCCTGCCTGCCCGGCCTGGGCTGGTCTCATGAAGGCCCAGACACTGGCGAGTGACCTGTAGTTACAGACCGGAATATTCACCTTCATCGTCAGCATGATGCTTGAAGAATGCCACGTCCGGAAACAGCCGACGCAGGGGTTGCGGAGTGTTTCCTTGTGATACAGCCCATGTGTTGAGTGCCCCATCTGTGCTAGGTGCCATGCTAGGGGCCGCACAGACATGTCCAGTCTTCAGCCTCATAAGAAATCTGAGAGGAGATATTATTTGTAGATGAGAGAGCAGGCTTGGTGAGATGGAGAAGGTCACCCAGCTGGTAAGTGACAGAGAGGAGAGGTGGATCAAGGAGGGCTTGATCTGCTGACTCCAGACCTACTGCTATGACTTCAAGAGCACACACCCCCAAAAGGGTGGAGAGAGAGTTCTGGAAACACAGCACATAAAACAGATGACATTTAGATAAAGAAAAATTCTTAAATGCCAAGAGTGTAGCATAATGGTTACATGCCTGGACATGGATCCAAACTGTCTACTTCCAAATCTTGGCTCCGCTTATCTGTAAAATGGGATTAAATGAGTTATTCTAGTTCAGATGGAATTCAGACCTCAGTGGTGGTCATTGTGTTACTATTATTATCTTTACTGTTATTGCTGTATTATTATTATTGCCTCCTTAAGTCTTTGATCTCATACCTTGAGCTCCTTGGGCCATGATAACACCAGGGTTAACAAACTCCTGGGAGAAAAAGCCATCCAGAGCAGGGGACACTATGTTTTTATCCTTAGATCATGGTATACTTATTTTCTTAAAAAAATTTTTAAAAAGGTCCCCAAACCCTAGACTCTGCTACTCTTCATTCAAGAAATATTGAAGCCAGGGCTGTGTTCAGCACTCACAGGTGATGTTGAACTGTTGGCAGCTGGAGAACATTTTGCACAGGGGCTCTCAGTCGGCCCCCACTCCATTCCTGGGCTCAAGTTCATTTTATACTCAGAGCCACCTGGGATTGTGAGGAAACACGCTCATAGGCTTACCGAGGCAGCTGGAAGTCCCCTAGTTCAATTTTCTCTGTTTTAGGAACCCCTTCTCTAGTGTCCCTCTCTTGGTGTTGAATACCCCCATGGTTGGGATGCTCACCACCTCAAGGTGAGGTCAGTATCACTCATTCTTCACGAGCTCCAAATGTTACAAAGTCCTTTCTGGGTCAGTCTGCAATCTGCCTGCCTCCAACCACACTGATAAACTGATGGCCGTCCCAGCATCTTGGCAACATGGAGCACCCCACATCCTCTTCCACAAGATGGAGGTGTCCCCTGAACCTATAGTTTACGTAGTTGCAGTTCTGTCCTTTTTCAAAGTTTGTTTTCTGGGGGAACATGCTCCAATCTTGGAAGTCAGACCTTAGAATTATGCTGGGAACAATACACTTACTGTGTGGACTGATTTTTGGACACAACCAACCAGCATTGCTTAACAGTTTTGTGCAAACATGTTCTAATGGGCTTAAGTATCAGATTTGGTCATTTCGGCCCAGGGCTAGACTGGCCACGTTTCAGGCTTCTGATGGAATCCCTAGTTCAAAATCCCCTTTATCACTTGGCTTGTTCCAATTGTTCCCTTGTATATAAAATCTTGAACCCAGTCAGATATCAGTGGGGCCTGATCATTTTCGACTATTTCCATTTTCTAGGTGGAATTGCTTTTCAATTGCTTTGTCTGAAACCTGGAGATAGAGAAATTTCTCAATGCAGGAATCTGTAATGCCACTGCTTTCTAGGACTGAAATTAATTATAAAAGGAGAATTGCTCTGGCTTTTACAGAAGGGGTTATCCTACAATCATACTAATAATAACTTTCCTTTTTATAGTCACTTCCTTTCTGTAAGAGAGTTCAAAGTGCTTTATGGGCATGGTCTTAATTGCATCATTATTATTTTTTTAAGTACAAGTGATGTACTATATCATTACCCACACTTTGTAGAGAGGGAAATGGGGGAGCAGGGAAGCTCAGGGCATGGGAAAGGAGGAGGAGGACTTGAACATCTGGACCCACGACCTCATTCTGACTGTTCCTCACCTTGGCAATGTCCTCCCACCCACCTCATTCCACCCACTTCTCAAAGGCCAGTTCAAGTGACCTCAACCCTGATGGAGATTTTTCTCTTCCCAGTGGCTTGCTGCAATGCCATATGACTCTTGATTTAACTCAGATTGTTTTTCTTTTCCTAGGTAGGTATTTTGGGACATTTTGATTCCTAATAATTTGCTCCAATTGTTCACATCTTATCCTTCCAAGACGGAGTAGAATTTCCTTAAGCCAAATGAATGTGTAATCTATTTCTTATGTAGCCCAGACAGCTCTTGCATAAGGGCTGGGTGTGTATCGTGTACTTAACATAATCCTAACTCTCTCCCTAGGACTTCTGTTATGGGATAATCTGCAGTAGGAATGAGTGATTGTTCATGCCTGGAATGTGGCCCGGAAGGGGAGAAACTTCAGCCCATCAACCCGATTTATGAGTAGTGCAGGGCATTGTGTTATGTTGTGAAAACAGTGCAAAGAAAGGCAGGATTCTGCCCCGCCTTCAGGAGTGAAGGGGTAAGGACCGCCTTACAGTGGTTGATGGCAGGATTTGCAGCCTGCAGATGTGGCCTTGAATCTCGGCTCCGCCACTTATAAGTGGTCTTGAGTAAGTCATTTAAACACTTGGAGCCTCTGGAATGTCTTTTGTAAGATGAGAATAATAATAGCATAGTGATGATAAATGAGATAACATCTACAAAAGCATTTGGCACAATAGTTCATACAGAGTTAACAATAGCATCCATTTTAACATCATTTTGAAATGGCTGGTAATTTGAAGAAAAGGAAAGCAAAGTGGCATAGCAAGGACACGTGTGGCTGTTCAATGGCCACATGATGAAGGAGGATCCTGCAATCAACCTTGAAAGACAGCAAGAACTTGGGTTTTGAAAGGGGTGAAGGACGGGGAGGCTGAGGGGAAATGAGATGAGTGAATGCAGGAAAGAGAGTGGGCTGGGCTGGGGACATCGAGGTCTGCATGGAGAAAGGCCAGCAGGTGACGGTATGGTGCGCCCAATGCCAGCGTCCACCATGCGAAGTTCTTTCCTTCAATGATTCTCTTTAGCAACGGCCAGGAAAGGATTATGACCATTTGAAAGCTTAGGAAGTGGAGATTCTGAGGCCAGCTGCACAGGTAGTTGGACACAACTGAGCACGCATGCACTTTCAGCAATTAAACATCATGAGGTAAACTTATATGACTGATATGCAATAATCTCTAAAGGAAACTGTTCAGTAAAAGAAAATCTGCAGATGATTAAAGCACTATAATACCATTCACTTTTAAGATTCTATATGTGTTTGGATATATTGGTACATACACTAAATGTATGGACAAAAGATCTAAATGAAGACAAATCAATCATTTAACACAGATTATTTCTGGGGAGTGAAGGGATATCTATTGGAGAGTGTATGTGTTAAAGGCAGTTTTACGCTTGAGTCTACATATGGCAGCCCACTCCAGTATTCTTGCCTGGGGAATCCCATGGACGGAGGAGCCTGGTGGGCTACAGTCCATGGGGTCGCAGAGTCGGACATGACTGAGCGACTTAACTAACTTTAACTACATATTATTGTTTTGTTTTCAAAGAAAACATATCCAGCTACTACCCAAATTCAGGAACTAAAATTTGGAAATATATATACTACATCAATATTGCAGAATACTATAGGGTCATTAAAATATGCTAAAATATGTTACAAAATATATAAAATATATTTGCTGATTTGGAAAAAATTCCCAATTAAGTGGGAGGTAAAGTTTCAAACAGTATATCTCATATATATATATATATAGCTTTATAAAAGTTAGCATACACATGGCACAAACACACATATACATGAATAAACACTAGGGGGAAGTACCAAATATTGATTATCTCTAGTTAGTGGGATTAATGGTCCTTTAAAAAAGTTTCCTTTTTATATTTGCAGCACTTAGCCACAGTATTGCTGTGTAACAAATCACCCCAAAGTTCAGTGCCTAGGATAACAATCACTCTTTCCTCACTCACTGCCACCTGGAGCTCATCTCGACTGGATGTTGCTTCAAGTTGCATCCTGGGTCCAGGTCTATTCTACGTGTTGCATCTTCCGTGGACTGCAGGCCAACCAGAGCAGAAGGGCAAGGGAGCGAGTGGAAACACGAACTCTCTCTTCACCTTTGGTCTGGAGTTGGCGCTCTGTCTGTTTTCCCCACAGGGCCAAGCCTAAGCCAGTAGGGGAAGGAAATAGACTGTTTCTAGTGGAAGGAGCCACAAAGTCTTTGCAAAGAACATGGATACAGGCGATGGTGAAATGTGGTAGCTATAATGCCCGTCTATTACAACTGAAATGACTTTTCTAATTTCCCCCACTGTGGATGTATATTACTTGTAAAATAAATGCCTTATTTTCTAATGGGCAACACTGCAGAAAGATGAGTGGCAAAACAAGGAGTGGGGAGCCTCAGTGCTTTGTTTAGTGCTTTTCTCACTCAGCTTCAATCTGTGGCTTTGTGGATCAAATCTGGTTTCATCCTGCCAGTCAAGGTTTCCAATAAAGTCTTTGGTACCTCTGAGAGTAACATGTCTTCTGTTTGGACAACCTTACAGGCCTCATGTCTTCTTATGAATAGTCTGTGTTTAGAAAGTTCATGTACCTTGGGAGAATAAGTTGGAATGCTACATGATTTTATAAGCAATATAAAACTATGAGAAAAAAATGGCAGCCAGTCACTGTATTCTAAGGCTGTTCAGTTCAGTCACTCAGTCATGTCCGACTCTTTGTGACCTGATGAACCGCAGCATACCAGGCATCCCTGTCCATCAGCAACTCCTGGAGTTTCCCAAACTCATGTCCATTGAGTTGGTGATGCCATCCAACTATCTCATCCTCTGTCATCCCCTTCTCCTCCTGCCCTCAATCTTTCCCAGCATTAGGGTGTTTTCAAATGAGTCAGCTCTTTGCATCAGGTGGCCAAAGGATGGAGTTTCAGCTTCAACATCAGTCCTTCCAATGAACACCTAGGACTGATCTCCTTTAGGATGGACTGGTTGGATCTCCTTGCAGTCCAAGGGACTCTCATGAGTCTTCTCCAACACTACAGTTCAAAAGCATCAATTCTTCTCTGCTCAGCTTTCTTTATAGTCCAACTCTCACATCCATACATGACTACTGGAAAAACCATAGCCTTGACTAGACAGACCTTTGTTGACAAAGTAATGTCTCTGCTTTTTAATATGCTGTCTAGGTTGGTTATCAGAGAAGGCAATGGCACCCTACTCTAGTACTCTTGCCTGGAAAATCCCATGGACAGAGGAGCCTGATAGGCTGCAGTCTATGGGGTCTCGAAGAGTCTGACATGACTGAGCGACTTCACTTTCACTTCTCACTTTCATGCATTGGAGAAGGAAATGGCAACCCACTCCAGTGTTCTTGCCTGGAGAATCCCAGGGATGGTGGAGCCTGGTGGCCTGCCATCTATGGGGTCGCACAGAGTTGGACACAACTAAAGTGACTTAGCAGCAGCAGGTTAGTTATAACTTTCTTTCTAAGGAGTAAGCATCTTTTAATTTTCATGGCTGCAGTCACCATCTGCAGTGATTTTGGAGCCCAGAAAAATAGCCACATTCTTTCTACCGTTTCCCCATTTATTTGCCATGAAGTGATGGGACTGGATGCCATGATCTTTGTTTTCTGAATGTTGAGTTTGAAGCCAACTTTTTCACTCTCCTCTTTCACTTTCAACAAGAGGCTCTTTAATTCTTCTTCACTTTCTGCCATAAGGGTGGTGTCATCTGCATATCTGAGGTTATTGATATTTCTCCTGGCAATCTTGATTCCAGCTTGTGCTTCATCCAGCCCAGCGTTCCTCATGATGTACTCTGCATATAAGTTAAATAAGCAGGGTGACAATATACATCCTTGATGTACTCCTTTTCCTATTTGAAACCAGTCTGTTGTTCCATGTCCAGTTCTAACTGTTGCTTCCTGACCTGCATACAGGTTTCTCAAGAGGCAGGTCAGGTGTTCCCATCCATGGTATTCCCATTCTAGAAAGCAGAAATAGATGTTTTTCTGGAACTCTCTTGCTTTTTCCATGATCCAGCGGATGTTGGGAGTTTGATCTCTGGTTCCTCTGCCTTTTCTAAAACCAGCTTGAACATCTGGAAGTTCATGATTCACCTATTGCAAGTGCACAACAAAGTTACCAGAGGCCCTTTTGTACTTTTAGGCAAGTCTCAAATGAAACAATGAAGTGCAAATCAAGTCTTCCAGCTTCATCTTGGCAGGCAAAAATGGCAGCCAGTCATTGCTCACAGCAATGACAACAATTTATTATCTCAAGTTTTTCTTCTGTCATGAATTATTGCACCAGAAGCATCCAATTACAGGAATGAGGGACAATATAAAGTTCACGTATATTGCCCTCCTAGCCATTGTGTGCCCTTGTGTGTGCATGCATGTTCAGTCACATGAGTCGTGTCCAGCTCTTTGTGACCCCATGGACTGTAGCCTGCCAGGCTCCTCTGTTCATGGGATGCTCCAGGCAAGAATACTGGAGTGAGTTGCTTGCCCTCTTCCAGGGAATCTTCCCGACCCAGGGATTGAACCCGCATCTCTTATGTCTCCCGCATTTGCAGGCAGGTTTTTTTACCGCTAGTACTACCTGGGAAGCCCCTTAGCAATTACACCTGCCCACAAAAGAGAAAACCACTTTCAGAGAATGTGCTTGGACAGAAATCACTCCCCTAACTCCCCTCTGCTTCCCGCAAGCTAAACTTCGGTCTCAGTTTCCCTGAGAGAAAACACTAGACCCATTCATGTGTTCAATAAATCTGATACCAGCCTATTTTAACACTCTAAAAGAAAAGACATTTAACTCCATCTGTGGGAGGTTGGTATGTGTGCGTGTGTATGTGTATCTGTGTGACAGAAAATTTTTTATGATATGAATGTTTATGGACTTTTTAACCCTGCTCTCTAATCTTGGACATGTCTTGGCCAAACTGTCTTTTTTAACTGCTTTAATCTTTCCTCATAAATCACTCGACGTCTCTTCCTTTTCCATTCTAATCTGTCATCTCTTCCTTGTCTCTCAGGGGCCCGGAGTGGAGACAGAATTGTCTAGATCCACTCCCAGATTATGTCGGGGTCCCACAGAGTTTAGTCTGTATCAGAAACAGGCCTGAATGCTTCAGGAGTTTTAAGCCTTTCTTCTCCTAATGGGACTCAAGTGCCCATTGAACTCAAAAGAGGCATTTCCAGCCCAAGGGCTCAAGCAAAAATTGTAAAAACACTTCAGGCTTTCCCACACGAGGCCTTCTCTGGTTTTACCATCAGAGGAACCTGCCTGAAGTGGCAGGGATCTGTGGGGCTTTGTGCCTAAGGTCGATGGGGGAGAGAACACACGACAAGGGACCAACATTTTTCTGTTTCTCTGTCCCCAGACCTCTCCACGGGTGATTTAATCACACACTTCACAAAGGTTCACATCTTATGAACTGCGTGTCTATACCTTACCTTAAAATATGTAGCAGAGGGAACCACTTTTGGAAAATGTGCTTGGACAGAAGCCACCCACCCCTCCTCTGCCCCTGCCTCCCCTTCCCCTCCCTAAGCTAAGCTTCAGCTCACGTGTCTTGCTCAGCCTCCCTGAGAAGACACACTGGGCCCTTTCAGACATGCAAGCTGTGCCCGCCCCAGCTGCCAGCCCATCTCTCTTTGCAGGTGTTTCAGCCCTGCCCTGGTTGTGTTTCTTTGAGGCAGGAACAAGGTTCTTAAACAAACTCAGCTGCTTAGTTTATGATCATGCTTAGCTCTGAATAGGTATCCTTTCCAGAACTGTTCAAGGTGGTCAAACAGCAGAGACAGTAACAAGCTGCAAGAGCCTCCAAGCTAGCTTGAGAAAGACCCATCAGGTGATTTCCCAGCGTGGGAAGTGATTACGCCAAAAAGAATGAATGAACCTTACCTGGTCTGGTGCTTCTTTACAAAAGAGAGAGCTAAACACTTTCTAGAATCTCAACAATGAATTGAGAGAGAAGGTCTAGGAGAGGCCAATACTTAAGAGAGGTTATTTAGAACTCTGCGATGGGTCACCTCTCTTAAGTATTGGCCTCTCCTAGACCTTCTCTCTCAATTCTTTGTTGAGATTCTAGAAAGTGTTTAGCTCTATTCTCTGATTTCTCTGCTATTGGAAGACAGCGTTATGGGAGTTTAAACTCCCCCCCCCCCATAGTTAATGCCAATAACATGACCTCAGAAAGTTATTTCATTATTCCTGTCAGAGTTAAGGGCTTCCCAGGTCCTGGTAACGGTAAAGAAGCGGACCGCAATTGCATGGGAGGTGTAAGAGACGCGGGTTTGATCCCTGGGTTGGGAAGATCCCCTGGAGTGAGGCAAGGCAACCCACTCCAGTATTCTTGCCAGGAGAATCCCATGGACAGAGGAGCCTTGTAGGCTACAGTCCATGGGGTCGCAAAGAGTGGGACATGACTGAAATGACTTAATGAGCAAGAGATTATAGTTAAACCTAAGGAAAAGTTCCATAAAGCAGAAAATGCAAAGTCTTGCTCTATTTGCAGAGGATGCATTGGTTAAAACAAAAACCAAAACCAAATTGTATTTGACTAAGAGGGTCTACTGGACTGGAATTGTGGAGTAAAGTCTCTACCCCGGCTGGGTGCAAGGCATATCAGGTGCTTTAGAGCTGGCATAACTACAATGCTGGTAAAGTTTAGATTCCATATGGGCAAGAAATGGGCCAGTTCATAGCATTGCTATAGGAAAATAGGGTTTAGGAATGAATATAGAGGGGAAAATCTGTTCGTCTTTTCCAGTGTTTTAGACCAAAAGCTTTCCTGGGTGAGCAACATATATTTATTTCTGAGTCTTGTCTTTGGCCCAACAGTCATTTTCATCACCCCTTTGAGGCCAGTTTCAGGTGAGGCAAGACTCGTGGGAGTTAGAGTGGAACATTTCTGAAAGTCTGCTCTGAGGAATACATGTTCTATAGAATCATCATTGAGTGTAACAGAGATGCTGTGATCATACGAACTTGTAAACACCGATTTAAACAATCTTAAAAGCTTTCCTTGCCGGAGTGTCATTGAATGTAATGGCAATTCTGTGGCCATACAAACTTGGACAATATGATTTTAAACAGCTTTAAAAGCTTTCTTTGCTGCCTGGCTTCTCAAAGCCTTTTAAATTCTGAGGGGTACTGTAAATCTCCAGGCAACAGTGGGGATGGAAACAGTACAGTGCCTATGCTATTTTTCAAAGACTTATCTCATCATAAAACCTCCTCTGCCTTTCTCTCCTAGAACATTTTTTAGAACTGGAGCTCCATGAAAGATTCTGTGACCCACACTGTTCAAGTGGAAAAGCCCAAGATTGGGAATTAGTTTTTTTGGGTTCTAGTTGTGGCTGTCTAACTTTGGGCATTTATTTCACCTCACTGAGCCTCAGTTTTCTCATCTACAATAAAAGCAAGCTTGGTTCTAGAATCCTGTGCTTCCTTTATCTCTTTCTGAACTAAATATATTCTGAGGATTCTGTTAAGAGAGAGTTAGCTCACCACCAGTTGAAGACCTCCCAAGATGAACAAACTGTGGTAGCCCACTACCACTTCTGTGGCTCACCTAGGGACTGATAAAACCAAGTAGGTTTGCATTAAGCCAACACACACCACTAGCCAAGCCTTCTTGGAAAGAGCAGTTTATACTGTTGAATGCCCTCTTGACAAATTACTTGCAAAGAGCATGAATCATGCTTGAGTCCATTGCAAAACTCATCACATTTTCCACCAGGGCCCAGGAGAATTTTCAGAGTGGAGGGAAGATATGGTCATTTACCCCTGGGGCTGTTTGTCAAAATGATAAAGAAACTATTCTAGAGCAGATAGGACCTCATAAAATAGCTGTCTGCTGGAGGCTTTGCAGTGACTTTGATGTTCTGCAGGCGAAAACCATCACAAGCATGGGTGGGCCAGGCCTAGCCCAAGGTGAACTGGAAGGCATCATTTCTTGAACTCCTCATTCATTCAACAACTCTTGATTCAGCACCAGCGAGCTACCAGCCTTGACCATTAGCAGGATCATCATCAGCAGCAGAGGCTTCTTTTGGTAACTCTCCTGCTGAAATTGGACATTACCATTTAAAACTCTTTGCAAATTTTAGAAGTGAAAAAGGTTTCCACTGTGGTTTTTAATTTGAGTTTCTGATTCTTGACATTTTACAGTTTTTAAAATTTAATTGTGTTTTCTCTTTTACAAATTTTCCATGTATACATTAGGATCTTAGTATATGAGGAAGGAACAGATGCCAGGAGAATACCTAGTGACCCAAGAGCACAGGAGTGATGTTACAACGGTGGTGCCGATGATACGGGATGTGATGTGTGTGAATGACACTAAGGACCCACCAGACTCCAGGCTGGGTTGTCTCTCTGCCTGGCTGTGAGCTGGCTGTGACCACCTGATGCTGGTTGCTTCTCTGCCTGTCTGACCCCCCTCATGACTTCTCAGAGTTATCAGTCTTCTGGGCTGGATGGGGGCACTGGACTCTTGCAGGGAAAAATATTTTGTTTCTGCAGAGGTGGGATAACCCTAATACCCAACAACTTTATTAGGTATTACAATTGTTTCCCCCTTATTTGTTTTCTCTTCCTCGTGTCCTAACATGAATTTAGAATCCTTATGGGAGAGGAGCAATGTAAACAGTCCGTTTTGACAGACCAGCATACATGCTTGAATGACTTCCCCAAGGAAACGCGAATCCTCAGCAAACTTGGAAGCCAGTCTCTTTGTCTCATTTTATTCTTTTCATAACCTCTATGTCCCCCATGAGACAGACCCCAGTGTGGGGTCACGAGGCTTACACAGCAACAGGCTCAGGTGGAGGGTCTCTGTGGTTTGCCCCAGGGCATTGGGATGGGCAGTCAACTCCCTAATGGTGATGTTCTTCTCATGTAATTGACCTCCTGGCATCAATCTATTTTTCTCCTTCTTAAAAAAAAAAAAAAAAAAAAAAAAGGTAGAGGTTGCAGTGAGCCCTTTTCTTGGCTTGAAGACAAAGGGGCCTCCCAATTTCTTTCTCTGCCTGCTCCCAGCATGAACCAGTGAATCCATCATTCAGTTGAGGACTTGTTCCAAGGCAAAGTTTTAACTTACAGATTTCATTTTTGCAAGTTAGAACGTGATGCTTTCTACCTCAAGAGGTTTAAGGGAGCCCTTCTCAGAGGGGCCTTATTTCACAAATGCATGACAGGCTGTGGGGTTTGATGATGACTCATGATTTTAATTACTCCAGCCTGTGACTATCAATGAAGAGCCAGTGTCTCTCCTGGCTTTCACCTCGGCCTGGATTTGTTGAAGGCTGGAGGAGGGCATAGCAACCCACTCCAGTATGCTTGCCTGGAGAATCCCATAGCCTGGTGGGCTACAGTCCACAGGGAGGCAATGGGTCGGGCATGACGGAGCCCCTGAGCATGCACTCACGCACGACCTCCTCTTAGTGACAGCACGGCCATAGACTTAAGGTGATTTCTGTGCATCTGTAAGACATCCAACACGTCTGTTGGATGACTGAGGACATTCTAAAGCTGAAAAAGTTAGAGTCCAGCTTGTGAGGAATGGTGTTCAAATTGCAGTTTGTTTGGTGTTGACTAGACAGAGTCAACACCAAAGTCACCAAAGTCATCACCAAGTCAACCTCACCCAGAGGTTGTTTTCTTCATTATTCAGGTCAACCATAGCATTATTCACGCTGCTGCTGTTTCTTATCACCCATGACTGAGCATAAGAAATGGTAGAAGTTCAAAAAAGGAAACCGAGGCTTGGGCCAGTGCCTCTAACTTTCCTTTCTTTATATCTCTCATTTAAGAAAGACTCAACTCATGGACCCAGACTTGGCTGCCTTTGGAAGAGAGCCATGCTTATATTTCACATTGCAGAGAGAAACATGAGTGGAAAAATGGATGTGTGAAGAGAGAAGCAACTGGCCCAGAGAGTTGCTGATCAAGGTCAACTCTGCCAGTCCCAGGCACTTGACTTCAGCGCTTAACTACATACCAGTTGTGTGGCTTCTGACAAGTACCACATTTTTCTCATGATAGTATGGGAGTAGTTATTGTCTCTATCCCATAGAGCTGTTGAAGGATTGAATGAGTTAATACATATAAAAAACTCAACACCATGTATTTATGTAATAAGGACTCAATAATATTGGCCATCATTACTATTATTGTTGTTGCTGTGATGTTGAGTGGCTCTAGTAAACTGCAAATGGAAGCTGCTGGTCTCCCCAAAGGAGAGGGGAATATTAAATGAGAAGTTGATTCGTGATGCCATGAACTACTGCTTTAGAAATTACTGACCAGCTGTGGCAGAAGACAGATTGCTCAACCTCCTTTTTGCCTTAATCTCCTAGTTGATAAAACAAGTTTAAAGTACTGCACCTCTGCCCACCTCCTTGGTTTTCCACAAAAATAAAATACATTTTGCAAAGTACTTTGGCAAGAAAAAATGCAAGCAGTCATCACTGTGGTTTTCTTTTTAGCCATGAAGGTGCTCACATTTTTTTTCCCCCAACACAAGTGAAATGGATTATTTTTTTTTCTTTCTTTTACTGTCCTTTGAAAAAACCAGTCTTATAATATTTGGGAGAGAGAGTTGCCTTTAGGGTTTATTACGTTAAGCCTGACCACTCAGTCATTCATTTACCACCACAGCCTGTGTCCAGGAAGGTCCCAACACAGAGAAGCACCAAGCAGGCAGTAAGAATACAACACAAAGGAACATGTGAGATCTTTGTCCCAACAATAGCAGAAAACACAGTAGGTAACGAAAAAGGTCTGCTTGGGGAAAAAAGAATCTAAATAGGCACAAAATACTGGAGTGGCTGCCTGAGAAAGTCAGATCGTCTCTCTGGAATGGATAAAAGAAAATTGCAATTCAATGTAAAACTATGTAGCAGCCATGGTCTTCATCTTTTAATCATATCTGCTGAAATTCATTGGCTATTATCTGTGCGCTATGTACTCTCCTCAGCAGTCTATAGCGTCTTATCTCTTTTAATCCTCATTAATAACCCAACGGGGTAGGTATTATTATTCCTTCCCTTTTATAGTTGAGCAAAGAGAAGCCCTGAGAGTTTAAGTAAGTTTCTGCTGATGATAGCTAACAAGTGACAGAGACAGGATTTAATACAGGTCTATGTGACTCTGAAGCTCACTTTTAGAACCATGGTGCTGCCCACTCGTGGTACATGCCACTAGTCTCTAGGGCACAAGTATCGGAACGGTAATAAATATATGTCCCTCCAAAGGAGGTCATCAGTGGTAAGAGGATTGGGGACACATCAGATCTTACACTACAGTTGCTCTAGGTTTGTACTTCAGTCTTGAGTTTGTGAAGCAATGCCTTTAAGGAAGAGACACCAGTTAAAGGAAAAATATACCCCGGGCCCAGTGTTACCATGGTAAGTGATCTAAGACACGAGCCCACAATAAGCTATGCATCACTGCTCCTCAGCAAACCATAAATAATAATGGCAACTAATAAAATCAAATTCATGTGTACCAATGTGATTCCTTGAGTGTTAGCCTTTCCAGGGAGAGCCCAGCGCATCTGCTGCTGTAACTCAATAAAAATCAGACTCCTGATATTTCTAGTGGACAGTGTTGGATAGCTACTTTTTAAGAAGTCTGGAATAATCTTACATACTTTGGTGACTATGCAATTGACAGATAATTTACTTCCCATTCATCAACATCCTCAATGAAGGAAAATGTTGGAGTGATTAATAAGATGATTTAATGGGGGAGGGAAGGAAAAAAGTCAGTCTGGGAACTTGGTATTTGGATAATTTATGGGGAGCATGGCATGGAAAAGGCTACATCAGTTCTGAGCAAGTACGAGTTATGTGCCTCAATAAGGAGCTTATAAATAAACATGAAGGCTTCGCAATCTTGAACTTCAACTCTTCAAATGAGAATTAATCTCATCTGAAGCAATAAGGGACTCGGTTTCAAAGAAAGAAATCTAGGGCAGAATGCCCAGCTCAGGAGACCATCTGAAGAGTGGAAAGCTTTTGGAGAAACTAAAGACCCCTCCATTAGTTATATTTATTTTTAAGAATTAACATGTGTACCAAAGTTCTTCACATGCAACCTCTAAAAATTTAAAATAGATTAATTCTTACAGTAAAAAGGGCTTTAAAATCCATCTAGTCTAACCTCTCCTCATTTTATAAGATGAAAGAGAGAGAGAGTCCAGGGAGCTGAATAGACTTGTATACAGTTGCATGTCCAGTTTGCCTTCATTTCTATTCACTAAATTTAAAAAAATCATCATTTTATAAGCTTTCTGATCCTACAAGCGACAAACACTCATTAGAACAAAGTGAGAAAACTCACAATTCCACCACTCAAATTATTGTTCCACTAATATTTTGGTATATTGCCATCCATCCTGCTTTATGTTTATATTGAGTTTTCATTTTACTAAAATTGGATCATCCTATCCTTTTCTATCCTTTTATCCATGAAGAGATACACCACATTCAAGGTAAGAGAAACCCAAGTAAGATGGTAAGTGTTGCAAGAGGGCATCAGAGAGCAGACACACTGAAACTATAATCACAGAAAGCTAGTCACACAGACCACAGCCTGGTCTAACTCAATGAAACTAAGCCATGCCCTGTGGGGCCACCTAATACGGGTTGGTCATGGTGGAGAGGTCTGACAGAATGTGGTCCACTGGAGAAGGGAATGGCAAACCACTTCAGTATTCTTGCCTTGAGAACCCCATGAACAGTATGAAAAGGCAAAATGATAGGATACTGAATAAGGAACTCCCCAGGTCGGTAGGTGCTCAATTTGCTACTGGAGATCAGTGGAGAAATAACTTCAGAAAGAATGAAGGGATGGAGCCAAAGATAAAACAATACCCAGTTGTGGATGTGACTGGTGACAGAAGCAAGGTCTGATGCTATAAAGAGCAATATTGCATAGGAACCCGGAATGTCAGGTCCCTGAATCAAGGCATATTAGAAGTGGTCAAACAGGAGATGGCAAGAGTGAATGTCGACATTCTAGGAATGAGCAAACTAAAATGGACCGGAATGGGTGAATTTAACTCAGATGACCATTATATCTACTACTACGGGCAGGAATGCCTTAGAAGAAATGGAGTAGCCATCATGGTCAACAGAAGAGTCCGAAATGCAGTACTTGGATGCAATCTCAAAAACGACAGAATGATCTCTGTTCGTTTCCAAGGAAAACCAGTCAATATCACAGTAATCCAAATCTATGCCCCAATCAGTAATGCTGAAGAAGCTGAGGTTGAACAATTCTATGAAGACCTACAAGAGCTTCTAGAACTAACACCCAAAAAAGATGTCCTTTTCATTATACGGGACTGGAATGCAAAAGTAGGAAGTCAAGAAACACCTGGAGTAACAGGCAAATTTGGCCTTAGAATACGGAATGAAGCAGGGCAAAGGCTAATAGAGTTTTGCTAAGAAAATGCACTGGTCATAGTAAACACCCTCTTCCAACAACACAAGAGAAGACTCTACACATGGACATCACCAGATGGTCAACACTGAAATCAGATTGATTATATTCTTTGCGGCCAAAGATGGAGAAGCTCTATACAGTCAGCAAAAACAAGACCAGGAGCTGACTGTGGCTCAGATCATGAACCCATTATTGTCAAATTCAGAATTAAATTGAAGAAAGTAGGGAAAACCACTAGACCATTCAGGTATGACCTAAATCAAATCCCTTATGATGATATAGTGGAAGTGAGAAATAGATTTAAGGGACTAGATCTGATACACAGAGTGCCTGATGAACTATGGATGGAGGTTCATGACATTGTATAGGAAACAGGGATCAAGACCATTCCCA
>SJYQ01000979.1:431219-464447 GCA_006410935.1 Redunca redunca
ATTATTTAATAGTAATCTTTTATTATATAGTATAATTTTATTATATTTATTATCAACATTTTTTATTATTAAATGGTTGCTTAACCAAATAGCAAAATCTTTTGTTATTTAAGTGGTTGCTTTAAGGCATATAGGATACATCTTAAAAAAAATTGGAGTGTCATTTCTTCACATGCTGTACTAGCCTCTGCTGCTGCATGACAAGTGAGTCAGCCATGTGCACACATGCTTTCCCTCCCTCAAGCGCCTCCCTCCCATCCCCTATCCTGCCGCTCTGGGTCATCACAGCGCACCAAGCTGAGCTCCCTGCGCTGCACAGCAGCCTCCCACCAGCCATCACTCTACACACAGCAGTGCACAAATATCAGCGCCACCCCCAGTTCACCCCGTGCTCCCCCTCCCTGCCTGCATCCACATGTCTGCGCTCCATGTCTGTGTCTCCACTCCTGCCCCACAAATAGGCTCATCTGCACCACTTTTCTAGATTCCACATATATGCATTAATATATGATATTTGTTTTTCTCTTTCTGACTTACTTCACTCTGTATAACAGACTCAACTTACTTCACTCTGTATAACAGACGCACAGTCCATCCACAGCACTACATATGACCCAGTTTCATTCTTTTTTATGGCTAATATTCCATTGTATATATGTACCACATCTTCTTTAACCAAACACACTCTAGGTGATAGTATATAGTAGACCTAACAGAAGCAGAAGAGATTAAGAAAAAGTGGCAAGAATACACAGAAGAACTGTATAAAAAAGCTCTTAATGACCCAGATAACCATGATGATGTGGTCACTCACCTAGAGCCAGACATCCTGAAGTGTGAAGTCAAGTGGGCCTTAGGAAGCATTACTATGATCAAAGCTAGTTGAGGTGATAGAATTTCAGCAGAACTATTTCAAATCCTAAAAGATGATGCTGTTAAAGTGCTGCACTCAATATGCCAGCAAATTTGGAAAAATAAGCAATGGCCACAGGGCTGGAAAAGGTCAGTTTTCATTCCAATCCCAAAGAAAGACAATACCAAGAAACGGTCAAATTATCGTACAATTGCACTCATTTTGCATGCCAGCCAGGTAATACTCAAAATCCTTCAAGCTAGGCTTCAGTAGTATGTGACCTGAGAACTTTCAGATGTACAAGGTGGATTCAGAAAAGGCAGAGGAACCAGAGCTCAAATTGCCAACATATACTGGATCATAGAAAGAGCAAGGGAATTCTGAAAAAAAAAAAAAAAAAAAATCTCCTTCATTGACTGTGCTAAAGTCTTTGTGTGGATCACAACAAACTGTGGAATATTCTTAATGAGATGGGAATACTAGACTATATTACCTGACTCCTGAGAAATCTGTATGCAGGACAAGAAGCAACAGAATTGAACATGGAACAATGGACTGGTTCAAAATTGGGAAAGGAGTACATTAAGGCTGTATATTGTTACCCTGATTATTTAATTTATATGCAGAGTACATCATGCAAAATTCCGGGCTGGATGAAGCAACAAGCTGGACTCAAGATTGCCAGAAGAAATATCAACAACCTCAGATATGCAGATGATACTTTAATGGCAGAAAGTGAAGAGGAACTAAAGAGCCTCTTGATGAAGTTGAAAGAAGAGAGTGAAAAAGCTGGATTAAAACTCAACATTCAAAGAACTAAGATCATGCCATCCAGTCCTATCAGTTTATGTCAAATAGATGGGGAAAATGTGGGAACAGTGTCAGATTTCATTTTCTTGGGCTCCCAAATCACGGCGATCGGTGACTACAGCCATGAAATTAAGACGTTTGCTCCTTGGAAAAAAAGCTATGACAAACCTATACAGTGTATTAAAAAGCAGAGATATCACTTTGCTGACAAAGGACTGTATAGTCAAAGCTGTGGTTTTTCCCGTAGTCATGTAAGGAGGTGAGACTGGACTATAAAGAAAGCTAAGCGCCAAAGAATCGAAGGTTGAGTGCTTTCAAACTATGGTACTGGAGAAGACTCTTGAGAGTCCCTTGGACAGCAAGGACATCAAACCAGTCAATCCCTAAAGGAAATCAACCCTAAATATTCACTGGAAGGACTGGTGCTGACTCTCCAGTATTTTGGCCACCTGATGTCTCATTGGAAAAGACTCTGATGCTGGGAACGATTGAGGACAAGAGGAGAAGTGGGCAACAGAGGGTTGTGATGGTTGAGTGGCATCATTGACTTAATGGATATGAGTTTGAGCAAACTCTGGGAGACAGTGAAGGACAGGGAAGCCTGGAGTGCTGCAATTCATGGGGTCGCAAAGAGTTGTTCATGACTTAGCAGCTGAACAATGTGGTGGTATTATGTGACTTCACATGTAGTATAAGTCATTATATGACTTCAGGTAATATGTGATTTCACATGTAGTATGAAAATCATACAACAAAATACTCTCATTTGTTTTCTCATAACTGTTTGGTGTTACTGTCACACAACTTACTTGTACATCTTCCTCAACTCCACACTTCATTATTTCATTACTATTTCTGTCTAAACTGTGAGTTATCATTTAAAGATACTTTATCAATAAGAAAACAATCTTATATTTTTACCCATGCATTTACCACTTCTGGTTCTCTTGTTTCCTTTGTGTAGAGCCATATCTTTTATCATTTACCTTTTCTCTGGTTGGCATCCTTTAATATTTGTTTCAATGGGGATTTGATGGTGTTGAATTCTTTCAGTTCTTATTTGTCTGAAAAACCATGTATCTTGATTTGGCTTTTCAAAATTATTTTCCCTGTTATTTTCAAAGTTACTTTCAAAGTTATATTTCCATCCTTAAATACAAAATTTAAGGATGACAGTTTTATTTCTTTTAATATTTAAAAGATGTTGTCCCACAGTTCTGTTTCACTATGAGAAATCTGACATCATCCTTATTTTTGCTGTCCTTTCTCTCTTGCTGTTTTGAAGATTTTTCTCCTTATCACTAGTTTTGATTACTTGTGCTTCTTTAACTCTTGGGCTTGTTTGTCAAGCTTCTTGCAATTTAGGGTTTATAATATTCTTTGGTAACATTTTGGCCATTATTTCTTCAAATCTTTTTTCCACTCCCCCCTCTCTGCACCTTTGAGGGACTCTGATTATACTTTAACAGGTTACTTGAAGTCCTAGAGGTCACTGATGCTTTGTTCATTTTTTAAAGTCATTTTATTTTAATATTAATAGTTTCTATTGCTATATCTTCAGATTCACATAGTTTTTTCTTTTGCGATGTCTAATCTGTCATTAATACCATTAAGTGTATTTTTTGCTTCACATAGTGCAGGTTTTTGGAAGTTTAAGTCTTTTAAAAATCTTTCAATGCCTGAATAAAGCTGAAAAAAAGAAAAAAATATCTAGTGCCTTCATTTTTGAGCACATGAAATACAGTTATGATAACTTTCTTGTCTTTGCCTGATAATGCTAACATCTCTGTCAATTCTCATTCAGTTTTGATTGATTGGTGGTGGCGGTTTCATCATTAAGTCATGTCCAACTCTTGTGACCTGATGGACTGTAGCCCGCCAGACTCCTCTGTCCATGGGATTTTCCAGGCAAGAATACTGGGATGGGTTGCCATTTCCTTCTCCAGGGGATCTTCCCGACCCAGGGACTGAACCTCGGGCTCCTGCACTGCAGGCGGATTCTTTTACTGACGGAGCCATCAGGAAAGCCCTTTGATTGATTACTCACCTCATTATGGGTCATGATTTCCTGCTTATTTTCATGACAGCTAATTTTTTATTGTATTTCAGACACTGTGAATCTTACCTTGTTGTATTTTTTTTTATCCTTACACTTGTGAGCTTTGTCCTCGGTTGCAGTTAAGCTGATCGGAAATAATTTTGTCCTTTTTAGTACCAGTTTTAGTCTTGTTTTTAAGATTTTTAGGCAAGGCTGGAGTCACGCTTAGTCTAGAGCTCATTCCCCACCACTGAGGAAAGACCCCTCTGTGTATCTGGCTAGTTCATTGTGAAGCTTCCCAGTCAGCATGTAGGAACATGCCCTGCGTCCAGCCCCGTGAGAAATCTGGGCGCTGTTGCCTCTAATACTGTTCATTGGTGTTGCCCATCCATGGGGAATTTCTTCATGTGCATGTGCTGGGTTCTGCAAGGGAGACTTGGCAGAACTCTCTGTGCAGCCCTTTCCTCCTCAGTCCTTTGTTCTGAGAACTTTAGTTGCCTTGGTCCCCCCAGATTTTCAGCCCCCTCTCATCAACTCAGGGAACATTCTGAGATCCACTAGGGAATGTTCTCCCTGCTCCATGGTCTTAGAACTCACCAGGGAGTAAGATGAAGCAGTTTTATAGGACTCATCCCATTTGCTTTCTTTCAGGGAGTATCTTGAAAACCATTGTTTAATATATTTTGTCTGGATTTTTCTAATTCTCTTTGATAATTTCACGCAGGAGAGTAAATCTGGTATCTTTTATTTCACCTGGGTGGAAACAGAAGGTGGATTAACATTTACAGACTAGTTTTGGTCATTTTTAGATTGTTTTTCATACATATCACCAAACTGCTTTCCAGTAGCATCAGACAATAAGTGGCAAAACAGTTGAACCAAGCTTATTTATCTTTGGCCATCCTTTCATTCAAACAGTGTCAGCTGGTAAGAGGCAGATATTATGCTGTCACATGCTCTTCTTTTAATCACCATTGAAATATACAATGTTCTTTCTTTATTAGTCGTTTGCATTTCCTCTCCAGTGGCTTTGACTATGCATGTGAGTGAGGATGTGTGCTCAGCTGTGTCCTACTCTCTGTGACTCCATGGCCTGTAGCCCGCCAGGCTCCTTTGTCCATGGGTCTTTCCAGGCAAGAATACTGGAGTGAGTTGTCATTACCTCCTTCAACGGATCTTCCCGACCCAGGGATCAAACCCACGTCTCGTGTTTTCTGCATTGGCAGGTGGATTCTTTGCACTGGAGCCACCAGGAAGCTCTAACTAGGCATGGTCTTTAGCCTTTATATTATTTTTATTAGTTGCAAGGACCACTCACAGGATCTGAGTCAATACCAGGGGCAGAGAGATAAAACATTTGAGATTCCTGTTCCAGGAAGTTGCCCTGTGTGCAGAGAGACTGTGGAACAAGAGAAGGGGTGGAGGAGTTGGAGAGGCTGAGCCAGGGTGCTTTGAAAGCCAGAGAGAGCCCATTACCTAACCCAGAACATTAACTAGATCTTCATTAGCAGCAGAAGTGTAATTAAGCTCCAAGAACCATAGTCTGTTCACAGTTCCTTCAACAGTGAGCTGCCTTGTGTGTTTGCAGATGACAGCTAGAGATCTGGGTTTATTGGCAATGTTATAGATATGACTTGGGGCTGGGGCAGTGGTGGGGGGCTTTGAGCGTTGGCAAATAGAACTCTAATCATGGGCTGTGATTAGTTAGCCCCTGGTTTGTAATATCTATGTAAGCTAAATAAAACTCTTAATTTACAATAAAGTTTTGCTTCTTTTTGGCCCATTTCATGAAAAAACAGTGCATAGTTCATAGGGTTGATTTCCCTATCATCTTTCTTTGGCAGCAGGTAGAACAAAGTTAAGGGAGAAAGGATTTTCTGAAACTCCAGGTTTAGTTCAGCAAACTTTGAAAGTTCTTTTTAATAGCCTATGTGTCTTTGATTCCACTGGTCTAAAGCAAGTATATGCAAGAACATTTTATTTTAATTCCAGTAATTCCCCCAGTGAGTGAATTTTTTGGAATCAAATACTTACATGTCATCTGGTAGATCAAGTTGCAATTATCTACCGACTGTCCAAGATCAACCTTCTCAACCATCTTTAAATGACAGTAAACTGTGTACCAAATTTTAAAAAGTAATGCATAAATTTATGCATACAAACATGTTTGCACATATCCCAGGGTCATATGCATTTACCATGAAGAACTAGATGATGTTCAATGTCATTCTAATGATTCATTTGTGTATTAGACTGCTAGGGCTGCAATAACAAAATACCACATATTGAGTGGCTTAAACAAACGACATTTATTTTCTTACTATTCTGGAGTCTAAGAGTCAAGCAAGATGAAGGTGCTGGCAGGACGGGTTTCTAGAGAGACCTCTCATCCTAGCTTGCAGATGCTGCCTTCTTGCTGTGTCCTTGTGTAGCCTCTTCTCTGTGTGTTTGCCTCTTCCTCTTCTAAAGAGAACATCAGTCATATTGGATTAAATTTACAACCTCACTTAACCAAAATTACCTCTTTAAAAGCCCCATCTCATTCCTTAAAAAACTGGAAATAGAACTGCCATATGACCCAGCAATCCCACTGCTAAGCACACACATCTAGGAAACCAGAATTGAAAGAGACATGTGTACCCCAATGTTCATCACAGCACTGTTTATAACAGCCAGGACATGGAAGCAACCTAGATGTCCATCAGCAGGCGAATAGATAAGAAAGCTGTGGTACATATACACAATGGGATATTACTCAGCCATTAAAAAGGATACATTTGAATCAGTTCTAATGAGGTGATGAAACTGGAGCCTATTATACAGAATGAAGTAAGCCAGAAAGAAAAATACCAATACAGTATACTAACGCATATATATGGAATTTAGAAAGATGGTAACGATAACCCTGTATGCGAGACAGCAAAAGAGACACAGATGTACAGAACAGTCTATTGGACTGTGTGGGAGAGGGCGAGGGTGGGATGATTTGGGAGAATGGCACTGAAACATGTATATTATCATATGTGAAACCAAGTGCCAGTCCAGGTTCGGTGCAGGATACAGGATGCTTGGGGCTGGTGCACTGGGATGACCCAGAGGTATGGTACGGGGAGGGAGGTGGGAAGGGGTTCAGGATGGGGAACACGTGTACACCCGTGGCGGATTCATGTTGATGAATGGAAAAATCAATACAATATTGTAAAGTAATTTGCCTCCAATTAAAATAAATTTACATTAAAAAAAATAAACGCCTTCAGTTCAGTCTCTCAATCATGTCCAACTCTTTGTGACCCTATGAATCGCAGCACGCCAGGCCTCCCTGTCCATCACCAACTCCTGGAATTCACTCAAAATCACTTCCATCAAGTCAGTGATGCGATCCAGCCATCTCATCCTCGGTCGTCTCCTTCTCCTCCTGCCCCCAATCCCTCCCAGCATCAGAGTCTTTTCCAATGAGTCAACTCTTCACATGAGGTGGCCAAAGTACTGGAGTTTCAGCTTAAGCATCATTCCTTCCAAAGAAATCCCAGGGCTGATCTTTAGAATGGACTGGTTGGATCTCCTTGCAGTCCAAGGGACTCTCAAGAGTCTTCAACACCACAGTTCAAAAGCATCAATTCTTCGGCGCTCAGCTTTCTTCACAGTCCAACTCTCACATCCATACATGACCACAGGAAAAACCATAGCCTTGACTAGACGGATCTTTGTTGGCAAAGTAATGTCTCTGCTTTTGAATATGCTATCTAGGTTGGTCATAACTTTTCTTCCAAGGAGTAAGCGACTTTTAATTTTCATGGCTGCAATCACCATCTGCAGTGATTTTGGAGCCCAGAAAAATAAAGCTGGACACTGTTTCCACCGTTTCCCCATCTATTTCCCTTATCTCAAAACTAAGTCCCATTGGGTTAAGGGACTTCAACATATGAATTGGATTGGGTAGGGGAGGGGTACAAAAATTCAGTTCCTGAGCTTTGGGGGAGGTAAAATAAATACAGAAAAATTTAGGCCTCATTTCAAGTCTCATTGTATTTCTGGAGAATATTGCTAAAAAGGTGTGAGGGGCCTGCTATTTAACCCCTGAATGTAGGAGTGGTGGTAGGGGAGTATTGTTTTGGGGAAAAACAGAACTCACCAAGATACAGGGAAAGTGAAAGTTGCTCAGTTGTGTCTGATACTTTGTGACCCCATGGACTGTACAGTCCATGGAATTCTCCAGGCCAGAATACTGGTTGGGCTACTGCTTCCTTCTCCAGGGGTTCTTCCCAACCCAGGGATCGAACTGGGGTCTCCTGCATTACAGTCAGATTCTTTTCCAGCTGAGTCACCAGGGAAGCCCAAGAATACTGGTGTGGGTAGCCTATCCCTTCTCCAGTGGATCTTCCTGACCCAGGAATTGAACCGGGGTCTCCTGCATTACAGGAGGATTCTTTACCAGCCGAGCTACCAGGGAATCCCCTGAGAGCAAATCGGGATTTTTGAAGATAATTGAAATATTGCTAAGATTTTTATTTACTTTCTTAGGGTAGCTCTAGGGAACTTTATATGATATACGTGAGAATCTTAATTATTGAATCCTATAGGTTATACAAGGTTTCCTAGGAAGACAAGTCAGTATAACATAGAAATACCCACTAGAAACTCACCAGCTGAAACATTAGTGAACACTCAAGGCTCACTTTCTACTTAATTATTGTTGTTCAGTTGTCAAGTGCAACTCTTTGCAACCCCAGGGACTGCAGCACGCCAGGCTTCCCTGTCTTTCAGGATCTCTGGGATCCTGCAGCTGGCTCATATAGGCTCTCAGAAATGGTGTACATCTGCCTTTCCAACTCCACACTCAGTGACATCGCATTTGGTCACTTGGAATAGACCACAGTGGAGAATCTATACTAGGCAATTGCGAAACACTATAAACCAGATCTCTTTGTTTCTCTGAGAACTGGTTGTTCAAAATTTACCAGCAAATCATTGAATTGGTTCACGGCCTTTGAATCAGTATCATTGCTGAGTCATTTGTTGCCTATTGTTCAAAATAAAAATTCAATGTTAATAAAAGGCAGCATGAAACTAAATATCCTGCAAAGGATGTTAGGTTTTATGACATTGCTGAAAGTGGTGCCGTGCTAATATCCATGGCATACACATTTGTTGTTGTTTAGTCACTAAGTTGTGTTTGACTCTTCTGCAACACTATGGACTGTAGCCTGCCAGACTCCTCCATCCATGGGATTTTCTAGGCAAGAATCCTACAGTGGGTTGCCATTTCCTTCTCCAAGATATCTTCCCAATCCAGGGGTCGAACCCACATCTCCTGCATTGGCAGGTGGATTCTTTACCACTGAGCCACTTGGGAAGGCCCAACATACACATAGCCATTGGCAAATGAAGATGGGAGAGAGTATGAGTAATTATCAACTAAAGAAGGAAAATGAACAAACAGTTACATATTAAAGTGTACGAGAGACCTTAAAGAAAAATGATAAAATATTGATTATTTTTCTCAAAAATATTTTTTTCCTTAAGGTACAGCAGTCCAACCCGAGATTACAATGTCCTCATGGATGCTGTCCATTTTTTGAGAAATTTCATCCCCAATACTATTTAAAAAAAAATAATGCCTACTTAAATATATTCTAAAGTTTTTAATAAAAGGACTTATTTCAATAATTTAGATTTTATTTTTAACATGAAATTGAAGTTAAGTTTTTCTTTGTCACTTATATTTCAAGTGAATTTACCTAAAGGATTCTATCTCTAGCTCAAGGAACACAAACATGGAATATTTAAAACTGGTCATTGAGCATTCATCCATGTATTCATCTATCCACCCGTCCATTTATTCCTCAAACAGTAACTGAGTACCTTTCATGTATTAGACACTTAAACTACTTGAGAAAACTGTCATTAACTTTTTGTTCTAAGAGGAAGGCAAATATATAATTAAATTACAGTGCAATCAGAGAGAAAGTGTCAATAAGTCAATATGTACAAGGTCATATACATCTTGCAGTGAGAGAATTCAAGCGTCACTCCAGTGAAAAGCCTTCTCTAAACCCGTAGTCTGGGCCCTCACCTGTGTGCTGTTAGCACCGTGTGGTTTTATTGAAGTTTTCAGCTCACTTGCCTCTCACCATCTAGACTAAATATATCTTGATGGTAGAAATGGTTTTTGTGTCCTTAGGATGTAGCAAAACTGCTGCTTGCTTGTTACTCAGCGGAGATATAATGAAGGAAGGAAGGATGAAGGGCACTGCAAAAATATTTGTTGAAGGAGTGTCTTAGTTCAAGTTGCTGTAACAAAATGCCATAGATGGGACAGTTTAAACTGCAAAAATTTATTTTTCTCGGTTCTGGAGGTTGGAAGTCTGAGATCAAGATGCCAGCAGATTTGGTTTCTGCTGAGGACCCTCTTGGAGAAGGCAATGTCACCCCACTCCAGTACTCTTGCCTGGAAAATCCCATAGACGGAGGAGCCTGGTAGGCTGCAGTCCATGGGGTCGCTGAGAGTCGGACACGACTCAGTGACTTCACTTTCACTTTTCACTTTCCTGCATTGGAGAAGGAAATGGCAACCCACTCCAGTGTTCTTGCCTGGAGAATCGCAGGGACGGCGGAGCCTGGAGGGCTGCCATCTATGGGGTCGCACAGAGTCGGACACGACTGAAGTGACTTAGCAGCAGCAACAGCAGCAAGGACTCTCTTTCTGGTTTGCAGATGGCTCTGTTCTTGCTGTATCCTCACGTGACTTAGAGATCAAAATTTCCCTCTTGTCTTTTCTTGTGAGGACCCTCAAGAGAATCAATGCTTATGACCTCATCGAAATCTAATTACCTCCCAAAGGCCTCACCTTCAAATACCATCACACTGAAGATTAGGGCCTCAGCACATACATTTTGGAGAGGCACAAACATTCAGCCTATAAAAAAAAAATTTGAAGAATAAATGGGATTTTTCCAGAAGGTCTGAGAATGCAGGGTGGAAAGTGAAGCCAGAGGGTTTACTATTAAGAGACAAGGAACCCTAACACAGCATCTTCAGCATTGCCAGTTTAAGAAACTACAAGTTGTCTCATGGTTGATGAATCTTAATACAATAGAGTAGTCAGAGGGAAGGCAGGGGTTGTGTTCAGTAGCTCACATATTTTGCATATTTTTCTGCACAGGAAATGGAAGTTATTCAAGGATTTCAAGCAGATAATTATCAACACTTTAGAAACATCACTATGGGCAAAGTGGAGAATGGATTGGAAACGGAGAATAGAGTAAGAGGCGGGAAACCAATTTGGAAGCTATTGCAACAGTTCAAGGGAATGATGGTGAAAGTCTGAACTAAGGGCTGTTCTTTTGTTGTTTTGTGTTTCTTCTTGTGAGGGGTAAAGTTGAATTATCCCTCGTAGATCAGTAGAGAGTGAGGAGAAGTTGGGAGCATAGATCTTTTCAATGTGAGAGGAAGTGGTTGCCCTCCCTTTTTTTTTTGCTGAGCACCACAGCATATGGGATCTTAGCTGGCCAGGGATTGAACCCTTGACCCCTGCATTAGAAGCATAGAGTCTTAACCGCTGGACAACCAGGGAAATCCCATTAGCTGCCACTTGTCGAAGGCACTATGTTAAGATCTTCATGTACGTCATCATACTTGGCACTCATATCCGAGGAAAGGGTTGTGATTTCAAGGCAAGTTTAACCCTCAAATTAATGCTCTTAACCATTAAGCTCCACTGCCTCCCCTAATCAGCCAGAGAAACTGAACCCAAAGCTTCAGATCTCAGGAGAAATTGGTGAGGAAGCTATGACCTGAGAAGCAGGACATCATGTATGCCTGTGGAGTGTGTGTATATTTGTTCACACATGGAAGTCTTGGGAGGGAATGGCATTGCCCCAGGGCTGGTTCTTCAGGAGCAAGCATCACCATGGTGTTTGCCAGATGTTTTCAGGGATCAGCACCGGTGGGGGGAAAGATTGGAGCGTGCAGGACTGGAAAGAGGGAAAGGGCACTCTGGGATTGGGATGGAGAAATTCTTGGTCAGTTTGGGGTAAGTAGTGACCATCAGGGCCTTCCAATATTGGCTCAAAATGCTGGTCTATACGCCTTCCAAGAAGGACATGACCTCAGGGGAGAGGGGGAGAGTCAGAGCAGCCCCTGGCCTTGCTGCAGCTGGGCTGCACTCTCCCAGCTGGGCAACACATTTCTCCTTGAATAGAGATTCTCTGCAAGTACCATGGGCTTAAAAGTTCATCTTACCGCCTTTGGGAACTGAGAGCCTTGGTTCAAAACCTGGCTCTGACAGTGATAATTTTCTAAACCTCGCTGAGTCAGTTTCCTCATCTGTAAAATATGTGTGTCTGTGGTAAAGGCCAACCCTGGGATTTCTTTGGAAGGAATGATGCTAAAGCTGAAACTCCAATACTTTGGCCACCTCATGTGAAGAGTTGACTCATTGGAAAAGACTCTGATGCTGGAAGGGATTGGGGACAGGAGGAGAAGGGGACGACAGAGGATGAGATGGCTGGATGGCATCACTGACTCGATGGACACAGGTCCGAGTGAACTCCGGGAGTTGGTGATGGACAGGGAGGCCTGGCGTGCTGCAATTCATGGGGTTGCAAAGAGTCGGACACGACTGAGCGACTGAACTGAACTGAACTGAGCAGAGTTAGGGGCTTCCTTGGTGACTCAGACAGTAAAGAATTTGTCCTCAGTGCAGGAGACACAGGTTTGATCCCTGGGTCTGGAAGATCCCGTGGAGAAGGGACTGATAACCCACTCCAGTATTCTTGCCTGGAGAATTCCAAGGGCAGAGGACCCCAAGGAGCCTGGCAGGCTACATACAGTCCATGGGGTTGCAAAGAGTTGGACACGGCTGAGTGGCTGAAAACAATAGCAGAGTGGAGTTATGCTGACGATTAGAAGAGATAATACTCATTAAAGTGCCTGGCACATAATAAGTTTTTAATAGACATTACTCATTATTCAAGACATCATATGCTTTGAAAATCTGAATGTTCTACATTGAATGGTTGAGACTGTATACCCAAAACACGTTATGACACATTGCGTTTTCTTCTTATGGAATAAAAAACATAAATATTAATTCCACTTGACACAGTTTACATTGATTGACTTATGTTACAACAGCAGGAAGAGAAATAAAAGACGACTTGATTAATTTTGGAAATATGCTAGAAGTTAATGTATGCGTTTGTAAATGCCTTTCTTAAATAGAAAGTCAGAATGACAAATTTTAAAGTGAAAAGGTAATCCCAAGCTTTCCCTAAATTAACCTCATTCTCTCCCATGTTCAATTCCTGAAAAGAAGAGCACCAGTCTCCTCTTCTCTGAACTCATCTGCTTCCTGGAGGTTTGTTCAGGGGTACGTTGCCTGCATGATTCTCTTGGCGTGCAGTTATTCCCCATGAGGCTCTCTCTCCCTGCCTACATCAGATTTTCTTAAGGCCTGAAACTCGACATCATCCTATGGACATGTACACAGACATTGCATCAGTTAAGATACAGCAATAGATTCAATGGAAATGTGACTTAGATGTATCAGGGACTGACTTAATCCCATACCAAACGAGTTCCCTGGTGGCTCAGAGGTTAAAGCGTCTGCCTCCAATGCAGGAGACCCGGGTTTGATCCCTGGGTGGGGAAGATCCCCTGGAGAAGGAAATGGCAATCCACTCTAGTATTCTTTCCTGGAGAATCCCATGGATGGAGAAGCCTAGTAGGTTACAGTCCACGGGGTTGCAAAGAGTCGGACATGACTGAGTGGCTTCACCTCACCTAAAGGAGCACAGACGACCATAACTTTCTGATGCTAAGGTACTCAATATTTTCCCTCAGGTTCATCCTATTTAAATTCCAATGTTTGGCTCACTAGCAAATTCTGTAAACACATACCACCAAGTCAGCCCCCTGTGGTGGAAGGCCAGCTAGCACTCCAAGATCCTTTCTTCTTAAAAATTTAAATCAACTTTTCACTGGATAGCACGTGTGCTTGCCAAGTTGCTTCAGTCATGTCCGACTCTTTGCGACCCCATGGACTGTGGCCCACCAGGCTCCTCTGTCGATGGGGTTTGCCAGGCAGGAATACTGGAGTGGGTTGCCATTTCCTTCTCCAGGGCATCTTTCTGATCCAGGGATCGAGCCTGCATCTCTTGTCTCCTGCACTGGCAGGCGGGTTCTTTACCACTAGCGCCACCTGGGAAGGGATCCCTGGATAGCAGATGCCTCTAAAGGTCTCTTCAAGGAAGGAGCTTCTCTTCTCTATCCCTATGTACACAAGCAAGCATCTCTTCCCCCGACTGTGCGTCTGAAGCTGTGGGAACTGATAGATCAGGGTTGGAGCCCTGACCAGCTGCCCATGCCTGGACCCAGGCACCTGGGCACTACATACATCAGCTATGGGTAGGAAGCGGGGGGCCCACAGAAGTGGTGGGTGAGACGAAGCAGAAGTCCCAGGCACTACGAGCGTAATTACTAGACATCCATGTCTCATTAACATCATAGTGATAATACCCACTAAATCTTGTAAAGAGTAAATTAGCATCCAAGAGACACTATCCGACATCCTGCAGCTTTCCTGCTGTCGGTTGGATGGTGGGAAAGGTTTTTCATCATGTGCTTATCAGTGTGTGTCTTTCTTCTCCTCCTTCCTCCTGATGAGATTCTCTTTTGTAACAACTCAAAACTTCACCTCCTGCCTCAGTAGACAGGCTTTTGTAATGCAGCCTCCTTGTGAAGGTCAAGCCTCTTGCCACCTGCACCACCACATAGACCTAGAGTTCCATCTCACCTTTTGTCTCCAGGTTGAAGATGCTCCGGGGGACTCACACGTTTCCCAGGAAAATGAAGTTGTCCTAGTTTCCCCAAATCATTTCCTCTCTTCCATATCCCTGGCCATTTTTGAATATACAGGAGTGCTTTGAAGACACATTTTGAAATCTGCAGTTTAGTCACTCAGGCACATCCGACTCTTTGCGACCTCATGGACTGCAGCACACCAGGCTTCCCTGTCCATCACCAACTCCTGGCGCTTGCTCAAACTTGTGTCCATCGAGTCAGTGATGCCTTGAAGTCTTATTTAAAGACCAAGTATGGATACCTTGGGACATGCCCTGGGTAGGAAATGAATAGTCTTAGAGACCTGAGGGGGAACCTTCTACCTGACTCAGTGGGGCCCCTGGGCAACACATCAGTGGGTTTCCTGTGCTTTTTACAGTACAGAATTGTTTGAGAAGGGGAGGCTCTGCCCAGGTGATCTTTGCATAGGCTGTGAGTGTGATAAAAAACTGGCTCCAGAAAGGCCTCTTGCAAGATATTCTGGCTCAAACAGCTACAGTTTAAGCCTCTTCGCTCTGAATTTGAACCAGATCAGACAAAGATGTTTCCTGTGGATCTCAGCCTTTGAGGGACCTCCCTTCCCCTAGGCCTGACTCCCCACCCCCTCTGCTTCCTCCACTGCAGCGGTGCTGGACCTCCTTGAATCAGCAGGCGCCATGAGATGCCAACAATCCCCGAGCCAGGGATCCCAGATATTGATGGAAGGGAGGACCAGCTCATGTGCTTGGGTACCTGGTGCTTATTTCCAGCAATAACCAGATATCTGAGCAGGAGGGCATGGGTCTGTGGCTCAGGAATTAGGTTTGAATTCTGCTCTTCAGTGATGAGCAGCTATGGGACTTTCAATCTCTTCTGGGTTAGGGTTACTTTAGCCTTAAAGTAAAGGAATTTTACCAAGAATTCTAAGATATCTTTCAGTTCTGAAAATATACAATACTTTCAATTCTAGCCCAATGTTATATTCGGGGAGCTTTAAAGCATGCAGGTGCCCAGGTCACATCACCAGAGATTCTGATTGAACTGGGTTGGGTGGAGCTTCTGTACAGGGTGGGTCCAGATTGGTGGGTCCAGAAGAGCACATAGTTTGAGGGTCCCCATCAAGAGGAAGAACAAAACGGTATCTTAACTTTTGCAAATTTTACAAAAATGTGACCTTGTGAACATGTTGCAGGGTCCCTTTCCTCCAGGGACCTCCAGAGTGGTCTGTGCAAGTGAGTGTCCTTGAAGGTTAACTCTACTGCTTCCGAGTAAATCCAGGGGTTCCCAGGCATCATTAAATCGTATGTGTCCCAAGTGATTCCAGCATGCACAATTCCAGCGTAAGAGTCCAAACCCTCAGGTGAGGATGAGTGTGGAAGCACGTGGTAATCTGGCCAGCTCTGCCTGGAACATCCTTGTTTAGAAGTTCCCCCTCCATGCATCCCTCTCCTAACTAACTCCCACTCACTAGAAAGGCTCAGAGCCAAGGTCATCTCCTCTGGAACCCTTCCCTAATCCGCCGGTTAGGTGCTCTGTTCTGTATTTGTCTCAGACCTGTGCACGGTTCTGATGCAAGCCTCACACATGCCATTATAATTATTTCTTCATGCTTCTTTCTCTCTCACTAAACTGTGAGCAACTTGAGGGCAGAGATTGTGTCTTGGGCATCTTTGCATCCCAGGACATAGCACAGCTCTGAGCACATGAAGCCTTCATAGAAAAAAGGGAAGCCTTCTTCCCTTCATAGAAAATGTATGAAGGGAAACCTGTATATTACTTTTACATGGAAGACCTTTTGGTCCCTCCTCATTGTATTTTCTAGCCTCTTTTCTAATTAGCCAATAAAGATACTGCTCTAGAGATCTAGTCAGATTCTCCTTGTTTACAAATGTAAGCTCTTACAACCCTTAGCCAACACTTAATAAAAAAAACAGACTAGCCATTGGATGGCACTGGTGTTGGAGCAGAAGGGCCTTTGCACAGAATATGGGAATTCTGTGCAAGGACTGTGGCAAGAACCAGGAGGCACTCCCAGCTGAGATTTTGAAATTTAGCTAATTGAGGTAAGGACTGTTAATAGAGGCATGTGCAGAATGAAGGGAGCTGCTACTGGAAATTGAGGCCCCTAGGAACCCTATTCTTCAAGTCTTAGGAAGCATGCTCCTCAACCATGTGGAGGGTTAGAGCCCAGAAGAGGGACTATAGGAACACTGGTTCTAGAATTGTGGAAGCACCACCAGAAAGACGATGCTGAGGAAAACAGGAATACAGGGAGGAAGACTTTGGTCTTTCTGCTGCCTGTCAGTCTCCCACTGACCCTCCTACTGGAAGCCAGAGGCAGGGGGGCCCCAGGGATGCTGTACACAGTGATCACTCCACTGAACCCAGCTCAAAGTCGGGGGATAAAGGTGGAGATGCATCTGGGGAGGGAAGGTTAAACAGAAAAATCCACACAACAGATTGGATGATATCATATTCCCGGAGTTGCTGAGGGGAGTCAGGGGATAACTGGATGTCATCTTTATCTGTAATAACTCGATGTAGTTTAAAGTAGCTATGCTGTACTTATTTGAAGTGAAAAACTTACCAAACTCTAGGCTATTTATAACTAGCTTAAAGAAAGGGCTGATAGCAAAACTGACTGCATACATAGCCAGCTGCTCTATTCGAGAAAAGAGAAGCAGCAGCGTGCAGGAATTTCCACTCCACCTGCCAGGGACCGGCCCCTGTCGCTGAGAGGTCATCACTCCTGTTTCTACCGAAGCCTTATTTGCTGCTCTGGCCCCACAGCTGTTGGCACCCCATTCTTTCCCTTACCATCTCCGGTGTCACTTCAGGTATTTCTGAGAGTCTCCTTTTCAGTGTGAAGACTTGGAAGAGCTTACCGCTTAGCTCTCTGCGGCCACGCACTGCTAATGACCTCAGGGTCTGTAACACTGGCATCCACTGGTCCCTTCCTCGGCCTGAAACCTCACACCCATCTTGAAAAGGGACAGAAAGAAACCTGCAGGTTGTGTCTGTACAGGCAGGTGGGCTGGAGGAGGACCCTCTGGGTCCACGGGGCCTGCAGTGCTGGAGGGGGCCAGCGGGGGCGCCTCACCATGCGCTTCCCTCGCCCCTGCTCTTGGGTGCCTTCCTTCTGGCGTTCACCTCCCTGACCTCTGCTGCCTCAGGGAGTCGCCAGAGGCAGGGAGAGGATCACATTCTCAGAGGATGTGCAGAGGCCTTCTTTGGCCCGGGGCCCACTGCTCCCCGAACCCTGGCTGCCCACCCACCATTTCTTCTTTGTGTCTCTCACTCGGGTTTTTCCACAGTTGGGAGATGACAGTGTAAGCAAGAGGTGGATGGGATTTCCTCATCTCTCTGGTTCTTGGCGTACTTCTGCAGAGCGTTTCAGAGTCAGAACGTGGCTGACCCCTATCACTTTTGAACTTTCTAGTTTCTAACTGGTGGGTGAGGCTGGAAGCTGGAGTGGGCAACTGTATTTGCTGAGATATCTTTCCCTACAGCTATCTGGAAGAACAAGGGGAATTCTGATGCAGTTAGAGCAGGTGGCTCAGGAGGGCAGGGAAAAACACAGAATTCTCCTGGCTGAGGTCTTCAGGAGGAGCTGAGCAGCTGAGTGACACCGTGGCTGCTGGAAGAGGATGCCTGAAGAGCTCAAGGGAAGGAGCAAGAGGGGCCAGGTGGTGAGTCTGAGACTTAGCCCCCTTCTTTGGGAGAGGGAAGGAGGGGTGGAGGGTAGGGGAGATGAGAAGTGGAGAAGGGGGTGGAGTGTGAGGCTAAGCAGCATTTTCTTTCCTTCTTCCAGGATTTAACAGTGAAGGGGTTGCCTGCAGGAGATGACCCCGAGAGCCTGGGGAGTCACTAGAAACACAATACAGGCAGCCTGTTAGGTTGGGACTTACCTGAGGGAAGGGGCTGTGTTGTCTTCCTCCAGCCCCAGCTGACTTACAAGGCCTGATGTAAATGTAGGTGTTAAAGGGATAGTTTTTGAGTGAAAGAATGAATAAAGAATGAAGACAATGGTGTTTTTCGTCAACTTTCTCTTCAAACTCTGTGATAAAAGTGCTCACAAGCTGGCTTGCCAAGCAGGTAGATAAGCTTTTCTTTTTGGATGCCGAATGGGAGTATGTGTGGAAGTCAAGTCAATGCCCCTGCCCACCCTTCCCCTGCAATAAAAGGTAACCCAGGAACTCAGAGCAGGGTCCAAGACAGCATGCTGAGCTCCTAGCTCCAAACACATCTTTTCCCTGGCCCATTCTTAAACCGGTGCCTGAGAAAAGCCCGGGGGAGGTGGGTGGGGGTCTGTGAATCTGACCTTTCTTTTTACTCAGCTCTCAAGTCCAAGTCTATAAAACCAGACCCAGAGATCTAGACAGGGGTGTGTCCTGGGTGTTTGGGGCATATCCTGCTGCAAGCAGAGCCTTCCAGACCACAGGATTTGTCTGAAATCAGTCTTCCTCCATCCAGGGGATAATTGTGAATAACCATCCCCATGCCAAAACTGGAGATTTCCAGGGCCTTAAAAGCTAATTACAAATACCCTGGGAGTACCGAGTCCATTGCCATAAAAGCCAACGGCCCTGCTGCTTCCTCCAACTCAGAAGGTTTCCTGACTCACAGGGCTGGTGACTCAGCATGCTCCGGGGCAGGTTTTAATGGGTTTCATGAGCATCTCTTCTCACTGCGGTCTGCAGATGGAAGGGAGGTTCTGCCCAGGTGATAATTGCCTTGACCTTGAGTCTAGTAAAAACTGGCAAGAAAAATGCTCTGGTAGACTCGGGGTTTTCAGTGCTTGAGGAGAATAGAAGCAAAGCCAGGACACAGGGAGACAGAGTAAAACCTGGCTTCACAACTGTGTTGAGAAATCAAATGATCTCAGAAGACCCAGTAGAGAATCCTGTGGCTTCCATGAAAAGCCCAGGCCTAGTTAGCAGGCATGAAGCCAAGGCAGGGATTCATTGTGGTGGCTCAGAGTGGAACTCACAGCTTCAGACCTCCTAGCTGTGTGATCACGACCTGCCTAAGCCTTCATTTGCCATCATCCTAATAGAGATAATTGTAGTATGTATTCCATAGATTGTTGTGAAGGTTAAACTAGCATAGTGCCTGGTAGAAAATAAATGTCTGATAGCACTCTCTTCTTCAACATTCAGTAGGAAGTCAAGGTGAAGTCGATGGTTGGGCAAGAAACACTTTTGGAACATTTATATTAAATGACACAGTTTCATCTTTTCCCACCACTACCAAATCCAGCAAACAAATACAATATACACAGTATAACTTGACAGTTGATTCTTCTACGGAAGTGCAGTAAAATTCTTCACAAAATCACTGTACTTAAGCAGTACTCCAGGCCACACACAACCACTGGTTACTCAATAAGCTCGCATTATTAAACACCTATGCTTATAAGATGGGCCAAGCGTTATGACAAGCTCTGTCCTCAGGAAGGTCGTAGTTGATACGGGGACATGTGCAAACACATAATATTGACCCTAGGGCACAGGTTCTAACACAGTTATGTTTGAACTAGCCTGTCTCACAATTATCTGGCAAGCTTGTTAAAACAAGTCCTGGATTCCACCCCACTGATTCTAATTCAGTAGATCAGGGATCAGGCCAATGAATTTACATTTCTAACCAAGTCCCCAGTGACACCGATACTTTGTGGAGACTGTGATAGTAGAAGTCAAAAGTTACAGGGTAGTTTATAGTGAAAAAAAGAGTAATGAATTATTTGGTGGGGGTGGGGGTGGTGTGCTATCTGGGATGACTTCATGGAGGAAGTAGTACTTAAGCAAAACCTAGAGGTATGGGTAGGCCTTCAGTAAGCTGCAACTAGAAGAGGAAGTGTTTTCATGGAGAAAAAAAATACTAGAAAACCAGAGGAAAGGCAGAGTACCTTCAACAAACTGAAAACACAGCAGGGTATATGTGCTGGGGAGGGAAGGGTGATAGGAGAAGATGTTGAACATTGATTTTGAAGACCTGGGCGCTCAGGCTGAGGAGGTGCTGTGTTATTCTGTGAATAACAGAGGGGCTGCCAAATGTTTTTGAGGATAGGAATGATGTCATCGACTCAATGACCTGATGCTTTCCATCTGTGCGAGAGAAGAGAGGAAGGGATGAGAAATGGGAAAAGTCAGTTGGCTGACTGATTTTTAAAAATAATTTTATTTATTTATTTTATTTTTGGCTGTGCTGGATCTTTACGGCTGTGTGGGCTTTCTCTAGCTGCTGGGAGCAGGGACTGCTCTTCCCTGCGGAGTGTGGGTTTCTCGTTGCAGTGGCTTCTCTTGTGGAGCGCCAGCTCTAGAGGGCGTGGGCTTCAGGAGTCGCAGCATATGGGCTTAGTAGTTGCAGTACCTGGGCTCCAGGGCACAGGGTCAATAGTTGTGATGCACAAGCTTCATTGCTCCAAAGCAGGTGGGATCTTCCCTGATCAGGGATCCAACCCATGGCTCCTGCATTGGCAGGCGGACTCTTCACCACTGAGCCAGCGGGGAAGACCTTGGCTGACTTGTTAAAACTCTCTAAGTGATAGGAGGTCGTCCAGAAGCCTAAACTAGGAATAGAAAGATTTGACCCTGAAAGGCAAATTGGACTATCACATTAAATTGCATGTGGCTGATGAGGGAGAGAAACAAGTCAAAGATGCTCCTAAGGAATGGAACCTGAGTACCAAAGCCAGCAGAAGACAGAGGTTTTAGGAAGAAGAAATATTTAACAAGGAAGATAATGACTTTTGAATGTGAAGTGCCTGCAAGCTGTCCAGGAGTTTGCAATGCAAGCCTGGTTCAGTAGAAAGGTCTATATATTCATCACATATAGAAGATTGTGGAAACTGGGAGAGCAGATCTTCATAAAGGGAGAACACATGAAGAGAAGGGTGTAAGCAACAGAATCTTGGTGCGTGTCTAAAGTGGTTGGTGAAGAAGAGCTAGCAAAGACTCAGAAATTCTGGTCTGGGAGGCATTGGGGAGGTGGTTGAATGCTGTCAAGGAAAGCATTGAAAGACAATGAAGAAGACTTAAGAAGGGCATGGCTCACGGTGTTACCTGCTACTGAAGCCAAGAGGAAGAGTTTGGATGAGTTGGTTGGGACCATCGTGAGTGCGTTGTCCAAGGTGGGGCAGGATCTGGGCTGCAGAGAGTCAAGGGATAAACAGGTGAGGAAGTAGAGCAAGCCGGAGTGGAGTGGTGACAGGCGAAACTGGGACAGTAACTTTGAGGGAAACAGGTTCACGGGCAGGCTTTGTTGTTGTTTTAGGATCTGGACAACCAGAGCAACTGTGTCCGCCACGTGGAAGGAGACAGTGGAAAGGGAAAGATTAAAGAGGTAAGAAAAGAAGAGATGATTGATGCCGCAGGGTCTGGGAGGAGATGCGAAGGTGGGAGGGAAAGGCCTGGGACAAAGGACCACTTTATAACAAGGTCCTCTGGGTTTTCTGGCAATGATACCGCCTTGGATGGGCTCCAGGCCAGAGTCTACTTTTACTAAAACAAACAGCATGGCGGCACCATCGCAGCCCTGGGAATCTCAAATCCAGAGGTGTCTGCTTTTTCCCAAGACTAACCTCTCCTCTTTCAAGCATTCAGAAAGGACCAAAGGTTAAATGAGAGTTTCAGTATTCTAATTTTCCAACAAATTTATTTCCTCCCTGGGTTAGCCAAATCATGGAGTCCTTTTCCTCACCTGGGCTCCTAAATTTAATTAGCCAACTTCCTCCTTCCCCTCCAAGAGTCAGAACAGAGGCCTCATTTCTCTTCTCCCCTCCCTAGCTTTTGCTTATCTAAACTGAGGGCCCCCCGGGAGCTTTCAGCTGATTTATTTCAGCTGGTCCCTCAGCCACGTTGACTCTGGGTTAACCTCTTCGGCCCCTCTGGGACCATTTTTAGGCAGGCTCGCTAGGTATTCTGACCTACTAATAGATCCCCAGAGGGGAAGTCCACTCTGTCACGGTAGATCTTACTACCTAACACCTAGTGAAATCCCAGGCTTTGCTGAGCTCAGCCAAGACACTGCAGGAAACACGTGGGCCGGAGTTCCCAGAGAGATTGTCTAGATCTTGAAGAGTAATACTAAACAGACAGCATACAAAGCCGTCTGCACTTGGAGGCTTTAAGGTTTTATTTTAAAAAAACCTCTTTTTTTTTTTTCTAAAAAATTTTATGGGAGAGAATAACTTCTGACTACTAGTGGAAGAAAATAGATGAAATGTGTCTGTTTCTCAGTTTGTGTAATTTTCAGTTAATATCATGGCTTTATTAATTATTATATGAGACAAGCCAGGAGCTGTTGAGGGAAATGATATTATCAAAAGTGTGTTCTGCTTTTGTTTGTCTGGAGGGCGTGGTATCCTCACCTTGGCCTTGTTGCACATGCTAATTTTTTTAGGGGTGTGTCATTAGTTTGAGTGACAGAGCCCAGTTCTGCACCCCTTCAGAGAAATACATTAATCTCTGTTCTTCAAACACTTTCTTGAACATCCAGTTCTGTTTCATACCATTTACACAACCCTAGCACTGGAAATTGTAACTCGGTCTCATCGTTCACGTTAAAGATGTCAGGAGAAAGAAAATAGCTGAATATGACTATAAACACTGCAAGTGGGATATGAACTTTTGCTTGAAGCCATATTTTTAAAACTTTGTTATAACTCATATATGAGTTTGTTTCCTACGGTCTATAGTTTTTGTTTAGGCCTTTAAAAGTAAGATATTGATGAAAATTATGAGAAATGAAGGTATTAAAGTATAATGAGTCATGCTTTAAAGTTAGGGATGGAGTAAGAGACATATATCATTGCATGGGAGATGTGTGTTTTCGGTGCAATTGCCTTGCTAACAACTCTTTCTTCTTTTATTTTCCCAAGTGTTGGTCTTAGTCAGTCTTTACGTGTTACAGTAATGAAAAATATTTATTACCTCTTTGTGAAATGTTGTAGCCATTTTTGCCTGAGGGGTGACACTGCTAACCTAAGTGACGCAGCGACTGTGTAAGGACAAGGGTTCACCGGTTTATGCTGCTTTACGTCCTCCCATGGAAGGAGTAGATCCGCATGGAGGCTGGGTGCAGGGGTCCAAGGCAGACCACCTTGGCTGCAATCACGATTCAGTGTGAAAGTGAAAGTCGCTCAGTCATGTCCGACTCTTTGTGACCCCCACGGGCTATACAGTCCGTGGAATTCTCCAGGCCAGAATACTGGAGTGGGTAGCCTTACCCTTCTTCCTGTTGGGCCCAGGAATCCCCATCTCAGGCTCCACTAGGGAACTTGACCTGAGACCTGTACTTCAAAGAGTGCTTCACACTTAATACACATTCAATAAATTTTTAGCAATGATTGAGGATTAAGAATAAGCAAATATTTGCTCTCTATCAGGTGTATGAACTGAGGAAGACAATTGTTAAGAATTGAGTGGGGTGCCAATTTGTCGTCAGAGCTGAAAAATAGGTTCTTCCACAATCAGTTGTTTTAAACTACATTTCTTTTAGTGGCTGCACTTGAGGGCCTAAAAAAGGCAATGCTAGAGTTCTCAAGGGTGTTGCTTAAGACTTGAAGGTGAACGAGCACAATCGAGGAGTTCCGTAAGGGATGCGTGGTGGAGACACGGGTGTCCTCAGGGTCAGAGGAGGGATGTAACAGGAGAGGAGGAGATGCAGAAGTCATCGAAGAGGCAGAGCAGCGTGGCTGGAAAGGAGAAATGGTCCAGTTCACACTCATTTCCTGCGAGACAGGGGATAGGTTTGAATCTGGGGCTCGGTTTTATTTGGGGGGCAGTGGGGTGGCGACCAGGCCTGATGTATTGTTTTGTTCAAATCATCAGGGCAGAGGAAACTCCTCTCAGCATTGGTGGGAAAGGGGGAAAGGGCAAGGAAAAAGGGGAGGAAAGAAGGGAGCTTTAGCTGCCAGGAGGTGGTGGCCGTTCTTGCACTGCAGGAGAGGGAAAGGAATTCTCTAGATTTAGAACAGCGGGCAGAGAATGTTGAGTCAGTGTGACTACTAAGTCTGTGTTGAAAGGCAGACAGTAGTCCCTCCTGGAATGTGTGGAGAGAAGCCGCTGTGAAGGGCCTGGGGGCTGGGCTGCAGGAGTATAGCCCCCTAGCAGTGCTGTGGCACAGCCCTTAGGTGGCCCTGAGGACCGGAAGTGGCAGTCAAGTGGGCCGCTGAGCCTGGGAATTTCAGCTTCCAGGATCAAATGCAGTCTTGGAGAAGTTCTTTTCCATTTACCATCTCAGGGTTAGGAAAGCCAAGACCTGCATCCATTACATTAACCGCCAACCACTGGCTGTTTGTCCTGGAAGATGTGCCGCTGTCACCAACGTCTTTACAGAAGATAAGTTCAAGAACCCACGTTAGGTAAAAACGTGGCCTCCTAGGGCTTTCCATCAGATACGGATTTGCTTTACTACCAGCATCACTTATCGACCAAGGAACAATGGGTTCCACCTGGCGGTAAGGTGATAAGGCTGGCTGCATAAGAGGTTCAGAAGACGGACTGCTGAGTATCTCAAGTCCATTCTAGTGAAACTTCTTTGTCGCTCAGTCGTGTCTGACTCATGTGTGACCCTACGGACTGTACCCCATCAGCCTTCTGTGTCCATGGGATTCTCCAGGCAAGAATACTAGAGTGGGTTGCCATTTCCTTCTCCAGGGGATTGTCCCAGACTAGGGTTTGAGCCTGTATCTCCTGCATTGGCAGGTGGATTCTTTACAACTGAGCCTCTAGGGAAGCCCCAGTGAAACTTAGAGAAGGTGGAATTCAAAGCCAAAAGAGGAGAGAAGGGAGCACTCTGGAGCTTGGGTTCATGACACTCAGCAAGGCCTGGGTCTCAGGCCCTCAGGGTACACTGGGTTAGAACGGTTAGCAGCTACTTTTGGGTTGGCCAAAAACTACAATGTGCCGACACCATTTTAGGGTGAGCTTTGCACTTTTACACATTATCTTGGTCAGCTCTCAACACAGTGATATTATTTCCTCCTTTTTTAATTTTAAGAGAGAAAATGGAGGTTCAGAAAACTTAACCCAGGTAGGAAGTAAGGAAGTCAGCATTTGGGCCCCGGCTACCGGCCTGGTCTGAGTCTGGTATGTCTCTTTATTAGAGAAAAGAGCACTGCCATTTATATGTTCTGAGAGAGAGTGCATCTTATAGCATAGGACATGCCATTTTTTCCTTTTGATTTATTTCTTTATTACTATTAACATTTTCATATGTATGAAAATCCAAAAGGGATAAACCTCTCCCTACCATCCTGTCCCTCATCTGGTGAGTTCTTCCCTCCCAGCCCTGTTTGTGTTAGTTTCTTAGACATTCTGCCAGGGTCTCCTTAAGTCCCAAGAGAAAGATGATATTATTTTTTTTCTTTTTTCTTTTTTGCTTTAACACAAAAGTTAGCATATTAAAAACATTGTTTAATCCTTTTTTTTTTCAGTAACTCTGTGTCCTAGAGAGCTTTCTGTATCATTTTACAGGGAGCTTCCTCAACCTCTTTTACAGTTGTATTGTTTTCCATTATACAGATGTCCTGTAACTTATGGAATCAGTGCCGTACATATGAAAATTTGTTGTTGTTCAGTCCCAAAGTCAAACCTGACTCTTGGACTGCAGCACACCAGGCTCCCCTGCCCTTCATCATCTTCTCATGTTTGCTTGAACTCACATCCATTGAGTCGGTGATGCCATCAACCATCTCTTCCTCTGTCTTCCCCTTCTCCTTCTGCCCTCAATATTTCCCAGCCTCAGTGTTTTTTTCCCAAAGAGTTAGCTCTTTGCATCAGGTAGCCAAAGTATTGGGGCTTCAACTTCAACCTCAGTCCTTCCAATGAATATTCAGGGTATTTCCTTTAGGATTGACTGCTTTGATCTCCTTGCTGTCCAAGGGACTCTCAAGAGTCTTCTCCAGCACCATAGTTTGAAAGGCATCAATTCTTCGGCACTCGGCCTTCTTTATGGTCCAATTCTTACATCTGTAAGACTACTAGAAAGACCATAGCTTTGACTATTTAGGTTATTCCTTATTTTTCAATATTAGAAAATGCTGCAAGAACAAGTTGTATATTCATCCTTTAGCATGCATATAACTGCATCTGTTGGTTAAATTGCTAAAAGTAGAATTGCTGAGGAAAAATGGATGTCTTTGTAATTTGTTTGTGGATACTCAGCAGAAACTTTGATGAGACCAAAGTGAGACACTAAGTCCTTGATGCCATGGTTTCGACAAGGACACACCCAGGTAACTCAGACCCCAGCTGAGTTCCTTCCAAGAATCAAGTACTGGGTGGGCACCGAGGCCACTCGCTGCAGCCAAAGATGCCCGGGCTTTGGTCTTGTGTAGCCTTTCCTTTCTGTACCAGTTGTAAAGTAAGAATGCTGATGTACCCTTGATGTTCTTCCTCTCATCCTTAGAGGTATCATACTAGGAAGCAAAACTGAGTCAGGCAGCCATCTGAGATCTGCCTTAGGTAATCAGAAAAAGCACAGCCTCTGGGGCCAGAATGACCAGAGTCCTAATTTTGGCCCCATCTCTTTTTATCTGGGTCATCCTGGGTGAGGTTCTTATTCTCTCTAGGCCTAGATTCCTTCATCTGAGAAAAAGGGGGAAATGCTGAGGATTAGAGATAATGTGGGGAAAGTACACCCCATGCTTAATAAATGGTTGCTATGATTTTGTGGAATTATCCCCAAATCCATGCTCAGAAACATCCGCTTTGTATCTCTGTCATTGAGGTCCAGCACTGGCCTCTACCTGGCAGCCACATCAATGGCTCATAACCTCAACTACAAAACCGACTCATTATGGGTGGTTTGACTCTTTGTAACCAGTTCCCGAGTGGCTGGCCGCATCCGTTGATGATGCCACATTCCTCACAGAAGAGCCATGCTAAGTTCCAACTACGCTCTTATAACATCAAAGGACCCTGGCTCATTAATTAGTCAGAAAACAATTTTTCACTATTCGGTCCAGTGCCTGAACTAGCCCTTCCTTGAAAAGAACCAGGGTTTGTCTAGAGTCTGATGAGATTGGAAATCCTACAGATAGGGCCACCTGCAGCCTCCCAGTCCTGACAGGTGTCTCTGACCACAAAAAGCAAAGACCCAGAGCAGACATTTTTCAACACTGATCTGAGAGTTGAGTTGTTTCCAATTCTTCTTTTTTTTTTTTTTTTGGTAGTTCTTGACACCCAAATCAGTGCACAGAGGTCTATGTCCTCTTGGTGAAGGAAATGAAGGCTCTCTGAAATACAGACAACTCTGGTGATAGCAGTAATGTGATGATGGATTACCCTTATGCTTCCTCATGCTCTGAATCCATTAAAAGGGGCGAATTGAATTCTGTCTAGTCAGGACCCTCATTCCTTTCCTTAATTGCTTTTTAAACTACTGAAATGAAAAGTTGCAACAAGACACGTTATAGCCATCCCTCCCATTTTCAGCCCTTTCTTGCCACAGTCTCATCTTCCGCCTTCAAAATAGCTCAGTAGCAAAATGTTCCAAACTGTGAGTCACTCACAGATTATTCAGGCGACTGAAGGAAAATCTGTTAATGGGATTCACAGCGCTTATAGCCTAAAAGAGGGAGATATGTGATGGCCAATGTGTAAAGGACTCTTTCGTGTCATTCAGAGTAATGAGATTCTGCTGCAGCTTCATCCAGACTTGAAATCACTGACAGTATATTTGCATATTCATTTTCAGACGCTTTGATCTAAAAACCAGTCACTGGAAGAAGTCAGTCTAACATCTGAGCATTGTAGGCACTTGAAAATAGAGGAAAAATTCTCTAAGCTTATCTCTTTCCCCAATATTTTTGTGGTCTTGAAGAGGCTGAAGGCTGAATATCTTGGGTGATAAGCTCATTGCCTATTTTAGAAATCTGATAAAGATTTTGCAGCAGGAATGTTATAATTATTTGCAATTTTTGACTTTTAGATCATCAAGGATTAGTTGCAGGCTTTAATGCCACTTTGGAGAGCTGAGTGGAAATATTCTTATATTTGCACTGTGCAATATGGTAGCCACTAGCCACATGTGATATTTGAATTTAAACTTATTAAGGTTAAATCAAATTAAAATTTCCAGGTTTTGGTAGCACCAGTTCTACTTCTGCACTCAATACCACATGCATCTGTGGAACAGTGCAGCTCGAAGGCACAGACAGTGTGATGCACGTGGATCTCCCAGACTAAATGGTGGAAAGCTCTACAGTGGCTAACTAACAAATTAGAAGCTTCTCGTAAAAGCCTTTCCTCCTCATTAGCGTGGGGCCCTGGGACTTTACTCAGACCTCATAACATCCCTCAACATGATTAACTATGGAGGGAGGGACTAACAAGTCCAAGTTCAGGCATTCATGGTTCAAGAACTAGTTAAGCATAACTGGGTCACGTGTAGTAATCAACCCTCCTGAATTGCTGAGTTTATCCAAATTTCTTGATTTAAAAAAAATTCTGAGTCAAGACCATAAATGAACCACTTTGGGAGATATTGTTCCCTCTAGAAAAAAATCCATCATTTTTGCATATTGATCTTATTCAATGTACAAGCACATGGAAATTTCCCACCATTTGAAATAACATAAGAATTGGGTCAGCTATATGCAAACTGAGCAAACAACCTTCCTCTCCAAACTTGAGTCTATTTTCTGGTAATGAGTTCTCTGGTAATGAGTCAAGCCTGATGACATATCTGCCTTGCCTTTATGCACAAAGGATACGAGGCAGTCTTCACATGCGCTTTATGAGTAAAATCTAGTTGTTCAATATTCATATGTTCTTTTAAGGATATTGCTAAGGGAGTTAATGGCTGTTACCTCTCCCCCACTCACTACCTGCCCTCCCAACTCCACCTAGTATCAGCTTTATTGCCTAGTAGCAAGCATCAAAATGAACACCATCAAGGGAAGTCTTGGAAGGAGAATAAAAATTCACAGGGTTACACATGAACTTCAGTGTGAATTAGTCTATGAGCTTCATCTAGGGAGACCAAGGGTGATAGAGGTTTTATTCTGTACCAGGCACTGTATTTTACACCCTGTATTTATTCATTTAATTGTCATAGAGCAGCTGTATTTTTCTAATGAGGAAACTGGGAGAGATGAAGCAATTTACCCAAGTTCATATAACCAGGCTACAAAACCAGGCAGTCTAGGACTGCGGACTGTACTTTTAATGATGAGGCTCACTGCTTCCCCATTGGTGTCTGGGTCTACTTGGGCACCAGTTGGGGCCCATCCTTTGTCCTGAGCACAGTCTGCTAGGGCAGGCTGGTCCCTGGAGATCTGTGAAAGTCTCAGGGTGGAGGATATGAGCCCCGTGCCATGTGTCCTGACTCATCTGGAAGCCGGAAGGCGAGCTGAGCCCTCACTGGGATGCTCACGCCCATTCTCCCCTTGTCTGGGCATCACATGTGTGTGGAGCAGATAGAGGCTGCTCCACTCACTTCCCCAGCCCCGCCCCCCTTGTGACAACCTCTTCTTGTCCAGGTCCTGACTTTCCCAGGGGAAGCCAGGAGAGGTCGTCCCAATCCTGCTGGCTCACTGTATTTTGGCTGTTCGGTGGACTTGGGAGAACCAGAAAATAGTGAAGGCTAGAGGGTATGCAGTGTCCCTTAGGAATAGAAAATTATCTTTGGTAGGGTCCAGCCTGGCCCCTGCATAAGGGTAAACAGGCTCCCAGCTCCAGAACAATTCTGCTTTAAAGCTCCATATTTGACAATTAAAACCTAAGGTACAGTTTGAAAAGAAAAGTAAAGGGTAAAGGGGCCTCCTTTGTAGAAGCACCAAAGTATCCCATTGCCAGTAGCCTCTAAGGCATGTAGATGAAAGTGCAGTGCTTTTAAAAAGCAGCATCTATTCAGTTAGCAGTCACTTAGTGGGCTCAGTCTGGCTACTTTGTTGGGGAAAGCCATGCGGTTGACACAGCCAGGTGCCCTCAGCAGTCCTGGTGTGTTTCTGTGGCTTGGGAATTTACTCCCCTACCCCTTATCTGTAGCAGGGTGAAGGGTTACAGGGCTGGACAGAAGGTGCAAGAGCTCCCTCTTCTCTGCCTGGGTGGTCTCTTCGTCCCTGTTTTCCTAGGGAAGATGATTAGATACAGCTCAGGGTTAGGAAAGAAACTTGAGACCGTATAGACCCACCCACATTGCTGCTGGCAGATAAGAAACTGAAACTTGCAGCGGTAAAGTGACATGCCCAAGGTCAGCTTGATGTCAGAGATTATGATCATGGGATACTATCCGAAGAAAACCCCAGTTCTTGTGCCAAGCTACAAAGAGGAACCAATTTGTAAGAATGCTTTCTTAAAGGTCTTCAATACTCTTTCTTGGTTAAAAAAAAAAAAAAGCCTCCATTTTTGTGGTTCATAGGGCCTCCCTGGTGGCTCAGATGGTAGAGAACCTGCCTGCAATGCGGGACACATAGGTTTGTCATACATGGAGCCCTCTGGGCACAGGAAATTGAGGAAGAGGGAAGGGTTTTTATTATTATTTATAATGGGGACTCTAACTATCTAAAGGGATTTGTGATGGCTTGTAATGAAAGGGAGACATCTAATAAAGTTGTTAAAATGAAAAATCATTATATATAGAAGCACCATGAGTAACCATATTAAACTACTAAGTTAAAATCACTGCAGATGGTGACTGCAGCCATGAAATTAAAAGACATTTACTCCTTGGAAGGAAAGCTATGAGCAACCTAGATAGCATATTCAAAAGCAGAGACATTACTTTGCCAACTAAGGTCCATCTAGTCAAGGCTATGGTTTTTCCTGTGGTCATGTATGGATGTGAGAGTTGGACTGTGAAGAAGGCTGAGCGCCAAAGAATTGATGCTTTTGAACTGTGGTGTTGGAGAAGATTCTTGAGAGTCCCTTGGACTGCAAGGAGATCCGCCCTGGGATTTCTTTGGAAGGAATGATGCTAAAGCTGAAATTCCAGTACTTTGGCCACCTCATGTGAAGAGTTGACTCATTGGAAAAGACTTTGATGCTGGGAGGGATTGGGGGCAGGAGGAGAAGGGGACGACAGAGGATGAGATGGCTGGATGGCATCACTGACTCGATGGATGTGAGTCTGAGTGAACTCTGGGAGTTGGTGATGGACAGGGAGGCCTGGCGTGCTGCGATTCATGGAGTCACAAAGAGTTGGACATGACTGAGTGACTGAACTGAACTGAACTGAAAGGCCACCAAGGGGAACAGAATCTTTAACTCTATTCTCATCGTCTGTTGAAATACATTAATTCTTCACATACAATATTCTTAAAGGATAGTTAGATGGTTACCTTATCATTCTTTTGTTTGTTTGCTTGTTTTGAATCCACCTAGAGAAGCGCTCTGGAGCTGGCAATAATGCTCTGATCCTTACTGGCATGAATAGCTAGTGCCCAAGAGGGGGTGCCCAAAGACATTACTACCATGCTTCACCATTATTTCAAGGCACTACTTTCATGGTGTACCATTTGACCCCCTTTCACTTTTATTTGGGAGCATATATTGTCATCTAATAACTTAGCCATCTTTTTATACTGGCAGGGTCTTTACTTCTAAATATAAGAACACATCTGGGCACACGGAAGGCAGAACTCCCCGCAGGAGGATCTCATCAGAAGCTATTTATCTGAATCCCAACAGTATATACAGAATACCTAATGCATGTCCCACTCCTGTTGAGGAGCAAAGATTAGATGTGAGTTGGGTCTAATGGATAGATAAATGTGGGTCTATGACTTACAATATAATGACAATATGATACGATATAATGGAATAGAGATCAGAATGGAAAGTTTTAGGGACAATAGAAGAACAGATTCCACCCAGGGACATGGGAAAAGGCTTCACAGGGAAGGTAAAACTTTATTCATTCTTTCAACAAGTAGTGAATGTCTGTTTTCTTTCTGACACATGTTGGATGCTGGGATGATCAAAGCGATCTTGGTCCCCTATCTATAGAGGGAGAAGGGGACTCCTTGAGTATATTATAGAAAAAAGGAACCCTATGAACAAATATGAAAAGGGCATAGAAGTTAAAGGGTGGCCAGGTAATGTGACGGAGAAGGCAATGGCACCCCACTCCAGTACTCTTGCCTGGAAAATCCCATGGATGGAGGAGCCTGGTAGGCTGCAGTCCATGGGGTCACTAAGAGTCGGACATGACTGAGCGACTTCACTTTCACTTTTCACTTTCATGCACTGGGGAAGGAAATGGCAACCGACCGACTCCAGTGTTCTTGCCTGGAGAATCCCAGGGATGGGGGAGCCTGGTGGGCTGCCGTCTATGGGGTCGCACAGAGTCAGACAAGACTGAAGTGACTTCGCAGTAGCAGCAGTAGGTAATGTGAGGGGCATGAAGAAACTTGAACTTAATCTTATAGGCAATGGGGAGGCACGGAAAGAATTCAGCAGGGGAGTGGAATGATCAGTTTTGTGCTTTCAAAGTTAATTAGCCACGGAGATTTAATTATTTACAAAACAAAACCATGAAAGTATTAAAAAAAGACATAGGTAAATATTTCCATAATTTTATCTTCAGGGAAAACTTTGTCAGTATGTCACATCAGTATGACATGAAAAATTTAAAACCATACAGAAAAAAAAGTTGAATATATAAAGCTTTAAAAGTTATATGCCACCAAATCATTATTAAAAAGATAAAAATTAAACTTTTAAAAAGTTAAAAAGAAAAATTAGAATAGCCTTAA
>SJYQ01000979.1:464482-481875 GCA_006410935.1 Redunca redunca
AAATAAGACAAAAAAACATCTAGAAAATGGGCAAAAGAATAAATTAAAATGTCTAATAAAACAGATAAAAAATGTTCAAGTGCATGATCAATATAAACATATGCCAGTTTTCATTTGCCAGACTGAACAAAGGCTTTTTTAAGAACGTAATGCCCAGCGTTAGTCAAAGGACTAGAGAAACAGACACTTTAAAATACTAGTGGTTTTCGGGTGGTTTTTGGAAGAGCAGTTTGTTAAAGGCATTACAGTGAGTAGATACACTGATTCAGCAAATTTACTTTTAGAAACACCTCTTAGGTAAAGAGATTTATTCACAGAAACCTTTGCTCCAAATGATTCATTCCAATGTTGTTTGCAATAGTAAAAATCAAACAAAACCTAACAAAAACATTGACCAAAAATACCCCACAAGGAGTCAATGTAAATGGCCTACTCTAAAATAAAAGATTGCTTAAAAATGCAGTGGCTCAGCCTTGTGCCACATAACCAAGAGAAAAGATACGGCTCTTTATTTAGACACAGAAATTTGGCCACGATATATCACTGAAGAAGAGTAGAAGATTATGGAGAACCATTGTAGCAGGATGTCATTTTTGTAAATATATATTTTACACACATGTGTACAAGAAAAATCGGGGGGAAAAGACAACAAAATAGGGAATGTTATTTCTGAGTGTAGTTGCTATTTTTTCCATCATGCGCATCTTTATTTTCTCATTGAACTTCAAGGAACATGAATTAATAAAAGAAGTTAGCCAGTTACTGGAGTATAGTAAGACAATTAACTTGAGTGCAAAAGCCTTTGAGGAGGCCATTGCTATAACCCAGATATGACGTGAGGAAGGTCTGCGCTGGGCTCCAGTGGTTTGCAGCCCTGACTCTACTTCAGAATCACCTAGGGAGGTATTAAAAAACACTGATCCCAGGGCACAACAGAGACTAATTAATTTAGAGTCTCTGGTGTGGGGTATGTTTTAACCTCTGCCCCTCGACCCCTTCCAAATGACCAAAATGTGCAGCCAGAAATAAGACCACTTCTCTCTAGAGCAGTGGCAGTTGGAAAGGAAAGAAGGATTTGATATTTCATGGGTGGGATCTCTGAAAAGAATATTAATGGAGAGACACCCACGAAGCTAGCTTTAGTGGGTTTTTTTTCATTCTCTATAGCTTTCAAGGTCAAGTGTATTGCTGAGGAATGTGGAAGCACTGAAAAATGGCCTCTGTTGATCCTTCCGGGCTAAGCTGCTGCTGATGTTGCAGACTAGAGGCTACATCCGTTTGTGCACATGTAGAATGCAACACTGATACAGGGACAAATCACCCATCTTCCTAGTGCCTGTACCTGAGCAGCCAGGGTGCTAGAGTCCTGGCAGTGCAGAGAGCTGAACAGCTCAGCAAAAGGATGGCATTTCAAATACATAGTTGAATGGGACTGTTACGTACATGATGGTTTTGTTAGAGGAGGTTTTGTTTTAAAGCTCGCCGGAGATGGTGTTTCACGACTAATTGCAGTATATGTGGGTGTTAGCTAACATTCCAATAACTGTTTCCAGCAACACTGCATGCAATGACTTCCCTTAAGGTTTAAAAATTACGATATGCTTTTAATTACTACCCTTCTGAATAGGCGCTACTCAAACAGGAAGGAAAACTCCACATATTCTCACCAGTCTTTGATGTGAGAGGTTGCTGAGGCAATTTGGAGAGATATCTTAAAAGGTGTCAGGTAAACACAGGTGAATTTTAATACATGATATGCATCAACATTTTTATTCTCTCTAGCAACAGAGAGACTTTTGTATGGCTCGTGAAGAATTATATCAGATTTTGGCTATGGGTACAGAATTTCTCACTTCTTATTGGCTAAAAAAATAAATAAGTAAATGAAGCCATTATAAACAGCATTGAAATATTAATCATGCCTTCCATAATTAAACACCCCCTTTAAAAATAAAAGTTACACAATCTGTCTTTTCACCTCGTTTTGACTTTCATCCCAATACTGGTGGGAGGAAATGAGCTCTGGCCATAGTAAAACTTGAAAGCGATTTTGACTTTGCAGGGACCAACAGTGAGGCAGAAAACTTGACTTTATCTTCTCTTCCGCTTGGGGTCAGTGTTTTGGTAGAAGGCAGAGAGGTGGAGGAAACAGGAGAGGAAATATCTGTGCTTCCACTAAAGGCCATGGGAGGATTAAAATAATGGGCTGCATATCAGACCTAATGCTAACAGCCCTCTTCAGAGTTCAGTGGTGTAAATACAGACTAAGAACCATTCCCAAAGGCATGGTGAGGTCAGGGGCCTTAGGGAGAGAGACCATGTGGGGAGTAGGATGGAGTCTCAGCAACTAGCTCTGAAGTACCCCCATCCCACTCCTGCAGTTTTTGACATCAAAGACATATATCTGCCTTAATTGGCAGGTGAAAGTGCTGTGCAGGTGACAGCAAGTCTCTGGGAAGATAAGAACAGAAATCGCTGAGCTTCAAATCATTGATTTTTCTGCCTCATTAAAACTGGTCCTGGGGTCTCAGCCCCAGTGGGGACTGACCACAGAACCCTGAGGGCAGAGGCTCAGGTCCTAATATGCCCACAGAGCGGCTTCACAGACTCTATCGACATCATCTCTATTTTAATTTTTAAGGATAAAAAAAAATAGTCAAACAACACTAAAAGGTATACGATAAGGAGTAAGTCTCCCTCTGTTCCCCTCCCTGACCCCTGGACCACCTTTCCCATGCCTCATCCCTGGAGACAACCAGTGAGTCATTTTTAGACATCCCATCTCCTATTTCAACCTAGGAGGTATTTTCATCCTCTGCCACCTTCTTCGTCTTTTCCCTCCCTCCTCCATTCCCTCCGTACATGTGTGTGTGTGTGTATACATTTACATATATATACATACATAGACATAAATATATATGCAGACTTTTTTTTCATGCTTCAAGGTGAAAGTCAGCTTTACGCACTGTTCTCTGTCTTACGTGTTCGCTTGCTGTGTTCACTTACCAGTAGATTCTGGAGATCATTCCACACCATTCCATATAGGACCCACTTATTCTGTGGCTGTCTGTACATCACTCCACTGTAGAAATGGATTGTAATGTATTCAGCTAGGTTCCTAACTAATAGACTAGATTTTTTCCCCTAACCTCTTGTTAATGCTTCAACCCATGTTTTTACACAACTACCTTTATGTGGGAATGTTTATGAAGGATTATTTCTTGAACATAAAATTTATAAATCAGACTATATGCATTTAAGACAATTTTCAAGACACCTTATCAAGAATGTATGAGATCTTGAAGATATTATGTTAAGTAAAAGAAGTAGGTCACTAAAAGTTCTGTATATTCTGTAAGTCCATTTATATAAGTCCATTCTATAAGTCCATGAAATGTCCAGAACAGGCAAATCCATCAAGATAGAAAGTAGATTGCTGGTTACCAGGGACTGGGAGGAGACAGTATGGAGTAATTAGTGGGTACAAGTTTTCTTTTGGGGCTAATGAAAATGTTCTGAACTTAGTGGTGATAATTGTGCAATCTAGAAAAATCCACTGAATTATGTACCCTATAAAGTAATGAATCGTATGTGAATTATATCTCAACAAATCTATCATTTTAAAAAAATGATTGAGAGCATCTGTTTTCCCCTTATCCTTGACAGTGTGTGTTCACACTTTCACATCATTCTCCATCCTAATTATAACAGTCTTTCTCTGTTTTTTCAAGGAGGAGTAACAAGCAGCAAATAAGTAGAAAGACCTAAAGGGCCAGCCAGGGATCTAAGGATCTGGGCTGTTAGTGTTACAGTCTAACAACAGTGGAAACGACAAAGATGGCTGCTGCTGCTGCTAAGTCACTTCAGTCGGGTCCAACTCTTAGCGACCCCATGGACTGCAGCCCACCAGGCTCCTCCGTCCATGGCAACAGTCAAAATAACCAAGTTGTCAATAATCATCTGTGAATTCAGCAGTCCTATAGAAATGAGACTTCAAAAAATTTGAGAAAGAATGAAAGACCCATTTCTCTCAGCCTAAGGAGTTTTGAGATCTCTTTTTATGGCTCAGACGGTAAAGCGTCTGCCTGCAATGGGGGAGACCCAGGTTCGATTCCTGGGTCTGGAAGATCCCCTGGAGAAGGAAATGGCAATCCACTCCAGCGCTCTTGCCTGGAAAATGCCATAGATGGAGGAGCCTGATAGGCTACAGTCCATGGGGTCGCAAAGAGTCAGATACGGCTGAGCGACTTCACTTACTTTATTTACTTAACTAAGGATGTTTGCCACATCTCCTGAATGCGGAACTGCAGCCAACAGCCTATCTCCAATAGAAAATATAACTGAAGCCCTTTGCAGACAAAAAGGATGGGAGGCCAAATAAAAACCGCTATTTTTGAACCCAATTCCAGAACTAACTGAAAGTTAGGCTGAAAAATTAGCCATTGCCCATGTCTAACTGGTGTTTTCCTCAAGATACGGTTCCTGGGGTTTCCATTTCACCCCTTTTCACCTCTCACCTCGAGCTTAACCCTGCTAAATTCTTCTTTTTCTATGATGTCTTATATTTCAACTTGCTTGTGCCCTGGGGGATTAAGAGCTAAACACTCTTTAATGGAAGTAATCCCCTAACTGGACAAGTTTCTGAAATTGTTAGGCATTTGATCACAAAGGAAAGAAAAAAGAGGTATGAAAACAAAGAATATAGAGAGGACAGAGATTTTCACCTTAGTAATACTTGATTGCAAAGGGTCTCTCCAAACCAATATTTGCATGAAAATAGGCCTGTTCCTTAGGAGAAGGCAATGGCACCCCACTCCAGTACTCTTGCCTGGAAAATCCCATGGACAGAGGAGCCTGGTAGGCTGCAGTCCATGGGGTCACTAAGAGTGGGACACGACTGAGTGACTTCCCTTTCACTTTTCACTTTCATGCATTGGAGAAGGAAATGGCAACCCACTCCAGTGTTCTTGCTTGGAGAATCCCAGGGACGGGGGACCCTGGTGGGCTGCCGTCTATGGGGTCGCACAGAGTTGGACATGACTGAAGCGACTTAGCAGCAGCAGCAAGCCTGTTCCTTAGGTTTTCCTGGTGGCTCAGATGGTAAAGAATCTTGCCAATGTAGGAAACTTAAGAGACACTGGTTCAATCCCTGGATCAGAAAGATGCCCTGGAGAAGGACATGGCAACCCTCTCCAGTATTCTTTACTAGAGAATCTCATGGACAGAGGAGCCTGGTGGGCTACAGTCCATGGGGTCACAAAGAGTTGGATATGACTGAGTGATTAACACTTTCATTTTCACTCTGACCTGTTTCTAATTCCCAAGAATAAGCTCATTTCTCTTCCTTTGAGAGACAATGTGCGCAAAGGAATTTAGCTTCAGTGAGGAAGATCTTGATGCATTTGGCATTGCTCAGTTTTTTATTTAGCTTCTGTGACTCTAGTAATAAACAGAGCAAGCATCTGCGAACAGAACTTAACATGAGGCAGTCACTAGTCTAGGCACCCAATACACACTGGCTCATATCGTCTTCACCACAACCCTATGAGGAAGGCAGTATATGTACCACTGTTATGGACTGAATTTCATGTCTCCTAAATTCATATGCCGAGGCCCTAACCCCACAATGTCTTGGTATTTGGAGATGGAGCCTGCAGGGGGCATTTGGGTTTCAGGAGGTCAGGAGGGGTGGGATCCTTGTGATGGGATTAGTGCCCTTATAAGAAGAGACACAAGGGAGCTTGCTTCCTCTGTCTATTTCATGTAAAGGGCATGGTGGGTAAGTGGCCATCTGCAAACTAGGAGAAGCACTCTTGCCAGGGAATCAGATCAACCAGCACCTTGATCTTGGACTTCTCAGCCCCAAGAGCTATAAGGAATAAATTCTCAATCTATGGTGTTTAGTTATGGCAACCTGAGCTAATTCAACCACCATTTTACAGAAGGGGAAATTGATATCAAGAGAGGTTAAGTAACTTACCTGCTAAGAACTGGAATGTGACAAAGTCAGGATTCAGAACCACTTGGTCTGGTTCCAAGGTCTGTGTTCCCCAGTATACCTGATGGCCTGTGATAACAGCTACAGTTTTCATGTTGCGGTCAGTTCTCTTTCCACTGTCTTGAGACTCCAATCACACTCTCTTTTGGACTGGAAAAAGACTACATTTGTGCCTCCACTCTAGCCCTCTTCATATTGTTTCAGATGCCTTTCCACCTGGGAGCCCTGTAAGGCCTGAGTCTTTTCTTCACTTTTGCACTCCCTATAGCGCCTGGCTAGGTGCTTTAACAAGTCTTTCTTGGAGTAAATACGTGGAGAGTAAAGATGAAACTGCGTAACCTCACAAAGTTTTACAAATAAGAATAAATCACTGTGAGTTCTTTGAAAATAAGAATATTGTAGCATGGACGGCTGTTTTGGTAATAATACAGTCAATCAAGTGATCTGTTTAAGCAGCTGCTCAAGCCCCGAGATTCTGAGAGATTTTGTGCTGCTTCATGACAGTCCAAATGGACTTGGGAATCGGGCAAAAAAGGATCCCAGTTTCTGATTTACTCTTGACTCCTTGTTCATAAAAGAACCTTGATGCATTGACATTCTGTTGCAGGTTGGGTTGCTGAAGAAGCAGCTCTGAGGTTGTATATAGAGGGCAGGATACTTATTAAGGGGTGTCCTTGACATCCACACCTGTGGGAAGAGGACATGCTGCAGGGCCAGTGAGAGCCTTGGCCATCCCCACTGGGAGCTCTTGAGCTCCGGTGACTTTCCAGGCTGCCCTGACTTGGCCAGATGGTCGGGTCTTCCTGCTCCGTAATGACTAGGCTACTAGGTAGGGGCTGCCAGGGAAGGGGCATGACCTTGATGGAGGTGGCTGCTCACAGTGAGGCTTTCCCTTGAAGGGACTGCCACCTGATGGCTGTCCACTGACAGATAACCAGAAGTTGAGACAACAGGCTTCTATTGCGAGGAGATACGGGTGGTGTATCCCGGGGCCCACCACAGGAACATAGTTGAGAATGAGTGTTTTGGCGGCCCAGGAGCTGAGTTTTCTCATTGTTACACAATGTTACTTTCATCTCTTGAGCCAGATTTCCTTTTATGACTCTTGGCAGATGCCCAAAGATCAGTGTCTGTGGAGGATCTTTTTAAAAAGGTTTCCACGTAGATTATCTCTGGTCTGAGATTCCTTTTTAAGAATGCTCCACCTCTGAGGCAGCCTGGGATTTGTTGCTCTTCTTTCCTTGTATCTCAGAGGAAGGGCATTCCCTTCTTTGTCAGGTAAATTCCCCTCTTGTACCTTTGACCTGACCCTTCTTGATCTCCTGGAGTTCCGTCTGATTCTCTCTCAGGACTTCTGGCTCTTTCCTCTCCTACCCAAAAGAAGGCTCTAGAATATTATCGTGGAGGTGATAGGGTCTTAGTAGGGGAGTAACACAATGACAATAGCATTTTGGAAGGAATGCTCTGGCAGCTGTGTTCCAGATGGTTTGTGACTCTAGGCCTGGAAGTAGAAGTGAGCTGCAGATCAGCTGCTGCTGCTGAGTCGCCTCAGTTGTGTCCGACTCGTGTGACCCCATAGACCGTAGCCCGCCAGGCTCCCCTGTCCCTGGGGTTCTCCAGGCAAGAACACTGGAGTGGGTTGCTATTTCCTTCTCCAATGCATGAAAATGAAAAGTGAAAGGGAAGTTGCTCAGTCGTGTCCGACCCTTAGCGACCCCATGGGCTGCAGCCCACCAGGCTCCTCCATCCATGGGATTTTCCAGGCAAGAGGACTGGAGTGGGGTGCCCTTGCCTTCTCTGGCAGCTCAGCTAGTAAAATGCAATTTAACACAGGAGCAGGTTTTTAAGGAAGCCCTAACAAAAGATTCTTAATTACTTTCTACTCTGTGCAGAATAGAAAGGATAGTTATTAGTAGGGCATCTCATCTCATGGTGAACTGGAGTACTGTGGTTTGGGGAGTTTTTCAGGACTGGGTTTGACTTCTAGTTAGGTCACCTCTAGCTGTGCCCCCCCTCCCCCACCACAAGTAGTTCATTTACCTTCTCAGCCTTTGTGTCCTCTTCAGGAACACGTGGATTCCCTCGAAGTGCTGCTGTGAGGGGGATGTTTGCTGAGATGACGTAAAGACACTTGCCTGGTGTCCAGCACAGAGTAAGCCTCGGTACCCACTCCCCACTTTCAGGTGGCTTCATCAAAGCTGTTGATTCAGAGAAAACTCAGCTGATCAGGAGTTGCCCCTGCTTTGACTCTTTCTAACAAATGGGTCTAGTCACTTTCTGATTTTACATTGAAACCCAATGTCTGAATTTCCAGCCTGCCTTTTCTATTTTTTTTTTTAATGTGGTCCATTTTAAAAATCTTTCTTGAATTTGTTACAGTATTGCTTCTGTGGTTTATGTTCTGAATTTTTAGCTGCAAGGCATGTGGGATCTTAATTCTCTGACCAGGGATCGAACCGGTACCCACTGCTTTGGAAGGCAAAGATAACCACTGGAAGTCACCCCATCCTGCCTTTGTTGGTCCTTTATTCGCAAGACAGCTCCTTCTTAATGCCAGTTGAGCAGTTGAGTTGGGTGAACGCTGCTGCTGCTGCTGCTGCTGCGTCGCTTCAGTCGTGTCCGACTCTGTGCAGCCCCATAGACGGCAGCCCACCAGGCTTCCCTGTCCCTGAGATTCTCCAGGCAAGAATACTGGAGTGGGTTGCCATTTCCTTCTCCAATGCATGCATGCATGCTAAGTCGCTTCAGTCATGTCCGACTCTGTGCGACCCTATGGACAGCAGTCCACCAGGCTCCTCTGCCCATGGGATTCTCCAGGCAAGAATGCTGGAGAGGGTTGCCATTTCCTTCTCCAATGCATGCATGCATGCTAAGTCGCTTCAGTCATGTCCGACTCTGTGCGACCCTATGGACAGCAGTCCACCAGGCTCCTCTGCCCACGGGATTCTCCAGGCAAGAATGCTGGAGTGGGTTGCCATTTCCTTCTCCAATGCATGCATGCATGCTAAGTCGCTTCAGTCATGTCCGACTCTGTGCGACCCTACGGACAGCAGTCCACCAGGCTCCTCTGCCCACAGGATTCTCCAGGCAAGAATGCTGGAGTGGGTGAATGCAACACTGAACAAATAAAAAACCCAGCATGTAAGAAAAACTTAAGAAATGCTTTGGGTACCCTAAGATCAAATGGTTTGTGCTCTTCCATTCAAGGGTGACATGTTAACTTCTGGTGTCGCTACTGAACCAACTCTGACAAGATGGTTTCTTGGTGCTGAGAAGGGTCTAACAGGATCGACCTGTCATTTATCAACCCGCCACAACATACCAGTGTTAACCAATCAACTTTCTAAAGACTTGTCCCTGCATTTGGAGTCTGTCTTCAAAGAGTTAAAATTCTTATACTGTGAGCCCCTGGAAGATAATTTTAAGTCAGCAAGCAAAAATTAGCTATGAGGAAGGGCAGAGCCAAAAAACAACTTTATCGTGCAGTTGTATCTCAGGTGAAGAACTGGCCAGGGCTTTTCCTTGTTTCAGTCGAAACTTCAACAACTGCAACAGAGGGTTAGAGGACAGCTAGATTAATGCTTGTACAGCCCAAAGGAAATAGAGATGTTTCATCAGATGCATCAGGATGTTTCATCAGATGAATCAAACACATATCTGTAAATGACTTCTTGACCAGTGATTTTGTTTTGAGGAAGCTGACCCTTGTTTTGGTTTCCTACATGATTGACTGACTTACTCTGCCAGCTGGTTTGCTTTGACACTAACCTGGCAGAGGGACCAGAGAAGATGCCACAGGCCCAGGTGTCAGGCCTGGCATAGGACTCTGGCTTTGCTCCCTTGTAGGGGTGAGATCGGGGGCAAGTTACTCAGTCCTCTGAACTTCTGTTTCTCCAAAAGTAACATGGGATTTTAATACCTATTTCTTTGGATTACAGTGTGTATAAAATATCACAATGTATATAAAGTGACTGAAATGCAGCAGGGGGTTAAAAATGCTATAGTTCCTCTCTCTTTGCCTCCTAATTCCCAAAATAGCTAGTGGGTTTTAGTGTAGCGATAAATATCAGTTGCTACCATTCCCCTGCAAGTTACTACTTCCTGGTACAGAACAGTCCACACGTACACTGCCGTAAGCAAGTCCAGGTACAAACAGCGAAAGTTGCCGAGGTGGTTTAGTTCAAAGAGTCTGAAGCCAGGCCCTGACCTTGGGTAATTTCCTTCAGCACCTTGTGCCTCAGTTTCCCCACCTATAAAATATGGGTATCAGTATCCACCTCCTAGCGTTGCACTGAGGATTAAGTGAGTTCTCGTATTTGAAGCAAGTAGCAGGGGGCTTGGCAATTGTAAGAACTCTGTGTTAGTTGTTATGCTGACTCTGGTAGACAGGTTTGTGGCTTCCTGCTTCTTCATAGTCCCCATCCTCGGGAACTGCCACCACCTCCTACCCCTTTCCCCCCCAGTGATGTTTGTATACCAAGCCCCAGTTGTTGGGATCAGAACTGGACATCTTACATGAGTTGGTCCTCTCCTTGCTTTGGGGCCTGTGAGCAACTGAGCCAGTGAGCTGTGGGTTGCTGAGCTGAAAGGTTGCATAGACTCAGGTCTGAAGCCATTATCTGAGCTCTGATAGATAGAGAAAGCTTTTCTGCTAAGAGAAGCAGGAAAGTGGGGGCAGATATGAGATAAAATCAGAGAGGAGAAACTATATGGCCCATAAGAAATTGTGCAAAGCCTGGGAATATGGTTTTGCCAGTTCCTGAGGCCAGCCTGAGAACTCTAGACTCTTACCCTATCTATCCAGTGCCAACCCTTTTCCTTGACTAGCTTAAACAATTCACTCTGTTCTGTGATTAAAACAGAGCTTCAGCAGGAAATGGTCTACATTCCCAGTCTCCAGATGTTTTTTGCTCACACTGTTGCAGAACTTTGAAAAACTATGTATCCCCACACGTTTTTGAGTTAACATCTAAAATTTTTGTTTCAGTTTAAATATCATATATCATGGAATCTAAGAGTGTGTAAATTGATCACAAGATACTCTGCATCCTATTTATTGCACCATATTATGTGCGACTAAGAAAGAAAAACAACTTTTAAGCTGTGATCTACCGTCATTGCAAAATGTACCCTCACTTCCAAGAGATTAAAATATGAAAATAGGACTTCCCTGCTGGCACAGTGGCTAGGAATCTGCCTGCCAGTGCAGGGGACACAGGTTCAATCCCTGGTCTGGGCAGATTCCACATGTTGCAGAGCGACTAAGCCCGCGCGCCCCTCCTACTGAAGCCTTCAAGCCTAGAGCCTGTGCTCTGCCACAGGGGAAGCCACCGCTCACCGAAACTGGAGAAAGCCCTCAAAAGCAATGAAGACCCAGCAAAGCGCCACCCCCAACCAAAAAATGAAAATAAATTGTCTCACTGATAATCATTGAAATTCGGTCGTTCCCAAGGATATCATTGCCTTTCTTCTTTAAAAACCAGAGAAGGACTTTTGGGAACATAGGCATGTTATTCTCAGACCAGGTTAATTTTAGAAAAAAATATAGGCAGAGATTGAGGATCTGGAGGAAAAAAATTTCAGAACTGTATATGATCACATAGCCCTTGAAAAACATATATGTGTATGAAAAAATCATTGGTTTACATGTTTGTTTATAAAAATGATTTTTCTTTAAAAAATATTATTGAATATTATTAAAGCTATTAGAACAGCAGTAAAGGGACTTTTGAAGAAAAAACTCATATTTTACTTAACAAAAAACTGTCTACATTCCTTCCTAGATGGTAGTCCTAGTGAACCTGGGATTCTCCTTTGCCAGGTAACTTATTTGTAGTTTCCAGGGTAGAGCATAGATATTGTGTGTTCAATTGCTCAGTTGTGTCCAACTCTATGCAACCCCATGAACTGTAGCCTGCCAGGTTCCTCTGTCCAAGAAAATTTTCAGGCAAGAATACTGGATTGGGTTGCCATTTTCTAATCTTAGAGACCCTGGAAGGCCTGTTATTCTGCCTGCTATATTCTTAGGTGGCACTAGTGGTAAAGAACCCTCCTGCCAATGCAGGAGACAGTTACCCAGGTTCAATCCTTGGGTTGGAAAGATCCCCTGGAGGAGGGCATGGCAACCCACTCCAATATTCTTGCCTGGAGAATCCTGCTGACAAAGGAGCCACAGTCCATGGGGCCACAGAGTAAGGCATGACTGAAACGACTTAGCACCCACACTCACACGGACCTTAAAATCAGTTCGGGTGCCATTAAATTCCCCACTTTCCCCCCTGGTCCACCAAGAGGACCATTTGGTGTTATGATCATTCCATGTTGTTTGCCTGCCAACAACACACTAGGCTCTCCACTGAAACATATTTCTGAACAGTCCTGCTCAAAGTGCTTACAAATATAATTATTGTTAACATTTTCAATTATTGAGCCCTTACTGAGCACCAACCATGCGGTAAGCCCTCTTCAAAACATACAATTAGTCATGGTTGATGCCCAAAGGGCTTACAATTTAAAATTAAGTCTAAAATTAGACAGATGCAAACATATTTACATAATGAGACTGGAAAAGAATTGGCCCTCCCAGACAAGTCAGATGTCATGCTTTGTGTTTTGAACTCTCCAAACTCACCTTTACTCCCATGAGACCTACAGATGTACTCTCTTCAGAAAATGCATATTGAAACGTTATGTAGATGGGGAAAAACATATTGTGTAAATGCCACTTACAAGCACATTTTTTAAAGTTCGGCACATCTGTCTTGCATTCTTATTTCAGATCTTATGACAAATAAGATATTTTTGTGCGTTCCACAATTAGTAGGATTCATCTATGAAAAGAAAATATCTCACAAAAGATGCACAGTATAGAAGTGAATAGCTAACTTTTCAAAAGCTGATGTTGAGAATGACAAGCCAAGGTTTTGAAGGCCCAGAATCATTCAGGAGACCATTTCACACTGTAGCTTAAGAGCAGGCAGGAAACCATTTCTACAGTCTAGATGGAACCAATCACTGTATTAAGGTCTTCTTAAGGCAGGTGGTTGATGTTTAAACACACATACACTACTTGATCTAAACCTTCAATGAGTTTTCCAGGCAATAACTTGCTCCATGTACATGTTGGGGGTGGGGCAGTTAGAAGAGGTGAATTCAATGAATTCACCTGCTCTTTTTAAAATAATGGAAATATATTTACATCTTTTGATATACTAGACTTCCCTGGTGGCTCAGATGGTAAAGCGTCTGTCTACAATGCGGGAGACCCAGGTTCGATCCCTGTGTTGGGAAGATCCCCTGGTGAAGGAGATGGCAGTCCACTCCAGGACTATTGCCTGGAAAATCCCATGGACAGAGGAGTCTGGTAGGCTACAGTCCATGGGGTCACAAAGAGTCAGACACGACTGAGCAACTTCACTATATAGTGTTTGCTAAACTGTAGGGACAAAACCACCTCATTCATTTAATGATGAACCAACAAACTGAGGTCCTGAGGTAAGATGAATTGTTTAAGGTCATACAACAGTTAATATTCTCTTGCTAATACCACAGTCAGAGTAGAATCACAGTCACTTCTGATATCTGCCAGGTGTTTTTTTTCATTTCCCCTTGATGCTGCTCTTTACCTGACTCATCTTGGCTCTCCATCAGTCTCCTCTATCCTTCACTACTACCTGCCTTTTGCCTATAACTCTTTAAGAAAAAGGTGAATGTTTCTGTAATTCCATGTGTCTGTGCCCATTGGCTTTTCCCAAACTTTCCTCCGAGGTGTCAGGTACTGTGGCAGCATCAACCTGTAGCTGCAAGGAAAGGATAGTCGTTACATTCCCTAAAAGACAATGGCAGGGTGCTCCCCGGTCAGGATGGTTGGTGAGGGTCTGAGCTCCCTCGGTTGACCTGACGAGTTAGCACGTTGGGCACAAGTCTGGGTGGAGACTCCACCTGTGCTCATGACACAGCATGGGGCTGCCATGTTCAGGGGTCCCACCAGAGTGCGCCAGCAACATCTGGATATATGGGACAGATTGCCACCTACCTTTAAATAACTTGGTGTGCATCTGATTGTCCTGCCAGAACTAGAATAGGAGATGGAAAGGCTAGAACATGGCCGTTGGTTTCTAGGGACCAGTGCTCTTGTTGGAAGGAGACGCCACAGCCAGTTGTACCCTTTCTGCACGTTCACTGCAGGCTGAGGGTAGTATCCCCACTGTTACCAAGTCAAACTGCTTGAGGCTGCCTGCCTCTGAGGGTACAATGACACTGCCTGGGCTTAAATCTAGCTCCATCAGACTAGACTACTTTCTCACACCATATACAAAAATAAACGCCAAATGGATTAAAGACTTAAATGTAAGACCTGAAACCGTAAAACTCCCAGAGGAAAACATAGGCAGTATACTCTTTGACGTCTGTCTTAGCAATATTTTTCTGAATCTGTCTCCGCAGGCAAGGGAAACAAAAGCAAAAATAAACAAATGGGATTACATCAAATGAAAAACCTTTTGCACAGTGAAGGAAACCATCAATAAAACAAAAAGGCAGCCTAGTGATGGAGAGAAAATATTTGCAAATAATATATCCAGTAAGAGGTTAATATCCAAACTATATAAAGAACTCATACAACTCAACCTTGGCGGGGGGATGGGGGGGCATGGTGGCAAACCCCAAATAACTGGATTTTAAAAGTGGATAGAGTCACTGAATAGACAGTTTTCCAGGGAAGACATACAGATGGCCAACAGACACAAAGATTCTCAATATCACTAGTCATCTGGGAAAGCCAAATCAAACCAAAATGAGATAGCACCTCACACCTGTCAGGATGACTCTCACCTAGAAGACAACAAATAGCAGTGTTAGTAAGGACGTGGAGAAAAGGGAACCCTCATGTACTGTTGGTGGGAGTGTTACTTAGTGTAGTCACTAGGACAAACAGTATGAAGTCACCTCCCAGGTTAAAAATAGAACTACCATATCATCCAACAATGTCACTTCTGATGCTGAAAGCTCATCTTCTCTGTACAATGGGGCTGAATTGAATCTCGGAGACAGAGTTTTCGGTGAAGTTGAAAAGGCTAGCTTTATTACTTTGCCAGGCAAAAGGGGTCACAGTGGGATAATGCTATCAAAACCACGTGTCCCAACTTGGAGAAGATAATGAGAAGTTTTATAGTAACTGTTGAAAGAGGGAGTGATCAGCTGATGGACATTCTTTTGCTTGGTTGGTGGGGAGGTAAGGAGGAGTCGGCATCATCAGCCTCTACATCCAGGGGTCTGCATGCTTGTGGGCAGCAAGCCATTGCTAATCAGTAACTTCTCCCACCTGGAGGGGGTTTCAGTATCTGCAAAATAGCTCAAAGATATTGTTATGTGTATCTGTTGTTGGTTAAACAGGATCTTGCCTCAAGGCTCTTCTTTACTCCGTTTCCCCTTGATCTCATATCCCCTCCCTTCCCTAACTGACAACTGCTTGAGTCTGCCCATTGGATCTCAGGGAAGGTAATGGAGATTAAATGAAGGTGGCTTCCTGTAATCAAAGAAGTGGGGGACACAGAAAGACTTTGTGCCTAGGAGCCCCACAGGACCCTGCTCAGCATCACTTCTGGATACTGAAGTGGAATACGTTTTTTGAAAACCAAGACAGTAATTAGAAAATACATATATCATCCCTGTGTTCATTGCAGCATTATTTGCAATACCCAAGATATGGAAGCAACCTTAGTGTCCATCAGTAGGTGAATGGATAAAGAAGATGCTTATATATAATGGATTATTACTCAGCCAAAAGAGAAAGAAATCTTGCAGTTTGTGACAACATGGATGGATCTAGAGGGTAGTATGTTGAGTGAAGTAAGTCAGAGAAAGACAATCACTGTTTGATTCCACTTTTATGTGGAATCTAAAAAACAAAACAAATGAGTTATAGCTATATAGAACAAATGGGTGATTTCCAGAAGGATGGAGGTGCAGGCTGGGCAAATTAGGTGAAGCGGATTAAAAGGTACAAACTTCTGGTTAATAAAATAACTAAGCCATGGGGATATAGTTATCAGAATAAGTAATATAGTAAATAATATTGTAATAAGTTTGTGTGGGGACAGATGGTCACTAGACTTATCATGATCATTTTGTAATGTATGCAAGTGTGAAGTCATTATGCAGTACAGCTGAATAATATTGTACAACTATATTTTAATTTAAAAAATATATATGTATTGTTTGTTGAGAAGGTAGGCTCGGGCATTCACTGAACATGCTTTTTTCATCCTCTAAGACAGCCATGAAGAGAGACCCCATGTCCAAGGTAAGTGAAACCCAAGTAAGACGGTAGGCACTGAGAGAGGGGATCAGAGGGCAGACAGACTGAAACTACAATCACAGACAACTAGCCAATCTGATCACATGGATCACAGCCTTGTCTAACTCAATGAAACTAAGCCATGCTGTGTGGGGCCACCCAAGACGGACTGGTCATGGTGGAGAGGTCTGACAGAGGGTGGTCCACTGGAGAAGGGAATGGCAAACCACTTCAGTATTCTTGCCTTCAGAACCCCATGAACAGTATGAAAAGGCAAAAAGATAAGACACTGAAAGATGAACTCCCTAGGTCGGTAGGTGCCCTATATGCTACTGGAGATCAGTAGAGAAATAACTCAAGAAACAATGAAGGGATGGGGCCAAAGCAAAAACAACACCCAGTTGTGAATGGGACTGGTGATAGAAGCAATGTTCAATGCCATAAAGAGCAATATTGCATAGGAACCCGGAATGTTAGGTCCATGAATCAAGCCAAATTGGAAGTGGTCAAACAGGTGATGGCAAGAGTGAACATTGACATTCTAGGAATCAGTGAACTAAGATGGCCTGGAATGGGTGAATTTAACTCAGATGGCCATTATATCTACTACTGTGGGCAGGAATGGCTTAGAAGAAATGGAGTAGCCATCATGGTCAACAAAAGACTCCGAAATGCAGTTCAGTTCAGTTCAGTTCAGTCAGTCGTGTCCGACTCTTTGCAACCCCATGAATCGCAGCACACCAGGCCTCCCTGTCCATCACCAACTCCCGGAGTTCACTCAGACTCATGTCCATCGAGTCAGTGATGCCATCCAGCCATCTCATCCTCTGTCGTCCCCTTCTTCTCCTGCCCCCAATCCCTCCCAGCATCAGAGTCTTTTCCAATGAGTCAACACTTCGCATGAGGTGGCCAAAGTACTGGAGTTTCAGCTTCAGCATCATTCTTTCCAAAGAAATCTCAGGGCTGATCTCCTTCAGAATGGATTGGTTGGATCTCCTTGCAGTCCAAGGGACTCTCAAGAGTCTTCTCCAACACCACAGTTCAAAAGCATAAATTATTTGGCGCTCAGCCTTCTTCACAGTCCAACTCTCACATCCA
>SJYQ01000979.1:482111-595149 GCA_006410935.1 Redunca redunca
CCATCTCTTTCAGAATTTTCCACAGTGTATTGTGATCCACACAGTCAAAGGCTTTGGCATAGTCAATAAAGCAGAAATAGATGTTTTTCTGGGACTCTCTTGCTTTTTCCATGATTCAGCAGATGTTGACAATTTCATCTCTGGTTCCTCTGCCTTTTCTAAAACCAGCTTGAACATCAGGAAGTTCATGGTTCACGTATTGCTGAAGCCTGGCTAGGAGAATTTTGAGCATTACTTTACTGGCATGTGAGATGAGTGCAATTGTGTGGAGTTTGAGCAATCTTTGGCATTGCCTTTCTTTGGAATTGGCATGAAAACTGACCCTTTCCAGTCCTGTGGCCACTGCTGAGTTTTCCAAACTTGCTGGCATATTGTGTGCAGCACTTTCACAGCAGCATCTTTCAGGATTTGAAAGAGCTCAACTGGAATTCCATCACCTCCACTAGCTTTGTTCATAGTGATGCTTTCTAAGGCCCACTTGACTTCACATTCCAGCATGTCTGGCTCTAGATGAGTGATCACACCATCGTGTTTATCTGGGTCGTGAAGATCTTTTTTGTACAGTTCTTCTGTGTATTCTTCCCACCTCTTCTTAATATCTTCTGCTTCTGTTAGGTCCCTACCATTTCTGTCCTTTATCGAGCCCATCTTTGCATGAAATGTCCCCTTGGTATCTCTAATTTTCTTGAAGAGATCTCTAGTCTTTCCCATTCTGTTGTTTTCCTCTATTTCTTTGCATTGTTCCCTGAGGAAGGCTTTCTTATTTCTTCTTGCTATTCTTTGGAACTCTGCATTCAAATGGGTATATCTTTCCTTTACTCCTTTGCTTTTCGCTTCCCTTGTTTTCACAGCTATTTTCAAGGCCTCCCCAGACAGCCATTTTGCTTTTTTGCATTTCTTTTTCTTGGGCATGGTCTTGATCCCTGTCTCCTGTATGATGTCATGTACCTCCATCCATAGTTCCTCAGGCACTCTGTCTGTCAGATCTAGTCCCTGAAATATATCTCTCACATCCCCTGTATAAACATAAGGGATTTGATTTAGGTCATACCTGAATGGTCTAGTGGTTTTCTCCACTTTCTTCAATTTCAGTCTGAATTTGACAATAAGGAGTTCATGATCCAAGCCACAGTCAGCTCCCAGTCTTGTTTTTGCTGACTGTATAGAGCATCTCCATCTTTGGCTGCAAAGAATATAATCAATCTGATTTCGGTGTTGGCCAAAGCCTTTGACTGTGTGGATCACAATAAACTGTGGAAAATTCTGAAAGAGATGGGAATACCAGACCACCTGACCTGCCTCTTGAGGAATCTGTATGCAGGCCAGGAAGCCACAGTTAGAACTGGACATGGAACAACAGACTGGTTACAAATAGGAAAAGGAGTACGTCAAGGCTGTATATTGTCACCCTGCTTATTTTACTTATATGCAGAGTACATCATGAGGAACGCTGGGCTGGATGAAGCACAGGATGGAATCAAGATTGCCAGGAGAAATATCAATAACCTCAGATATGCGGATGACACCACCCTTATGGCAGAAAGTGAAGAGGAACTAAAAGCTTCTTGATGAAAGTGAAAGAGGAGAGTGAAAAAGTTGGCCTAAAGCTCAACATTCAGAAAACAAAGATCATGGTATCTGGTCCCATCACTTCATGGCAAATAGATGGGTAAACAGTGGAAACAGTGTCAGACTTTTTTGGGGGGCCTCTAAAATCACTGCAGATGGTGATTGCAGCCATGAAATTAAAAGATGCTCGCTCCTTGGAAGGAAAGTTATGACCAACCTAGATACCATATTCCAAAGCAGAGACATTACTTTGCCAACAAAGATCCGTCTAGTCAAAGCTATGGTTTTTCCAGTAGTCATGTATGGATGTGAGAGTTGGACTATAAAGAAAGCTGAGTGCGGAAGAATTGATGCTTTTGAACTGTGGTGTTGGAGAAGACTCTTGGACTGCAAGGAGATCCAACCAGTCCATCCTAAAGGAGATAAGTCCTGGGTGTTCATTGGAAGGACTGATGCTGCAGCTGAAACTGTAATCCTTTGGCTACCTGATACAAAGAACTGACTCATTTGAAAAGACCCTGATGCTGGGAAAGATTGAGAGCAGGAGGAAAAGGGGATGACAGAGGATGAGATGGTTGGACGGCATCACTGACTCAATGGACATGGGTTTGGGTGGACTCTGAGAGTTGGTGATGGACAGGGAGGCCTGGCGTGCTGCGATTCCTGGGGTCACAAAGAGTTGGACATGACTGAGTGACTGAACTTACTGAACTGAAGGCAGCCCTATCTCATAGGAATATAATTTGAGCCCCATATGCAATTTTAAATATTTTACTGGCCACCTAAAAGGGAAAAGAAAAAGGTGAAATAGAATTTAATAAAGCGTATTATTTAACCCAAAATTACAAATTAAAATAAAAGTAAAAATAAAATATCACCAAAGAAGACATACAGATGGCATATAATCAAATTAAAAGATGCTCAACATTTTATGTCATCAGGACATTACAAATTACATCAGTGAGACTGCTACATACATGAAAATGGCTAAAAATCCCACCATTGACAATATCAGTCCTGAGGAGGATGCAAAACTCTCATTCATTCCTGACTGGTGGGAATGCAGTACAGCCACTTTGGAAGGCAATTAGGCAGTTTCTTACAAAATAAACATTTTCATACCACACAATCCATTGTGCTCCTCAGTAGTAACCCGAATGAGATGAAGATTTATGTCTACAAAAAAACCCGCTTATGAATGTTTACAGCAGCTTTGTTTATATCTGCTAAGACTTGGAAGCAACTAAGATACTCCTAATATAGGTATGGATAATCTGTGGCATATTCATACAACGGAGTATTATTTAGTGATAAAAAGAAATGAGCTCTCAGGTCAAAAAAATGACAAAGAAAAAAAAACACAAAACATGGAGGAAACTTAAATGCATATTGGCAAGTCAAGCCAGTCTGAGAATGCTATGTCCTGTTTGATTCCCACTCTATGACATTCTGGAAAAGGCAAAGCTAGACCTAGTGAAAAGATCAGGTATTCCGGAGGAGGGAGGGATGAATAGATGCAGAACAGGGGATTTTTAGAATAGCTTGATTCGTGTCTGTGACCAGTGGATACATGTCATTCCATGTTTGTCAAAACCCATCGAACGTCTAACTCAAAGCCTGACTCCTAATGCAAAGTGTAGACTTTAGTTAATAAGCATATATATCAATATTGGTCCATCAGTTGTAATAAATGTATTGCACAAATGCAAGATATTAATAATATAGGGAAACTGGATGGGAGTGGGAAGTGAGGGGATTAATGGGAACTTTGTATTTTCCTCACAAATTCCCTGTAAACCTAAAACTGCTTCCAAAAAGTACATTAATTAAAAAAAATCATCATTTCTATGTGTCATTAATATAAAATTTTTCAGTGAAGTATTTAACATCTTTTGTATAAAGTTTTAGAAATCTCGTGTGTACAGTTTACACTTGCAGCCTGTCTAAATTCGTCCCAGACACATCGTATGTGATCAGTAACATGTGATTTGTGATTACTATTTTGGACACTGGAAATCTCGAAGTTTTACTAAAATTAGAGATCAAAGGAAAAATATATACTTGAAAATATTTTATCTCTGAAAATAAACTCACATAATTTGTGAAATGTTGTCACACAGTTCTCTAACAGCAAAATGTACCAAGATTATTTTCAGTAATCCCCCTGCCAACAGTTTTTAAAGAAGAAAAACAAACACAAATCCAGTCTGACGACTTGCTCGATGGGGTGATTAATTAAGACATATGGGTGAGCATAAAGCAAGATTTCCTCCTACAGTCAGTCTTCCAGTGACCTTCATTAAGGACAAAGAGCAATTTAATGGATGAAGCCTTCACCTTTAATAAGCCTTTACTCTGTTATTTCCTATGGAACCATTCATTAGATTAACAAAACAATGTAGCTGGCTAATGACGAAGTCGTGGTCAGAACCCTAGGGATAGCCGCTGTCACCATTAGAGCCTCAAGGCAAAATGTCACCTGGTCCACTGTCCAATTCAGTCAAGAAAACTTTGACTTATAATAGCATGCAGAGAGTTCAAGAGCTCAAGGGGTTACAGATGGGGGTGAGTGGATCCATGCTTCACATCTTTGTGTCAGCTTGAGAAGAAGGCATGGGAGAGCATAATAGAGATGTATATGGGCAAGAGGGAGGCATTTTTTTCTGCTTCCAAATGGCATTCCTGTTTACTAGTGACTTAGGGAAGGTGCATTTGTTTGTTTGTTTACTGTGTTGACAAAAAAAATCTGTCTATCTAAGAAAGAAATGGGAAATTTTATTTGAGTCAAATAGAGGGATTATAACTGGGAACAGCCTCTCGGTTCCAACTATTCTGCCTGTTAGAGGTCAAACCACAGTTATTTAAGGTTTTGAGACAAAGGGCTTTACATTAAGTGACATATTGACAGTTTGCACAATTGAGATTTACATGTAGAAAACATGGGTCATCATGATTCTGTATAAGATTAAGCAGGAAGGTTATCTCCCAAGGAGTTGTCTTATTGATGCTAGGAGAATATTGCTCTTTATGGTTGAGCAGGGATTTCTGCTGAAGGGGGAGGACTGGTTGATGTATAATACAAATACACGATGTGCTGTACAGGGAAGAGAGGAAGCCATAGGGCAGAGAAAAATTTTTATGCTCAAATTTTTCTCGACTTGCCTTAGAATACGGATTTTTATCTCATCAATATGATTTTAAATATATATTTTATTTTTGAACAATTTTAGATTTGCCAAAGAGTTGCAAAGATAGAGAGAATTTCTATATACTCTCACCCAAGTGTATCATGATACACTTCCCCAAAACTAAGAAATCAGCGCTGATACTTTACTAGTAGTTTCACCCCAGATTTTGCAACTTTTAAAAAACTCTTAGCAGGAAGAATTATGTAGAAAATGAAATGTCAAAGCACCTTTGATCTTAACTAAAAAAAAACAAACAAACGAAAAACAGCAGCAACTAAAAATAATTCTCCTATTTAGGAGAGGGAGGGATGGGGAGGAAGGAGGTCTTGGCTTCAGTAGGGACATATACATGAACTTGCATCATTCAAATCAGATTAAAAGACTTTCTTCACCTGATTTTATGCCACTAGTTACTGTTCACATTGGAGGACAAAGCTCTGTAACACTTTTCCCATTGCATCGCCTGGCACTAATAAACTCTCACTGCCTGCTGAAAGAGGGAGAGGACCCAAGTGTTCAAGGAGAAAATATGACAGCTTCCCCTCCCTCCTTCTTGCCACCCCTCCCAGCCCAATCTGTGCTACTCATAGGATTTCAGAAAGCATCTCTGAAGGCTTTATGCATGAAGAAAATTGAGTCCTTTCCCTTTTGAATTACTAAAAGGGAGTTATGTATCTCTAAACATGTCTAGTTTAGGAATTGTCATAAATAACACAGCACATTTAGGTAAAGCTACTCTAAAATGAATTCAGGGGAACCTGGACTTAGTTTACCACTGACTGTAAATTCAACCAATATAAAAAGATGAAAATTCTCATTAGAAAAGATAAATGCATCCAATGTTCATAGCAGCCCTATTTGTAATAGTCAAGACTTGGAAGCAACCTAAGTGTCCAAAAACAGTGAATGGATACAGAAGATGTAGTACATATATAAAATGGAATATTACTCAGCTATAAAAATGAATGAAATATTGTTATTTGCAACAATGTGGATGGACCCAGAGATTACCATATTAACTGAAGTAAGTCCGAAAGAGAAAGACAAATGGCATAAGATATCACTTATATGTGGAATCTTAAAAAAAAGTGATACAAATGAACTTATTTGTAGAATAGGAACAGACTCACAGACATACAAAATAAACTTGTGGTTACCAGAGAGGAAGGGGGTAGGGATAAATTAGGACTTTGGGATTAATAGATATACAGTACTACATATAAAATAGATAAACAATCAGGACCTACTGTATAGCACAGAGAACTATATTTAAGATCTTATAATAATTTACAGGGGAAACCATCTGAAAAAGAACATGTAATACATATGTCATATATGGCTGAACCACTTTGCAATATACCTGAAACTAACACAACATTATAAATCAATTATACTTCAAGGAAAAATTCAACCAATATAATTTGAGCAAAAGCCATGTATTTGGCTTTGTTCGGGTGTCCTTTGAGGGCCACTTCTATGGGAACACTGATACACGGGGTGTTTCCCTATTAGACTCAAAATTCCCTGATGATAGAAATAGCACAGTGTCTTAGCACAGTGTCTCTCTCATCCTCAGATCCTCCATGCCTGAAACAGTCCTCAGTGTCTGATAGATGCTCAGTACTGTTACTGAATCTATAACAGACCAATAACTGTTGCATGGATAGATGGTTGGATAAATGAATACAGGGGTTCATGAGTGTTTCTGATCACCGCCCTTAAGGAGATTGCATTCTGGTTAAGAGGCAGAGAAGAGCAAGCATACAAATGATCTCAATGCCTGTGCAATGTGGTAAGGGCCATCAGAGAGGAGCCTGTTAAAAGAAAGCTATGTTTAGGTTTAGGTGTAAATGGCCAGTCCTGGGAATGTAAGCAGAAGTAAGTAGTACTTGAGATGGTCCAGGAGGATGGATAAGGTGTCATGAGCAGAGATGGGCTGGGAAATAAGTGAGGACTTTCCGGCCTGAGAGAACAGAGGGAACAGACCACAGCCAGTTGGAAAATCATGAACATTTTGAAGAGTAAGTTTGGATAGCTTACGTGGTTTGTCATCGTTCAGTTGCTAAGTCATGTCTGACTCTGTGACCCCATGGACTGCAGCACGCCAGGCTTCCCTGTCCTTCACCATCTCCTGGAGCTTGCTCAAACTCATGACCATTGAGTTGGTGAGGCCATCTAACCATCTCACTTCTGTTGATCCCTTCTATTCCTGCCTTCAATCTTTCCCAGCATCAGGGTCTTCTCTAATGAGTAAGTTCTTCACATCAGGTAGCCGAAGTTTTGGAGCTTCAGCTTCAGCATCAGTCCTTCCAGTGAATATTCAGGATTGATTTCCCTTAGGATTGACTGGTTGGATCTCCTTGCAGTCCAAGGGACTCTCAAGAGTCTTCTCCAACACCACAGTTCAAAAGCATCAATTCTTCGGCGTTCAGCTTTCTTTATGGTACAGCTCTCACATCTATACATGACTACTGGAAAAACCATAGCTTTGACTAGACGACCTTTGTTGGCAAAGTAAGCTTATGTGATAGGAAGGGAAAATAAGGAAGATTCACATGCTGGGAGCACATTATATGGGTCCATCAATGGCTGGGTTTGCTAACTTGGAAATCAGACACATTATGAGGAGAAGCTGATGTGGTGTAGGGGCTGTGAGACAGGTGCTTAAGCACATTTCCTAAAAACGTGATGGTTGTAAGGAGACAGTTGGAAGTACAGGACAGAAAAAAATAAATCTGTGATAATATAATTCACCTTTAAATCCTGTGTTGACAAATCAGAACTCTCCCATGTTTTTAATGTGGAATCCGTGCCCTGATTAAATTCACTATCTGCTCTGCCAATAGCACAGTTTTGTTAAATAAACAATTAAAATGGTAGCAGATTTTGACTTAATGTCTTTTCTTTATGTGTTATATTAAAAGCTGTGTGATTAAGCTGACCTGGGGTTTCCAAACAGAAGGTCTACAGTCGACTTCACATGTTTAAGAAGTGAAAAGTCCATGCTGAATGAATTGCATCATGGACTCATGGAGTCTCAAGGATAAAATATGGGCATCTCGTGGGGGCGAATCATTCTTCGTGATAGCAAAGAAGGCTCACAAGCATCACAGACGTGTTCTGTATTTCAAGATTTGCATTGCAGTGGAGTACCTCTTCAGGCTTCTCTGAAACTTTTCTTTGGAAGAGACAGACCGAACCACATTACTGCGTAGTTCCTGTTTGTTCCCCGTTACGGGGGCCTTCTGCTGCTCTCGCTGGATGCCTGACTGGCTACTCTGTGACTAGCCAAGCCCCGCAGTTCCCAGCATCAGGCTCACGGGGTGTACAGATAGATGCTATCGTGACAGTAATAGCTGCGTGTGCTGTGTTTGCACATCTGCGGTGGCCTTCTGAATTGAGTTTCAGGCCCGAGCCAGGCAGCCCCTCCCTTATTTTCCCTGACACACCATGAAAGGAAATGAGATTATGGCACAAATCATCATTCACGTGACTCCGGCATAGAAGGTTAGGGAGATATTGCTGAGATAATTCCACAGCCGCCATCGCCCCTGACAATAATTACAGTGTGACCACAGGGGATCACCTTCTAATAGGCTTTTGTTCAGTCAATTCGGAGTCTGTTGTGTGCTCTGAGTTTGGATAATTAAAGCTGTGTCTCAGAAGCCGCATGTGGTAGCTCAAAATTATGTAGTCGAGTCGGAGAGGAAACCGAGGTGACTGACACCCGGGTTGGAGTGAGGAACAGGGGCCCTGGTGACGAGGAAGAAAGAAACCAGTCCCCTCACTGGGGAACTGGGGAATGGCATTCGCTCCATAGCATCCGTGGCTTTATTTATTTTAAAACAAAAACGAGTAATTGTAGCCCTTTCCAGTCCAATCCCTTACCCTCCAGAGGGACTTTGCTAACCCTTTCCTGTCGCCTCTGGCAAAAGAATGGGAACTGACCTGAACAGGGAAGAAAAGACAAATGGCTTACTGAAACACCAGAATGGTTTAATTATTTAATCATTTGCATGTTGAGAGATTTGCATAAAGGCAGGGAAAGGCCCATGTTGGAATTTGGCCTGTATCTCCCCCTGTTTTTCACTGGAGCAAAGATCTTGAAGAGTGGCCTGGTTTCAGTTCTGGAATTTTAGAGAAATGTGAACTTTGGAAAGTGTAGATTTGTTATTTTAAGGACACAATATTTGAAAGGAAAATAAACCCAGAGATCGTATCCCATTGGGCCGTGTTTCCCAAGTCAGTCCGTGGCTGTCAGGGAAACTCGTTGCTCCGCATAAGAAACCCTTGAACACCCATAGAGACACCCGTTAAGAAGTCAATTTCCTGAGCAGGATGGGCAGACTGCTGGGGTAAGTGGGTGCCTTCTCGACACTTTCAGACTGGGTCCCAGATTTTCTAGATTCATCACAAAAAGTATGTTGAAATGTTAGTATAGGACATCTTTCATCTGAAAGCTTTAGACTGTTTAGTGGAGTCTTGGAATATATTGTGAAATGCTTTCAGTTTCTAAGCCTTGAAAGTCAAGTTCCGCTGTGTTCTAACACGAGATGTCTTTTCCTCCAGATCTTGCCATGTAGAGAACCAGCCTCTCCTTCTTCCAAACTCTGTCTCCCCTTTTGAAGCACCGCAGGTCAATTCTTCAGCCCATGTGGGAACAACAATTGCTATTCAAAATACTGCCCTTTCCTCAGGCTTTGCTTTCATGAAAATGAACATATTTTGTACTGAGCACCATATGGTGTTTGGGAAGAGTGGACACGCAGATGCTTCCTAATTAAAGCATTCAGGTTTGTCATGAGAAATGGCAGCCACAGATGACTTTGGGCGCGTGTCTGGGAGGGGGTCAGTGGGAAGGGATCCCCGAGCGTGGGTGAAGTGGGAGGCTGACTCCCAGCTTTTCGAAACACACTCTCTGATTGGTCCTTGGGGAACAGATAATGGCAAGAGGCAGTTAATTTGAAGATAATTGAGAGATCTCTTTCCTTTCTTCACACAATAAACCAAGGTGTCGGGCCTCAGCTGGCACTTGCATTCTGGCAGGAAGAAAAGCGCCCAGAATGGGTCTGCTAAAGCTGCCACCTCATTTTCATGTCTCACACAAAGCTGGGAAACTCCTCTCGTGCAGCCCCCAGCCCCAGCTCCAGACACTAGCTCCCATGTTTATTGTTTCAACACATCAGACCATAAATAAGAGTTTCCAAAGAGAGAGGAGTCCATTAGAGGACTGGGGATGGTCTATTCTTCTGGAAAACAAGGGCTGTGCCTCTAAAAACACAAGCTCACCAACCGGCCAGAAAAGTCCCCTCTCAGAGGGCGGGTTCCCTTGGAGAAGGTAAACTAGCTTTTTGAACTTTTAATGTTTTTCTCCTTTCTCAGCATCTCTGTGTAAAAGTGTTTCCGAACTACTGAAGTCCAGGTATCCTGAGCGGCTTCCACAGGTTAACTGAGACACTCGTGTGCACACTTGCGCATGGACAGAAAGCACAGAGGTATCCGCGGCAAGGAAAGGTCATAAAGAAAGCTGCCCCACTGCCCGAGCAAGCCCTGCTGAGAAGGGGAAGAGAGGGTTAGAACAAGGATAAGGCTTTTTTTTTTTTTTTCTTTTCGAGGAATTCTTCCCTCTGTCCTGCCTACCTTCCCAGCCACTTTTTATTCTCTTTCAGGGCAGCTGGAGGTTTTCTAGGAAAACCCTTAAGCCAAGTAGGCAGGAGAATAATCTGATTCCCTTTTTTAACACATATATAACGCACATAAGGACTGGTAAAAGGGTTACCTAAGTGTGAAAAAGAAGGCTGCTCTTTTTCTCAGGACTGGGACACTGCACAGTGACGTTTATTGTTAAAACAATGATAAAGAACGTAAAAAAAGTGAAAGAGCCACGTCGCCAAATTGATTCCTCATCAGTAAAGCCCAAAGAAACAGATTTGAGGGGGTGGGCACACAGACAAAGAGGAGGTAGGGCAAAGTCTGCAAGAGAAAGCCAGCCGGGAAGGCTGAAGTAGGGGGTTATTAAAGGTAGGAGACAGCAGGGCTTGCTAACCTGATTTGAAGTTATTTTTTGAGGTAAGATATATTTTTCTGTTGTTCTGGTAAGTTGGAGCCAAGTAAGTTTTCTTCTCCTCTGAGCACGGAGATTGTGATGGCCTTGACACAGAGGGCTATCTTCCAGTTTGTTCATGAACACTTTCCAGACATAACTCAGTCTCTTATATACACAGGGGTGTATGTGTGTGTGCTTGAGCAAAAATATAAACATTGGCTATTACAGAGTGCAGTCATCTGTCTCGGTCTAAATAAACTTTAAAATTTTTCCTCTATAGTCTCTACTACATATTACATTTAAGATGGGATAAAAGATATTAAGTATAATGATCTTTATACTCTCAGAGGAAAGGATAAAGTTCCACATATATGAACTTTTCCTCTCTTTACTGGGAAAAGATAGAAAGGTATGAAAAAAAAGAAAATTTTAAAACCAATATCTTCCTAATCACTAGAATAGAGAGGAGAGGAGGGTAGAGCCATGAATATCTAGCATGTCTACAAACATTGGTAGACTTTTCTGTAGATCAGTGAAAATGTTACAAAATAAAATGGAAAAATATCCCACCCATCATAGCGGTAAAAGACATAACACAATTAGAGAACCTTAACAAGAAACGTGTGAGAGCTATATGAATAAAATAATGAAACTTTGAGAGACATAAAATAATGCTGGAAGATCCCGAGTCACACACTAGACAGCCAAAAGGTAATACTGCCTGTTATAAACACGTTCAGTTCAGTTCAGTCTCTCAGTCATGTCCGGCTCTTTGCAACCCCATGAATTGCAGCATGCCAGGCCTCCCTGTTCATCACCAACTCCCGGAGTTCACTCAGACTCACGTCCATCGAGTCAGTGATGCCATCCAGCCATCTCATCTTCTGTCGTCCCTTTCTCCTCTTGCCCCCAATCCCTCCCAGCATCAGAGTCTTTTCCAATGAGTCAACTCTTCGCATGAGGTGGCCAAAGTACTGGAGTTTCCGCTTTAGCATCATTCCCTCCAGAGAAATCCCAGGGCTGACCTCCTTCAGAATGGACTGGTTGGATCTCCTTACATAAACATGTTAGTTCTTCACAAATTCACTTCAAATTGTGAGACGATCGTGATTTAAGTCCCAGAGAGGTATTGAGGAAAAAAAAAATTTTTTTTAAGTAATCTGTAGGTGTAATGAGTAACGAATAGCTAAGAAAATGTTGAAAATGAAGGCTATATCTGTATGCTGTGTGGACACAGTGGATCACCATGACCTGTGGCTGTACCTTCTAGTATCAACCCTTGAGAAGCTACTGGAGTAAGAAGAAAACAGGGATTTCTGGTTAGTTCCAGGAGAAAAAGTGAAAAACTTTTGAGGAGCGTGAAACCTCTGTGTGTTGTGTGTGTGCACGTGCTGGGAGTGGAGGGCCAGACGTGGTGGTGGCTGCAGGCAGGATGCAGGGAGAGGACGGCTGGAGAGACGGAGCTCTGCTCTCCTGGGTGGTTTCAGGATCATCCTCTCGTGCTCCTGTAGATACACTGTGTAGACACAGGCCTAGTAGCTCAGGTCACTGACATCCCAGTCGTATCAGGGCAGCGAAATCCTTTCATTACCGCAGTTAATGAAAGGACTTCTATTCTTCTCTCCCTCTTTTTCCAAATCCCACAATTTGGTGAATTTCCACATTTTAAAAACTGCCTTCTAACAATGTGGCTTGTCTTTATGAGTTTAAAGAAAGTCACACAGCAGGTCTTAGGTGTATTTGGCTTTGAATATATTTATTAGGAAACAAGAATATTTAAAAGCAAAAATTAGCTAATGGTTTAACTCACAAGTTGGTAAAAGAGTAACAGAACAATCAAAGAATCAAGAGGGAAGGAACTAAAAAAGATAAATACAGAAATGAATAAACTAACACATGTGTATACTTATACACTTACAAATGAGGAATAGAGATTAATCAAGCTCAACTTTGTTTCTTTAAAAGTATTCCCAGTGTTGACTGACTTCTAGAATAATGATCAAGAAAAGGGTATGCAAGTATACCAAATACAGAATGAAAAGGGAAAAAATTACTACTGATAACAGTAATATTGTTTAGAGATAATGTGAAGGAAATGAACAGGAAAGGCACAGGCTGGGAGAAAGTGTTTGTAAAACATGTATCGGACAAAGGACTTGAATCCAGGCTATATAAAGAATTCATAATTTAAGAAAAAGCTAAACAGCTCCAACAAGAGCTCAACAGAAACTTCATAAAGAAAGATATATGTATATATAGGACCAACAAGTACAAGAAAAGGTTGTTAGTATCATGAGTCACAGGGAAATGCAGATTAAAACCACAATGAGATACTATACACCCACTAGAATGTGTAAAACTTTATCAATAAAAGTGAAAATGTTCATAGCTCAGTCGTGGCTGCCTCTTTGCAACCCAATGAACTGTAGCCCACCAGGCTCCTTTGTCCAAGGGATTCTCCAGGCAAGAATGTTGGAGTGGGTTGCCATTTTCTTCTCCAGGGGAAGAACCAGGGGGAATTGCAAATCAAGAATCTTCCTGACCCAGGGATTGGACCAGGGTCTCCTGTATTGCAGGCAGATTCTTTACCATCTGAGCCACTGGGGATGCCCTTGCATTGGAAAGTGTGGCACCTTAACCAGTGGACCACCAGGGAAGTCCCATCCATAAAAGACATGATGCTAATGTTGACAAGGATGTGGAGCTACTGGAAATTCCTAAATGGTTGGTGGCAGTGGTGAGCCCAGGGTAGAAGGAGGGAGTGGCTGTCCCAGGTGCAGGCAATAAAGGACTAGTGCATTGTCTGCAGATCATTTAAAAACAATAATAAAACTGACTCTAAGTCAGTCTGCCTTTTATTACCAACATATGCCAGCAATTTTAAACAACATCAGTGATAAAACACTTCTCCCTGAAAAATATTTTTTGCTGTTCTAACTGCTAACAATTGTTGAGGGTTATTCTTAAATTTTAATAATGTACATGTAAGCTTCAGATTAGCACCTTTTCCTTGCTGCTGCTGCTAAGTCGCTTTAGTCATGTCTGACTCTGTGCGACCCAATAGATGGCAGCCCACCAGGCTCCCCCGTCCCTGGGATTCTCCAGGCAAGAACACTGGAGTGGGTTGCCATTTCCTTCTCCAATGCATGAAAGTGAAAAGTGAAAGTGAAGTCGCTCAGTCGTGTCCGACTCTGTGCGACCCCATGGACTGCAGCCTACCAGGCTCCTCTGTCCATGGGATTTTCCAAGCAAGAGTACTGGAGTGGGGTGCCATTGCCTTCTCCAAGCACCTTTTCCTTATTTATCCTTTAATAGCCACTGCATTTTGCATGGAACTAAAGTCCAATTCTGCCAGCTGTGTCAGTCCCCTGGACACCCTCACTTGGCTACACGTGTTTTGAGAACAAGCCTAAAGTTCAAGATTTTTTCAGCTGCTTTCAGAGCACATCCAAGTTCTGTGCACTGCACATGAGTGAAGTTAAACAGATTTGAAATGAACAATGAAAACATAGTGATTATAAGTCAAAGAAACACCTTTAGAATAGTTACTTGAATTTTGTGATTCTGTGTGACTACTTGGAGCTTTAACTTGTGTTTGAAATTTAGAACAGGTAGAGAGTCCAGACTGTAAAGTATAATATTTTTATTTAGAGAAATGTAATTTTAAATTCATGAGAGAACTATTTTACTGAATTTGAATTACATCTGAAAAATTATACATTGGTTTATTTTATTATTTATTCATTGATTTTAAATAGAAATATAATTGACACACAATGTTATCTTCGTTTCAGGTATACAATGAAATGATCCAACTCATATACATTGCAGGATGATCACCACAATCAATCACTATTTGAAATGACTGTGATATTATTGAGTATATTCCTTATTGTGTGTATCACCATGACTTATTTGTTTTATAAATTTGTGCTGCTTTTATCTCCTTTACCTACTTCCCCTCTTCCCCACCCCTTTCTCTCTGATGACCTCCAGTTTGTTCTCTGTGTCTACGAACCTGTTTCTGTTTTGGGTTATTTGTTCATTTGTTCAATTTTTTAGATTCTACATATAAAAGTGGAATTTTACAACACTTGTCTTTTGCTTATTACATTGCCTTTCTTAAGTCAGACATGACTGAAGGGACTTAGCAGCAGCCATGTGCCTGTTTATATTAAAAAAATAAAACTCCAATATACCTTCCAAATATCCTTTTATTTTCCAAACACTCCAAACATTTGGGGTCATTTCCCCCTGAAACACCTCCTCACGTAGTCCCTTGTCCTTCATCCATCTGTTCTTGATCTCAGAGAGACAGCTGGGAGCAGTGTGTGAAGAGACAGCTTAGTTCCCTGCCCAGGAATTGAACCTGTATAGCCTGGATGGAGACCAGGAATCCTAGTCACTAGTCCACCATGAGCTAGAGGCTAGAAGCAGAGTTTCCCTTGCTCTTGTGCCATTTGAAAAACAAGTTTCTCAGAGGCAAAAACCGTCAAACAGGTACAAAGTGTATTATTAGAGACATGGTATAGCAAGTGGGAGCACACACAGAGAAACCTTTATTTAAGATAGAGGCAAGGCGGAAACACACATTGGGAGAGGAAGGTGTGGGCATCCTCCCTAATGAGAAGGGCAGTAAAGAGGCAGTTAAATCATTTAAATAGGGCAGTTCTTCCCCGTCTTTGTTTACCTTTGGCCAATTATCTCACTTCTTTCCCCACACCTGACTTGCCCTAGGATCCTCTCCAATATGTGTGTACAGCTTTTTTCCCAAGATGCACTTCCAGCACAGAGGCCTATGGGAGGTTTGACAGCACCAATTTTGGGGTGGGGCTGCTCCCTTTTGGACCCTCCAGGAGTCTTCCTGCACATGTGCATTTGGGGAGGTTTCTCTGACCTCAGGATTGATAGATGTGGTCGTCTAATCAATTTACTCTGGCAGAGCTCAGCTCTTGCCATTAACTTGGTCCTTGGAGTGTCTAGAGAAAACAAAGGCCCAATTTCCTCCACTTGACAAACTCCAGCTGCTCAGCGTCGGCCTGGCTACCTCCAGCCTTATTCTGATCTGTACCCAGTGCCCTCCCGGCCTGAATGGCAGGATCAGCTAGGCACTTCAACTTGGTAGCTTCTTGTACCGGGTCTCTAAGACCCCTGGGTGCCACATTCTCTTTCTCTTGATGTACACCCTCATTTTGGGGGAGAGCAACCTCTAGTAGCGTCCTAAGGAAGGGAGCAAGGGAGGTGAATGTGTTGAGACCTTGTATATCCGAAAGTGTCCATTTTATTCTCACACAATTATGGAATTAATTCTAGATAAGAAATAATTTTCTCTCAGAGATTTGAAGTCCTTCTTCAGTATATTCTATCTTCTGATATTGATCTAATGATATTAATCGTGTCAATATGATTCCTACATTTTCTCCCCTCCATAGAAACTTTCAATATTTCCCTTTTATCTCTAGTGTTGTCAGTGTCCGTCAGGATGTTCTTTGGTGTGAGTATTTTTGCTTTTGTTATATTGGAATTTTGGTGATCCCCTTAAATCTGGAGTCTTTTTTTTTATTATTACTTCTTTAAACATTTTATCACCTCTGTCTTCCTATTGTTTCTTGAAATACAACTAATTAATCATTGAATCTCTAGGACTGGTGCTCTAATTTTCTTTTCTTTCTCTTCTATTTATTTGCCTTTTATTTTGACTTTCTGGGAGATTCTTGTCTTAGTCAGCTGGGACAACCATAATGAAATATCATATACCGGTGGCTTAAACAATAGGAATTCTCGTAGTTCTAGAGGTTGCTAATCTGAGATCAAGGGTGCTGGCTGATTTGGTTCCCTGGCAAAGTCCGTACCCTGCTTGCCTCCTGTCTATATCCTCACACAGCAGAGAGAGGAAACTCTGGTGTCCTTTCCTCCTTCTTGTAAGGGCACTAATCCCACTGAAGAGCCAACTCAGTGGAAGGGACCCTGATGCTGGAAAGATTGAGGGCTGGAGGAGAAGGGGGTGACAGAGAATAGGATGGTTGGATGGCATCAGTGACTCAATGGACATGAGTTTGAGAAAACTCTGGGAGATAGTGAAGGACAGGGAAGCCTGGCATGCTGCAGTCCATGGTGTTGCAAAGAGTTGGACACAACTGAGCAATTGAATAACAGCAACAACCCCATTGTGGGGCCTCCATCCTCAGGCCTTCGTCTGAATATAATTGACCTCTCAAAGGCCCTACCTCTTGATGTCATCACACTGGGGTTTAGAGCTTCAATATATAAATTTGAGACAGAAATCTTTGGTCCATAATAATTCCTCAACTTCATTGTATAAGCCTTCTATTGAATTTCTAATATTTCTAATTTCAGCTCTTATATTTCTATTCTAATGCCCTGTTCTCTGATTGTTCCTTTCCCTTATTTCCTGTTTGTGTTTGCAGTTACCATACCTTCTTGCTCTGGAGAAAGCACATCTGTTTTTAAACTTCTAGGCCTGGAGGTGACATCAGTCTCTCTGCAAATGGGGAAGAAACATTATATGGCACCATGAGTCACAAGGGCTGGACCCTGTGGTCCAGGGGATGTCGAGGAAAAGAGAATATTAGCAGCCTCTTCCACCGAGGATTTCCTCACTGGGCGATGATCTTTGGTTTTCTGTTTACTTGTAAGAGTGAGGCACCAGAAAACTTGGAAGCTCTGGGTGTGTAGGCAAAACATGTCCTTCCTTAACTGAAGGTCATGAAGTCGCAAACCAGCTTTTATGTTTCGGGACTCTCAAATACCATTGTCTGAAGTTCTTTTCTCACAAGGAATGTGTTGTTTATTTTGCTGGAAAGAATCCTCCATTCTTCTGTCTTGGGGTACACGCCTGGTTGTTAAATTTTCTGAAGGAAAAAAAACAAAACAGAGAGAGAGCTAGGAAGTTCTCACAGTTCCAACACAGAGTGGTACCAATTCTCCTGAAATGATGCACATGCTTCTTTTCCACCTCTGCTCTGTCTGGGGTCCCTGGGTCCAGATTCTCTCTGGCTGAATTTATCCAGATACTAAATATCAGGTTCTCCTCCAGGAGTGGAGAGAAGGGAAGGAGAAGCAGGGGAAGAATCCAACAGCTCCATGTTAAGACTTCAGTCGGCCCTCCTGTTTCAGCTCTGCGTCTCACCCAGTCCTTCTATGACATCTGTTGTCACCAAGTACTGGGCCTGCCTGAGTTCTGTGGAGGAAAGTGTCCTTCGGGGCTATTCACTCCTGCAGGCCTTGGGACTGAAGGCCCCTCTGTTCTAAAGATATATTGCATTGCTTCTCTATATCTGCTGTCCTCCAAAAATGTGTCAGTCATAGTCTTTTATTTGCTCTCGCCTGTCTTTCATTCTCTTTGTCCCTGTGATTGCATATTAATAATTTTCTTTTTACTTTAGAAGTGGGTTTTAGAAGGGGAAGGATAAAAATACATGTTGTCAGTATGCCACATGTATATTATTTAATGAAAAGTCTAGAAATAATTTTGACAACATAGATAAGTTTATAATGCTTACTATGAAAGAAACAAAAAAGCAGTATGCAGTGTGATCTCAAGCAGGTTAAAAAACAAAGCAAAAGAAATGGAAGAAGAGATCAAAAGGTAAATATTTATTGTTAGCATAAAATAATGCTGATTTTTAGCTTCTCTTTAATCCTTTTTAGCTCTCTCTAGTCCTTTTTAGTTCTTTTAGCCCCTTTTGGGGCTTCCCTGGTGGCTCAGACAGTAAAGCATCTGCCTATAATGTGGGAGACCCGGGTTTGATCCCTGGGTTGGGAAGATACTCTGGAGAAGAAAGTGGCAACCCACTCCAGTACTCTTGTCTGGAAAATCCCATGGATGGAGGATCCTGGTGGGCTACAGACATGACTGAGCGACTTCATTTTCTTTCTTTCTTAGTCCTTTTATTTCCAGATGTCCTTACTGAACATGAAAGACTTTTGTAAACAGAATAAGTACTCTTTTATAGGATGCAACTAAGAGTAAGATCACAAAGTAGAGAAAATACTCGAAAGAAATTAAAAATCATCTCAGTTGGCAGTGTTTATCTTTGGGCACAGTGTACACATTTGAGATCGGATATGATTTTATTACCGGTGAATAACAAGAAGAGATATGCAATGACATAATGGCATATGTATGCTGCATGCCAAACTCTATCCATTATCTCATTTAGTTGTTATAGTGATCACAGAGGTAGATGTTATTTTCTTCCCCATTTATGGGTGAAGAAACTGCAGCACAGATGTAGAATACTCATGGCCCTCTGCTGGTACATGATCGAGCCAGACTGGGACCCACTAAGTCTCACTCTGGGCTTCCCAGATGGCTCAGTGGGGAAAAAAACCCACCTGCCAATGCAGAATATGAAGGACACATGTGTTCAATCCCTGGGTCAGGAAGAGGCTCTAAAGCAGGAAATGGCAACCTGCTCCATATCTCACCTGGGAAATCCCCCTGGACAGGGGAGCACGGTGGGCTGCAGTGCATGGAGTCACAGAGTTGGACACGACTGAGTGACTGAGAACACCTGTATACACATGTCTCAGCCTAGAGAAGCATCCTGACCCATTACATTCCATTTCAGTCTCTATTTCCGTCTACACCCGTGACGGGCATAGACATACATGGATGTGCCTGTGTCCTCATCTGACTCCTTGGACATGTTTGTGCTTATGTCTACACACGTGTTCAAACAGTCAAGAGGATGCCTTGACTCTTGAACAAATTACATAGTGAGGACAAGAAGGGAGGTTAGAGGGGCATCTCTCTGGGAACTGTGATAATAAACACTTGGGGTGACTATGTAACTGCTTGGGTCTGAATTCTCATCTGCTTCTCTCTCTTTTCTGTTCCAATAAATCATGCCCCCCACAAAGGAAAATGTACCCTTGGGCTTCCGAGTGCATTCAGGAAACAAGCAGCTCCCACACCTGTTTAGGCTTATGCTTTCTGACAGCTTTAGGGGCACAATATGGCCCCAGATCTTTGTTTTGAGTACAGTGGGTGGAGGGGGCTTCTTACAAGCCAGGATGCATTAAAAGTTCATGGCAGCTGCCTAGAAGCCACTGCAATGTTTCTCATTAAAGACAAACTAGTACAAACTCCTTAGTATTTCCAGGAATGTGAGAGTTTTTGATGCTTTCTTTACATCCTATTGTTTCTGAGCTCCAATTAAACAATGCCATATGTAATACTCCCCAAGTCCCTAAGAAAGCGGTCATTTGAATGATTTGGGATGGTCTAATTTTTTTTAAAAAACTACCCACAAGTTTCTAAGAACTTTTAATTTGCAGGCAGTAATTCCTGTTGTGACACCCTGGGGCCACATGCTGGATTTTAGTTGGCAAAGGATTTATTATACAGCTTTTGTCTATAGTGTCCTCTTTTGCTTGTGAAAGAGTACTTCTCCAAACTAATTTTCTATTCCCCCCCCCTTTTAAAATTAAGGGCTTTATTGAGATTTGTTTACCATAGCAATTTACTTATTTAAAGTGTACAAATCAATGCCTTTTAGTGTATTCACAAAGTTATATAACCATCAACATAGCCAATTTTAGAACATCTTTTCTCTGATGTTCTGATGGCACCCAGAGTGTGGTTTCCAATACCATTCTCCAATAAACGATACTAGAGTTCCTTAGGAAAATGACTGATTCTAGGGCTGGGCAGGAAACCCTGGGATTTCTTCGGAAGGAATGATGCTAAAGCTGAAACTCCAGTACTTTGGCCACCTCATGCGAAGAGTTGACTCATTGGAAAAGACTTTGATGCTGGGAGGGATTGGGGGCAGGAGGAGAAGGGGACAACCGAGGATGAGCTGGCTTGATGGCATCACGGACATGATGGACGTGAGTCTGAGTGAACTCCGGGAATTGGTGATGGACAGGGAGGCCTGGCGTGCTGCGATTCATGGGGTTGCAAAGAGTCGGAAACGACTGAGCGACTGAACTGAACTGAACTGAATAATATATAATAAATGTGATGAACCTGAAGCATTGTACAGTGCCTGGAAGTAAAGACTGAAACAAACAAAAACAAAACAAAAAAACAAAACTCACCATTCATAGGGGCATGTCAACGGAAAGAATTTCCAGTGGACAAAGCTAGAAATTTTTGAGCAGGAAAATGTAGGTGTATTGAATTATAACTCAAAACATAGAATATCTATGTGCTCATACTGATATAAAGAATGATAAAATAAATGATTGGGAGGAAAGACAATGCTCCGTTGCAAAACAATTCCAATTAACTAACATTCTCTATTGATGAGGCATTGTCACCACCTTCCTTTCCAGCCTAGGTCTCCTTTCTTATCTTGAAGCCTCTGTTAAACCCAGCATCTGCCCTCTCATAGGCAGTTTCTCTTTCTTTCTTTGTTCCCTGGTATGGTCCTACTTTCTTGTTTCCTTCCATGTCTCATAATACGTTGTTGAAAACTGGACATTTTTAGGAATGTTGATTTCCTGCCCCTCTCTGGAGCTTGTTTCTGATGTTGCTTCCTTATTTGTTGGGCTGACCCCTTTCAGTTCAGTTCAGTTCAGTCGCTCAGTCGTGTCCGACTCTTTGTGACCCCATGAATTGCAGCACGCCAGGCCTCCCTGTTCATCACCATCTCCCGGAGTTCACACAGACTCATGTCCATCGGGTCGGTGATGCCATCCAGCCATCTCATCCTCTGTCGTCCCCTTCTCCTCCGGCCCCCAATCCCTCCCAGCATCAGAGTCTTTTCCAATGAGTCAACTCTTTGCATGAGGTGGCCAAAGTACTGGAGTTTCAGCTTTAGCATCATTCCTTCCAAAGAAATCCCAGGGCTGATCTCCTTCAGAATGGACTGGTTGGATCTCCTTGCAGTCCAAGGGACTCTCAAGAGTCTTCTCCAACACCACAGTTCACACACATCAATTCTTCAGCGCTCGGCCTTCTTCACAGTCCAACTCTCACATCCATACATGACCACAGGAAAAACCATAGCCTTGACTAGACGGACCTTAGTCGGCAAAGTAATGTCTCTTTTAAATATGCTATCTAGGTTGGTCATAACTTTTCTTCCAAGGAGTAAGCGTCTTTTAATTTCATGGCTGCAGTCACCATCTGCAGTGATTTTGGAGCGCCCCCCCCACCAAAAAAAATAAAGTCTGCCACTCTTTCCACTGTTTCCCCATCTATCTCCCATGAAGTGATGGGACCGGATGCCATGATCTTCGTTTTCTGAATGTTGAGCTTTAAGCCAACTTTCTCGCTCTCCTCTTTCACTTTCTTCAAGAGGCTTTTTAGCTCCTCTTCACTTTCAGCTGTCCTGTATTTCTTGAGAAGCGGGTAAGGGGAAAGGATCACCCTTCTTGGCCGTGCCTGCCTCGAGTGGAGTTTCCATCTCTCTGAGTGCTGGCTCGTGGAAGGAGGGACAGACAGCTTGTGGCTCAAGTGCTGAAGATTCTTATTATTCTTATCGATATTTAGTAGAGTTTCTGAAGTAACTGTTTCCTAGTTTGCTGTATACCCTGAGGACAATTTCTGGAGACTTTATGATTGCTTTTTAAAATAGTTTTCACTAGTTATGGCTGTTTTGCTGGAGAATAAGTCTATGGAGCTCCTTTCACCATCGTTTGGAAAGTGGAACTCCTCTTTTCTTGCCCTGAATCTAAACCATTTGATCATCCCAGGATGCACAGTGAATTGTTTCTAGGACACCCTGGAATACAAAATCACTGGATGCTCAAGTCTCTTGTGTAACATGCTGTAATATTCACATATAATCTACACACATCCTCCTAAATATTAGTACTTTAACCATCTCTAGATTACTTACAATATCTAATAAAGTAAATGCTATGTAAATAGTTGTCAGTTAATGGCTAATACAAGTTTTGCTTTGGGGAACTTTCTGAAATTTTTAAAAAGTATTTTTGATTCATGGTTTATTGAATCCACAAATGTGAAATCTGTGGATATGAAGAGCTGACTATATTTTTCTGAACTCTCTGGTGTTTAAGAAGCTATCTTCCCACCTGATATGAATCCAGGTTTTCTGTATGACAGTCTCTCAAGAGTTGAATGGGGCTAACTTTCCTACAAAGAGAAAGAGACCAAGATCTGAAGCCAGGTTCTGAGATGTCTACCCAGATTGATTTGATTAATCTGCACAATATTCCCAACGCCCCATGCTCAGTGATTGAATCTCCAGCGAGGAGCTGTCAGGTTGGGAATTCAGTGATAGCAACTTGTTTGACTGAAGTCAGACCTCAAAACACTCTTTCCCACATTATCCAACTAAATTAATGAGCCATTTTTTGGTACAGACTATATAACACAGGATGATTTTGTATAGTACATGAGTAACTTTTTTGAGGCTTGATTATTTATAGGTTTACTAGGAAAAACACAGATAAAAAGATGAATAAATGTTAACATAAATATGGATTTATAGTGTGTCTGAGAAGATAGGTGAAAGATTCAGGGCAGGCAGCAAATACGGCAATGTTTCCCTCTCAGAAACAAATAAATCCATTTAGACTCCGTGCCTTTCCAAGAAGGTGGAAGGTCTCTGATACTGCTTTTCTTTCTGTTTTATTGTTTCAGTGCTCAAATTAAGGAGTGCCATGTCCATATATTATTATTCTCCAAGGCCCTACAAAATTTGCATGAGAGTATACATTGTAAAAATATACGAACACACACAAAGCATATCAAAATTGTAACTTCACAATGTTGCTGCTTAGACAAGTCTAAAATAGCTATTTATTATACTTTCATCAAAGTAAGCCAATTTAACAGTAATTCATGAACTCAGCCAAAATTGTAAAGGCGGTATGAAAATGTCTGAATTTTGAAAAGTAAAATACAAACATTATGTAAAAAATTTTGCATGATAGCAACTCTGTTAGATGCAGAAATAAATTGGTCATTTCGTTAAAAGCATGGCAAGAAGATGCATTCAAGAATTCTCTCTGCTGGTGGATACACTGGACAGCTTAAAAAGGAGGGGCCTCAGTTCGATCCTGGGTTGGAAAGATCCCCTGGAGAAGGGATTGGCTACCCACTCCAGTATTCTGGCTTGGAGAATTCTGTGGACTATACAGTCCACGGGGTCACATAGAGTCGGACACAACCGAGAGACTTTCACTCCAGACAGACAAAAGGGAGAGATAATGGCTTCTCTTCCTCCACCCGCACCGCTTTCTTATTTGAAACTTCAGGTATGGCTAATCTTTTCATTTTCATGCTTTGCAGAGCACCACAAGGATTAGCTTGAACTAGCTGATAGCTGATTTAACTTAAAAATGAAGCATCCGTAGGCCTCTGGTGAATGATACAGTCAGCAGGATCTAGGTGAGTGAAGAGGGAACTGGCAGAGCCCCAGTTCAGAAGGACCCAAAGCTTCTGGTCAGCTGCTGATAATATCATTTCCACATTGAAGAGCAACCTTCCTCTGAGCATTCTTATGGGCTGGTGGACACCTAGACCGCTTCTGTAATATATTAGCTCAAAGCATTATTTTCTGGTTGTCATCTCTTTTGTTGGCAATAGTTGGTCCTAAAGTCATTTTCAAGTTTATGAATATGTCAGAACAGGTAATGAAGGAAATAGTTAACATTCCAGTTCTACACGTCTCCTGGCAGCCTTAGTCGTGGCTTCCCGATGACAGAGAAAGTAAGCATTGTGTCTCTCCAGTGCCTATGTGCCTGGTCAATGTCAACTCCTCTTCCTGCTCCTCCCTGGAGAAGAGCATCAAGTTCAAGTAAATGGACACACTGGATCCCCAAGCCCCCCCCACTAAAGGAAATCAAAGGTGCTGCTGAAAACTAAGTTTAAGCAAACCTCATCAAGAAGCTACTTCTCCCCTCCTCTCCCCCTCCGCTCCCCCTCATTCTGTCCTGATGCATCTGTATCTTGCTTAACCAGTTTTGTCAGTGAGCTTCTAAGTGGCAGCACTCACTGACATGGCTTTTGCTTCCTCGTGTTGCCCTTGTAGAAGATCTAAGTGAGTGGGCAGAATAAGGATACAGAGTGGAGAAATCAGAGAAATTTCTTGGGTCTGGAAAGTTTTTGGCATAGGGAAGGACTGGCCACAATTATTATGATTAATTATAATCATATATCATAATAATTATGATATATCTGTGTGGTGATAATATGTCTGATACAGCATACATCCTGTGGGCCTCCTTGAGTCTCCTGGCCTCAACTGTCCCCTGGTCCCTCAGCTCCTGGACTGAAGGCAGGGTGTGGGAGTAGGGGGTGTATCGGTGCAGGACTCACACTTCCCCCTATGTTGTGTTTAGCCCTTCCTCCACTTCTGAGCCCATAAATGCCACTCCTTAAGTTACAAGATCTGCTTCTCCAAAAGAGGTCTGCTGCAGGAAGTGGCCAGGGGACCCAGACAAGAAATATGGGGATGTTAACTCCCATGGATCTTCCCAGGTAGCGTGAGTGGTAAAGAACCCATCTGCCAACGCAGAAGACCTAAGAGACAGGTTCAGAACCCTGGGTCGGGAAGATCCCCTGGAGGAGGGCATGGCAACCCACTCCAGTATTCTTTCCTGGAGAATTCCATGGACAGAGAAGCCTGGCAGGCTCTGGTCCATAGGGTTGGAGTTGGAGATGACTGAAGTGACTTGGCATGCACCCACATAACTCCCATGGCCTTCACGTTGATAAATGGGAAGGGAAAGGCAGAGAGGAGTCAGCAGCAGGACTTGCTCTCTAAGACCTTGTTCTGAGTCTCACACAGTTTACCAGAGACATTCTGCACCTGCCCAGGAACTGGCTGTGTCTCTTCTTGGCTCAAGTGACGCAGCGGACAGCGCAGCGATGCAGGCCCTGGCCTGGCCTCCTAGCCTTCCCTCCCTGCCTTTCCATCATTCGTGCTCCCCATGATTGTCCTTCCCAGTGGAGTATGAACGCTTAAACCTAGCCCCACACCCCAAGTGTTCTGCCTCTCTATCTCTACAAATGTTTGGTATTTGCCAAAGCATGAGATCACTTCTCTCTCTTTCTTTTTCCCTTCAAACAAATCCCAGAGATTGGATGTATAAGGTTAAAGAAGATGGTGGTAGCTCTTAGATTCACTTTTTAAATTCCTGTCTTTAATTTGCTGGCCTAATGTTCCAATTAATTTTGATCTCTTGATTTTGTGTTTTCTTTTTTCTCTGCCTGGCAAACTTTGACTTATCCTTCCAAGCCCAGCGAAATGCCATCTTCTGGGTGACACCTTTCTTGCCACTTGTGCCCATGCCTGCCTTGTCAGTCTGTGCTGTTGCAAGCCAGATGGAATAAAGCCTGTTATCCCTGCTTCCTAAGGGATGGAAGTCCTGTTCTTGGTTCTTGCATACACTGTAACTGTAAGTTTCCTCCACGCCCTCGAAGTCTTACTGACTTTATCTGCAGGACTGGCCTGTAAAAGGTGTTCAGGAATGTTTGCAGAGTGAAGGTGGTTTGAGTTCTTTTTGCATCCAGCACTGTTGCCTCCACTAGCTCAGAAAGGCCTGCCCACCCTGGATAGGACAGGGGCTTCCTGGTCTCCACACTGCCGGTCTTCTCTGACAACGCAATCTGCTTCAACCAGCACCCTGCTCTTCTAAAAACTGCATTCTCTCACCCCTAGATTTCTAGTCGTTGTTCAGTTGTGTCTGACTCTTTGAAGCCCCATGGATTGTAACCCTCCAGGCTCCTCTGTTCATGGAATTTCCAGGCTAGAATACTGGATCTCCAGAGCCTACAGAAAAAAAAAAAAAGATAATCTAGCATAGAAATAATATAAGTACACAAAGCCCAGACAGACAGTAATAGCCCTTAATAAATGTTAGATACATTATCTCTGATGTAAAGAGATACTGGTGTTCAAGGTCTATGCCAACATAACTCTTAAATCCCCAAACCCCAAAACAGGCTTTCCATTCTGCTCAGGCTTGGCTCCTCTCCCTGCCCCAGGCTGCTCAGCAGCCCTCTGTAACTCAGGACACCCCTGCCTCTATCCCAGTCCTGTCTGTTTTCCAATCTCCCACCTTCATAGATGCTAGTGGAGTTGCTATACCCAGACAGATCCCTCCTTGTCTCAACTTTTATAAATACCACTTTCTCAGCCTGAGATCTGATTGTCTAAGCCTTTTCCCATTTCTTTCCTAAATAAGATTACAAACTTTCCAAGGGCAGGAATCACATTCAAAACTTCTTCAGAAATACTCCTGGCCCAGGAAAGAGTCAGCAAATATTGGCCAGTTGATTCATTGCTATAGAAATTAATCTGACCAAGCCAGGCAGAAGAAGTTAACAATCAGCTACAGCCTGATAGTTAGAAGGTATCATTGGATTTTAAAAAGGGAATTTTCTGTTATTTTTCCCTATGTCAGCAGAGAAGGAAAGAAAACCACAGCACACATTTTTCTATATGTCTAGAGAAGAAAACACCACTGTATGTTATAATAGTTCATTAAAACATTCTTCTGCTCCTTGTCCTAACATACGCTATGAATCTTCACAGCAGTCAGGGTACATTTTTTTCCAATTAATTTTTTTCTTTTGCTTTCCTGGCAGTCAGTTTTTCTCATAGCTATTTTTCTAAGTCAAACACTTTAATTAAAGTTGGAATGAAAAGTCTGATTAAAATCTAAATTGGCTCAAGGAGCTATGATCTTCTGGTCTGCTCTTTGCACTTACATAATTTGTGTCCCAAATTGCTACATTAGGACTTACAGTCCACTTTCCTTACTTAAAAGCTTTAAAAAGCCTGGAGCTTTGAACCAAATAATCCTAATTTGGGAGCCATTGAATACCCAAAGTCAAGAATTTCAAGACTAGCAATAGGTTATGGAGTGAGTTTCCAAAATAATTTAATTTTTTATCAATTCCAAAAAATAGACATACAGCTTCTTTCATATTGCTTGCCTTTCACACCCTAACCTATTACTTAAATGTGTCCAGTGAAAAAAGTGAAAGTGTTAAGTCAGTTGTATCTGACTCTTTGTGACCCCATGGATGATAGCCCACCAGGTTTCTCTGTCCATGGAATTCTCCAGGCAAGAATCCTGGAGTGGATAACCATTCCCTTTTCCAAGGGATCTTCCCAACCTAGGGATCGAACTTGGGTCTCCTGGATTGCAAGCAGGTAGATTCTTGATATGTCTAATACTCATTCAAAAACTCATTCTTGGTAATAGATTCTCTGCTACAATCCAGAAGAAACCAACTAACTTTGAATATCTAAATGAATAGTTTAAAAGATAATGATGTGGCTTATCTGGGCTTAACTTTTTCTATTTTTCAGAAATCTCTCTGCTGATACATTTCAGAGGTAGGAACTGAAAACCCAGAAAAATTAATGTGTCCAAAAGAAAAAACCAAAACCAAGAAAATACCAGAACCTGAACCACTGAGTAAGTTGATAAATCTGATTCCCATTTAGTGGCTCAGGTGGGTGAATTAACAATTTCATAAAAAATGTATAAGACCATCAGGGAAATCTGAATGAGAACAAAGGCTGGGAGAAGAGAGCTAACGAAGATGCTGCGGAGCATTTATGAGGAAGAAATCGAAACTGCTCCAGAGGCTTGTTTTTCAAGCTCGGTTCCTGGGGGTCAAACAGGGCAGCCAACTCTAATGCGGTCTCTGCAGATTGAAATTGGCTGCCGCGGGCAGAGGTTACCCCACAGTATCAATTACTTGCTACTACCTGGAAAATTTAATTTCATGCCCAGCAATAGATCTGCTTTCTTCTCCCACATGAATGGCAACTGTCCCCAGTTGATAAGAAGAATAACTCATTTCCTCAGAGTCATTAGACTCTAGAAACTTCTCCATTCAGAAAGGCCTCTGCAGATTGTTGAGTGAAAAGAATAAAAGCTACGTGTCTGCCCTTTTCTTAACCTTTTGAGATATTGTTTGGTTTCTGATTTGTAGCGGGGTTATTCCGAACTCTTGTGTACATCTGATACTTAGATGAACATTGGCTTTTCCACGTAATTCCTCAAAGAAGATGTCCAGGGATGTTAGCAAACAGGAGGGAAAAAAAAAAACAACCCACAGAAATTGTATTTTCAAACAGGGAATTCTGAAGTGAAATTTGTACTGGGCTTATTTTTGCCTGGAAATATTGTAAAGGTCTAAAAATAATATCCCCCTCTTTCCCTCCCCAAATCATAGTCCTTGGAAAGATGAGGTAAGAACAGTTTTGCTAATGAGATTAATATTACCCTAGGAAGTTGATAGACATATTTAAAACACATAAACAAAGAACAGACCCTTTCTATGCAGTCTGCTCCACCACTGACCTGAATCTGGATATAAGCTAGGAGAGTGAGAATGCAAAACTGCCAGACATCCTTAAACATAAATGACCAAAGGAACCCTTTTTGAAAGGATCATATAAATGTTCTTCATTTTTGATACCTTTGTTCCTCTGGCCTTAATTCTAATTAAAAAAAAACTTTCCTAATGGTTTCATCAGCATTGCAAAGAAAGAATAAAATTATAACTCAATTAAATAGCCATGTATATTCTATAAATTTAATTTCTTTTAAAAAATTTATCTATTTTAATTGGAGGCAATTCTTCCTTTCCAAATCCTTTACAATATTGTAGTGGTTTTTGCCATACATTGACATGAGTCAGCCATGGGTGTACATGTGTTCCCCATCATGAACCCCTCTCCCACCCCTCAGGGTCATCCCAGTGCATCGGCCTGGGAGCACCCTGTCTCATGTATGGAACCTGGACTGGCAATCTGTTCACATATGATAATATATACGTTTCAATGCTATTCTCTCAAATCATCCCACCTTTGCCTTCTCCCACAGAGTCCAAAAGACTGTTCTATACATCTGTGTCTCTTTTGCTGTCTCGCATATAGGGTCATCATTACCATCTTTCCAAATTCCATATATATGCATTAGTATACAGTATTGGTGTTTCTCTTTCTGACTTACTTCACTCTGTATAATAGGCTCCAGTTTCTTTTAAGGCAGAAATGAAAAATTAACATTATTAATTGGTGTTTCTTGGAGAGTATGTGTAAGGGCATGCTTGCACACACACATACACACACACAAAACACAACACTAACCACATAGCAATGTATGTGAACAGAAATTTTAGCCCAGCTTGCCTGTAATAGAGTCACTGGAGAACACAAAATGGACCTCAGATGCAATTCTTCCTTTCCAAATCACCCTGCCAATTCTCGTTAATAAAACCAAATCTACCCAGGCCATAAAATGATGAAAGGGAAAGAGAGCAGCCAGGGCTTTGGGTGTTAGGCATCTCAGTGGGTGGGGAAATGATGGGGGAAGTGAGGATAGATAAAGAGGTAGGTGAGAATTGCTTCTTCTCTGTTCTAAGAACAATGCCTCTTCTGAGAAGAGGTGCCATTGTCAGAGGAAGCAGCAAATATCTCCTGCTGAGGGTCAGAGTGCTTCAATTTATTCCATCCTTTTTGATACAAAGGCCATACTCTACCTTCTCCCCATGCTAAGAAATAAACGAACTCACTATCCATGTGTTGCTTTTGACTGCTATTGTAGCTATTTAAGTGGTTTTTAAGTGTAAGTTGATTAAAAAAAAAACTCAAAACAAAAACTAACATTAAAAAAAAACTTTCAAAAAAGGGAGAGAAGGGAAATTACATATCTTGCTTCTTTAGATCTACACATAGAGAAAGAAATTAAAGATTTTTTAGCATAGCTCCCTTATTATTCAAAATGAGAAATTGGACTCAAAAAGCAAAGTGACTTGCCCCAGTTCATATAGCTTCTTAGAGTCAAAAGTGTTATTAAAATCCAAGTGTGTTTAATCTGCGACACTTTGAACATCAAAATAAGTGATCATAGTATATTATAACCCACTGAATAAACATGAGTTTGACTAAACTCTGAGAGTTGGTGATGGACAGGGAGGCCTGGCAAGCGGCAGTCCATGGGGTCGCAAAGAGTCAGACATGACTGAGCGACTGAACTGAACTGAATAAAATGAAAATCTTGATTCTGTATTGATATGAAAAAATAAATAGGAAAGAAGGAAAAGTTCTCTTTAACTAGAATGGCAACTTGTAAATACGGAGGAAGTGATTGATTTGTAAAGTTATCTATGGATGCTAAAATTAGAGAGTGGAAGTCTTGATGAGAAACAAGTTATCTACATAGTCTAAAAGGATTTTACCACAAATTGCATATTAATTACAAAGGGGGGAAAGTAACCTTATAGTGGAGAAACCTGGTGAGCAATAACCAATAACCAAGTGACAAGAGTAACATCATCACACTGGTATAAACTGACATGTCCCTTCTGATACGATGTACTGAGGACAACATCACTTCTCTGGCACTCCTGCCAAGGCAGCGTCCTCAGAATCTAATCATAAGGAAACAGTCAGACAAATCCAAAGTGATTAAGGTGAAGGAGAACCATGTTGATGCAATTGACAAAACTTACTTGTCTTAGATAATTGTATTCTATCAATGTTATTTTTTAAAAGATTTTGATCATTGCACTATGAAAAACAGAACATTTTTATTTGGAAAGATACACTAAAATTTTTTTTAGTGTAAATAAATAAATTCATGCATGCATGCTTAGTTGCTTCAGTCGTGTCCAACTCCTTGCAACCTCATGGACTGTAGCCCGCCAGGCTCCTCTGTCCATGGGATTTCCCAGGCAAGAATACTGGAGTGGGTTGCCATTTCATTCTCCAAAATAAATATTTACTCTCAAATAGTTTAGGGGGAAATGCACATCTTGTGTATATAGATACAAAAAGTATGTGTGTATATATATAGTATATATAATTATATATTACAGACAGATGATAGAATAGTAAAACAAATGAGGTAAAATGCAAATTGGTGAATATGTGTAAAGAATATACAGAATTCTATGCATTGTTTTTTTGACTTTTCTCTAAATTTAACATGTCATCAAAATAAGGAGTAACATTAAAAAAACAACTTGACTCCAGGACAAAGGCTACTTTGACACATTTAAGAACCAAAATCTTTTAAGATCCTTAAGGTCTGCATTTATGTAACATAACTGTCTTAGTCAGGCTGCAATAACAATACCACAGATGATGTAGCTTAAACAACAGAGATTTATTTCTCACTGTTCTGAAAGGTAGGAGTCCCAAGATGAAGATGTCAGCAGATCTGGACCCTCTTCCTGGCTTGCAGATGGTTGTCTTCTTGTATCCGCAGCTAGTGGAGAGGACAGAGTGAGAGCAAGCTCTTGTTTCTCTTCTTATACAGGCACTAACCCCATTCATGAGAGCTCCATCTCATGACCTAATCTGCTGCCAAAGGCCCACTTTCCAATATCATCACATGGGGGCTTAGGATATCAACATATGAATTTGGGGACACAGATTCATATTTAGTGCATAGCTGAGTAACTAACCCGTACCAGGCTGGCCTGGTGAGCAGATTCCTCTCTCTAGTCAGCGTGCCATTCATTTCATGGGATCAAGCCTCCAGGACCGTCCTGACACACTGACTCTGAGCAGCTGTCATTCCTATTTGGCAAGGTTTAATTCAGAGCTCTGGACTATCAAAGGTCTGTCATCAGTCCTTGACCTAAGCCTCATGTTGGTCCCAAGCTTCTGCTCCCACCTGTCTAACCATGGTGCTGCCTCTGGGCTATAACATTCGAAGGGGCGGGGGTGGCAGCAGAAGCCCTGCTGGCACACAGGGCAGTCACCCCAGCCTGAATGCCACTAATCATACAGTTCCCTAGGATGCTCACAGCTCTGTCCTCAATGGCTTTCAAGACCTTTGCTCCATGATGCCAACAGACCTTCCCAATGATGACCTCATGTTCTCCCAGGTGGGTCTTAATCCCTGTCAGATAGATGGTAGACATTCTTGTAGCTGCCCAGGACCCCCACCCATTGCGCCTACTGATGGAGCTGTGTGGAAGTCAGGAGTGCAGTCAGCACTGAAAGGCCACAATCTATAACAGCACTGCTCATGGCCTACAGAGTTCAGGAGAAGGTATGCTAGGAAGATGTGCTCTTCTTTGTTATTGCTATAAAATTCTAGAGAGCAAATTTATCATGATCAGAAATTAAATCATTGTTCATATAGTCCTATATACTCTGGGCAAAACTTGCATCTGTGGTCATCATGAATGAAGCCCAGTAACACATTTTGAGAGAATACCGGAAGCCAGTATTCACAAACAGCCAGAATAAGAGTGGCACTGTCGTGAAGGAAGATGTCAGTAGTATTAAGTCAGCAGTACAGGGAATGGCAGAGGCAGGCAAATCTAAATTTCTTAAATACAAACAGGTTCTGAAGAGCCATGACTTCTTCTGTAATAACAGCACTGACACCATTTTCTTTGGTGACAAATATAAACTTAGTCATAAATAGAGCATTTGAGAATAAAGAACACAAAGAGTCCCTGGGCTTGCATAGGAAGAGCTGGTACGTGAACACTGTGAAGAATCTTTATGTGCAGGTATTGAACAATCAGCAAATGCATGAGGACTCTCTTCTATCTATTGTTCCAAACCCTCACTGATAAATCACTGTACCTCACACGAGCCTGTGAATTTTGTAATATACATGCACGTACTTTAAATTGAAGTATAGTTGATTTACAATGTAGTATTAGTTTCAGGTATATAGCACAGTGTTTCATATGTATGTGTATATATATTCTTTTTGTAATATATATATATTTGTAACATAGCATTTTATAACATTTTTATATTAAGTTGTTTACATAGATAAAGGCTCCATATAATCTGGGGGTGCCCTGCCTGTGGTGATATCCTTCTTTGATGGTGATAATTTAAGAAGGGTTGCTATGAGAGTTCTCAAGAATTTGTAGAGCCTCTCTGGGCCTCAGTTTTTTCACCTAGTTAATGTAGAAGGTTAATTTATTATTTACACTGAGGCTAGAAGCTTATTTATTATTTTACACGGAGAAATATTATTGTCAAGCCCAAGTAGGTAGAGGAATTGGCTGTTTAAAGCACTCTCTTTTTATAGACAAGATGCTGGGGAAGCAAAGTTATGGGATCACAAAAGGGAGAGTTTGTTTATCATGGAAATGTTGAGCCTGGTCATCAGGAATGGACAGCCAAATGTGGGAGGGCACGTTGGTATAAACCTTTGATATGAAAGGGCATGCTCTTTCTAAACCGTGGTAAGAGGGGTGGCACCAGTCTTAAGTTCGGAGTCTCTGTCTAAAATCATCAAACACGAATGATCGGTCTTCTTGCCTAGTGTGTCCCTTATTTATCTATGTTAACAGTTCCCAGGAGGTTTGCCCTGAAAGGGAGTTAGAGCTACAGGGACCTCATATATTTGTATTGTTATAGACTGATTATGTTCCCACCAAAATTGTATGCTGAAATCCCAACCCACAATGTTTTGCTATTAGGAGGTGAGGCCTTTGGTGAAGGATTGGGTCATGAGGGCAGAGGTTGAAAGTGATTAGTGCTCTCATATAAGAGACCTCAGGAAGCAACTTCTACCATATGAGGTTGTAGCAAAAAGATGGCCTTCTCTAATCCAAAAAGTAGGCCTTTAGCAGACACCCTGATCTTGACTTTTCAGCCTCCAGAACTGGGGGAAATAAATTTCTGTTGTTTGTAAGCCACTCCATCTGTGACATTTTGTTATAGCGGCCTGAACAGACTGAGATAGTGTTCCTTACCTCTGATACTGTAACTGTCTGCAAGCAAGGTTTCTCTCATTTTTAAGTTCCTGGGCTGCAGCTTATACCTGTCTTGTCAGTGAGGGTTGACCTGTTGCCTCGCACATATGAGCCTGTTAACAATGACTTCAGCTTTATTTTCCAGTTACAGAAATGTTGAGGATAATTGAAGTTTGTATCCAGCTTGGATGCTTTTTTCCTTTGACTCACTAGAGATATCTCTGATGCCTATACTCTTAACCAGGAGGGCTGAAACACTTCCTCCTCCCATGCTATTTTCATAGCACATAGCTTTAGGAAAATTTCTTTTCCATTGTCCATATTTTACAGTTCTGCTTCCTCTTCTAAACTATGAGCTCATGAAGGTATGAACCAGGCTTGACTCACCTTTGGATCTCTTGGAGACAGTGTAGTGTCAAGGTCAAGATCTCAGTTGCTGGAGTCAGACTACTTAATAGGGGGTACCTGCTCCTCCTAATTTCCCTCAGCCTCCATCTTCTCACCTATAAAAAAGGATACCAGTAGTAATTGCCTCCTAGGTTGTTGTTGGTGGGGGTGGGTATGGGATGACATAGGTAAGATGCTCAGCATAGTAGCTGCCAGTTAACAGTACACACTAATTGCTAGTATCTAGTTGGTGCATGGAGCAGGGATACTCAAAGGAATGTGTTCTGAGTGAATGAATGCAACTGAATCAGTGAGCCGAAGTCACAAATAGAGCTCCGCAACTACAGAATGGGTCCTCATGATGCACAAAGACGCTTACTAACGTGACTGCAACAGAAGGGCTTCTCGAAGTCTCCAGCATCTCTTTCTTTGCCCAAAGGGAACGTTCCTCAGAAATCCCCTGAGAAAGACCCAGCCCCACTGGATGACAGAATCAATCGGTGAGGAAGAGACATTAGCCATCCCCATTTAATTCAAAAGTGGGAGGTTTAGACCCAGAGGGCTCCTGAGTCTTCTGAAGTTTAGAGAATAATATTCTTCCTGGTTTTCTGCCACCCTGATGAAAAAGTCAGGGCTCCTCTGCTTAGGGGGCAGGGGGAAGGAGACACACAGTGGTGAATGCCTTCATCTTTACGGTCCCAGGTTCATTACAAAGTTTCCAGGCCCTTTTTTTGGAGGAGGGGAGGGCGTGTTCTTGAAAGGGCCGTTTCCTTGCGTATGCCCTGGCATGTTTCACCGTGACAGGTAGACGCATCTTAAAGCAAATACAATTCAAAACAAACAGAGTTGGTAAGAACTGGTTTCTTACATGAACTCATCGAGCCCATCCCCTTGTGAAGGAGAATCGAATCTCCAGGTAGAAGACCAAATACTTGATCCTTTCCAGAAGGCCATGTGGATTTTACTTCTTTTCCTTCCATCACCGATATGATCTCAAAAAAACCACATCACCCTGGCTCACAGGAGGAGCTAGACCTTGCTTTGCTAAGAAATTACTTGTTGTTAGTGAGGGCCTGTGGAGAAGGCAATGGCACCCCACTCCAGTACTCCTGCTTGGAAAATCCCATGGGTGGAGGATCCTGGTGGGCTGCAGTCCATGGGGTCGCGAAGAGTCGGGCACGACTGAGCGACTTCACCTTCACTTTTCACTTTCATGCATTGGAGAAGGAAATGGCAACCCACTCCAGTGTTCTTGCCTGGAGAATCCCAGGGACTGGAGAGCCTGGTGGGCTGCCGTCTATGGGGTCACACAGAGTCGGACACGACTGAAGCTACTTAGCAGCAGCAGCAGCAGCAGTGAGGGCCTGAGCCTCGTGAACAAAGAGATTTTCAACCATGTGGCTGTACTTATGTCTGGTTTCCTGTCCAGCTTGCTGTCTCAGCGCCCACCTCACCAGACTTATGTTGACCGAGTGAGACGTATGTAACAGGGGCTTGAAAACCACTGCAAGTTCTATGTAGATGTGATCTGCACCCATTTTTCAGGGCATTGCTAACTCACGATCCTTAACCTCAAAGAGCTCTAAAGTTTGAATAAGTTTATGATCTGTACACAGGTTTTGCCTGCATGTGTGATTCTGGGAATTTAAGTTGGCTTGGGTGACAGCTCGTGGGCGTGGAAAGAGAAGACGAGGAGAGAGAAGGCACTGGACAAGGAAGCCTGGAGTTCAGAGGAGCAGATAGCTGTGTAACTCAGGTCTCCTAAGCCCCATGAACAAACTTATGCCAAGGGTTTTCCCTGGTGGTCCAGTGGTTGAGAATCTTCCTGCCAGTGCAAGGGACACAGGTTGATTCCTGGTCTAGGAAGATTTCCCACGCCTCAGGGGCAATTAGACCCATGGGCTGCAACAACTGAAGCCTCTAACGACTAGAGCCGGTGCTTTGCAGCAAGAGAGGCCCCTGAAATGAGAAGCCTGTGCACTGCCGCAAAGACTAGCCCCATACTCACTGCAACTAACGAAAGCCCAAGTGCAGTAACGAAGACCCAGTGTAGCCAAAAATAAACACATAAATAAAATTTATTTAAAAAAAAAACCAACCTATGCCAAGACCAGCCCCTTTTGATCCCTCTTGTCCACAAAGGGCCCTGGCCCTGTTAAATGCCCTTACAGAATTTTCATCTGTCAATGGCTGTTGCTTCTGTGGTGCCATCTCCCCCTGGGTACCACCTTGTCATGCCTGAGCACTGCATGCATGCCCCACCGCCCAACATGTTTCCTCTTGATGTCCCCTTTGAATAGCACTCAGTCCAGTGTTATCACACCAAGACTGCCTGAGCCGCTCCATTTCCTAGCATTTCAGAGGAAGATGTCTTTCTTGTTTGCTGCCCATACTGTCCCCCACTGAGCCCCACACTGAGTTCGATGGTGCTGCCCCAGGAACAAACCAAGTGACAGGCTCAGTGTGCACAAAATCACTCTTCCCTGCCCCAGGCTGATGCTATGCTTCAGGGCTCCCTGGCTATATCCTGCTCTTTCCTCAAGGCTTCTCTTTCTCAGGAGACTCAGCCTCCTAGGGTGTGGACTGTGGACTGAATGCTTGTGTCCCCTCTAAGTCCCTGTGTTGAAAGCCTACCCCCTCAATGAGATGGTGTTAGGAGATAGGGTCTATGGGAGGTGATTCGGTCATGAGGGTGAAGCCCCTGTGAATGGGATTAGTGCCCTTAAAATAAGAGACTCAAAATCTTGTCCATTCTCTCTGCTCCTGACTGAGTGAGGATATCAGGAGAAGATGGGCCATCTGCAAACCAGGAACAGGGCCCTCACCAGGCACTGGATCTGCCACACCTTGATCTTGGACTTCCCAGCCTCCAGAGCTGTGAGAAATCAGTGTCTGTGGCCTAAGCCTCCTTATCTATGGTGTTCTGCTATAGCAGCCAGAGCTGGAAAAATCTATCCCGCTGATTCGTCTTGTTTTTCAGATATTTCCAGAAATACCTGCATCTTATTTAGACTTAACCTTCTCCTTCCCTTGCTTCACCTCACTTGCTTTATAAAACTCTCCATGTTTTTCTTACATTCATTTATTCCATAGATTTATTTGAAGAGTATTTACTCTATGAAATGTTTCTCAAGCTATAAAATGAAATTGTATTCCAACTCCAAGCTGTACTAAAAATGTCCTGTAACTTAAAACCCTTAACTAGAGGCACTAGGCTTATGGAAAATTGAGGGACTCGTGACTATAATTTATCATGTATATTCTGTTTCAAGAGATGATTTAAATCCAAACACTGAAATAGATTTAAAGGGTTTTATTAAAAGTGTTTACTCAAAAATTACACCTTAATGAAACTGCACTATACATCATTTTAAGCTCCAAATTGCAAAGTAAACAACTAGAATGTATGGGTGCTTACCTAGTTCTCCTGGAGGTAAGTTCTGGGAGGACCTGGAAGTTGGCAGAAGCTGGAATAAGAGTGGTTCTGGGGTTTGCTGGAGGTGACTGGGTTAGGTGGGGAAAGGAATGGGCCCCTACTCCTCTTAACTCCTCCTATCCCCCACCCCCAGGCTCTAGGGATGACCCTAACTGACCTCTATTACCCACAAAATAACTCCGTATGTATATGGGGGGGTGAGATGGGGTGCTGGGAGACAGGAGAGGGAAGAAAGAAAGTGAGCAACACAAATCCCATTTATTTTGAGTTTTCAACATCCTCTTCTTGTAGGAGAGCAGATCCCCAGCTGAGTCCCTAGCTCCTTATGCTGCCTGGAGAATCTAACGTGAGAACAAGAGAAGGAAGGAAAGGTGAGCGTAGCTGTGTATCCACACCCACACCCAGTCCTGCCCCCTCAAAATTCTCTTCTCCCCCAACTCCAGGCCACCCTTTCAGCTATAGAAAGCCTGGCAGCAATTCATTCCTGCTCAGGCCAACACCCTCCAGGAGACTCACTGGTCTTTGTGATTTGCTGAAATCAGAACAATGAATTCCCGTGCCTGGGTTAAAATCAGTGGGGGTGGGATGGTGTTCGGGGAGTGAAGAGGGCAGTATGGGGCTGTCTTGTTTTTGGGGAGAGAGATGAAGGAGCTGCTGTGGCTGAAGGTCTGCAGAGGTCAGCATGAGAGCTCTGGGTCTTGGGAAGACTGCTCTGGTTCTCCCAGTGTGGGTTAGGTGTCCCTCCTACACGCCCCTAGAGGGCCTCCTCATTAGTGTCAGCACTTGTCTGACTGCCTACTTTTCGTATGACCCTTATTTTCGGTGCTATAAACTCCTCAGTGGTGTAGACTGCTTCCAGAGGGGCACAGCATTCCCAGCCCCTAGCCCTAGCTCCCAGGTCAGTAATGTCACTTTTTTATGAATGCAGTGGGCTGCCATATTGATAAGGTCCCTGGACTTAAGAAACATGAAGAATTCCTGTTCTTCATTTATTAACACGCCTGGAACAGTCCCTCTACATCTGTTTTTCTTTCAATAGCAAAATATCAATTCATCCCATCCTACTAAGGAAATAATGGAGCAAACTGGAATAATAGATGTAAAGGGGATTTGTAGACCATATAGATTTAGTCACAGGTAAGATATGCAGATGAAGCTTGAGCAAAGAAAAACACAAATCTGGCCATTGTATGAAAGCAAGTCCATGTACTCATGTGAAGAGTTTCATAATAGTAGCTCTTTAGCCTCAGAGTAAAAGTAAAAAGAAAGAAGAGGAAGGAGAAGAAAATTACAATAATAATTATGAGATAATAATACTTTAACATTTTGTGAATATTGTTATTTACTATGTGTCAGGAAATGATGCAAAACACTTGGCATGCATTGTCTTATTTAAAATTCCTAATGATCGTAGAAAGTAGATGCTCTCATTTCTCTGAAGCTTAGAGGGTCATATGACCCATGGTGGGCCAGAATTCAAATGAGATCTACCTGATTTGGGAGCCCAGCTCTAAACCAGATCACTAAACTATGTCAAGTAATCACTAGAACTAGTTTGAAGTAGTAAGACCTAGTTTGAACCTCCTTAGAAATGAAGTCTTAACTAAAGACAAGTGGTCTTGTGTTTAAATCTTGCCACCTGTGAAAGAGTAGTAAGTTGGTTTTTGCAAAGGACTATAGGAAATGCTGGGCTTCCCCAGGGGCTCAGCAGTAAAGAATCCGCCTGCAATGCAAGAGACTGGGTTCGATCCCTGGGTTGGGAAGAGCCACTGGAGGAGGGCTGGCAACCCACGCCAGCATGCTTGCCTGGAGAATCCCACAGACCGTAGAGCCTGGGAGGCTACCGTCCACAGGGTTGAAAAGAGTCAGTGACTGAAGTGACTAAGCATGTCTGCAGGCAGAGGGAATGCGTGTTTCTTAAACACCAAGGGCACCAATGGTCCGTGCTGTATGGGAGGGCGGGGCTGGCTCACAGGCCAGGCCAGTTGACCTTCTATGTTGCTTGATTAATTCTGCTTCTTTCTGTTGTGAGAGTTGTTTAAGGCCTAGGGGAGATTTCATTGTCTGAAGAGAATTTGCATTGGTTCCAACCGAAGGTCCCTGAGAGCTTCTCATTTGGAAAACCTGTAAGTCAACCCCTCTACTTTGGATGTTCTCAACTATGTGGGGAGTGTAAAGTCAAACCCCAAATCTGCAGAATGGCAAACTCAGGCTATGGATTTTCCAGGAAATCTTGTGTGTCACCACTAAGAACCCAAATCCAGCGATGCACATTTCCTTGTCCTCTCCCTTTGCCAATACACCGTTTTCCCAGATTTTGACAGGAGTCTTAGCTGTACCTACCTACCTTGCTCAGACCCTCTCCCCTGCATGGTTGATAAGACCCAAGGGCATCAAAATTCTCCAACACTCTTAGCACATCCTGACTTGGAACCCACCTCCTTGGAACCCACCTCCTCCTCCCTCTTCATTTTGAGCCCCTTAGGGTTTCCTTAGCTTTCCTTTTGTTATATTCTCCCAGCATTTCTAGGCAGGTTATAGCAGGACAGCGTTTCAGAATACACAGTTTGCTATATTGGCAGAAACAGAACCCCGACCAATACTTTTATGCAAGTAAAATCTGGTTAAGAACTGACATGAGAAGAGGAAAAGAGACCGCTTGAGTTATCAGTAGGCCTCCATTTCAAATCAGAAGTCAGGGAGAACAACCTTGGAGCTGTTTCTTTGGAGGTCAAGGGATGGAATGTTAAAAATAAGAACTAGCTCAAGAGATTCACGCCTAGAGGGGAGACAGGCATCACTACCAGCAGGGCTCAACATGGCCCCTGGGTAAGGAGAATGTCTCCAGAGACCAGCATCCATGTGAAACTATGCCTGCCTCCCAGCCCTGCCTCTCATGAGGGGTGGACAAGAATCCCCGTCTCCTGACCTGGGAACAGTCTCTGCCCTAGCCTTGAGTGCCTCTAAGGACAGGCTCTGCAAAACACAATGTGTGTTCAAATGTTAAGTCTTTCTTCCTCTCTCTTTTCTTATGACCTGCTGGAAAACAATTCAGCAATTGGCTCTTGCTGTAGGACCCCAAAATTAAAACACTTGAGTCCAACATCCAGTTCTTTGGTCACATTAATGGCTTAACATAAGGTGGCAGGGAATGTTCTTGATTGAATCACATCCATTCAGTCAATCCCAGATGTCTTCCTAAACGAGCAGATGGACTAACCTTGGGAGGCTTGGTGGTTGGTGGAGAGTATGTGAGGAGGAATGAACGCCCTTGTCCACTGTTCACTGCCCATTTGACTGACATCTGAGCTGGGTTGACTTCACCTTCACCTTGTACACAGTCACCCATGAAGCTCATTTGCCTCATTGAACTCTTCATAAATTCCTCCAGTGAATTTTCATCTTTGTTAAGGAATCAGGGCCACAACTGGCAAGCTTAATGTGTAGGAACCATCTTTCCTCATGTGACTTCTTCAGCTGGGGGAGAAGAAATGCCCCCACCAAATTAATTAGCCTCAGGTGAGTGGCACAGGGGGCGCTTGCCATGTCAGACATGCTCCAGCAATTGAGAACAAATCCTCATTTATCCTGGAGATGGGAAACTTTGGGCCTCAAAGTTCACGTTTTCTTCTCATTTCCCTTAAGGCTACTAAAATGTCTTAGCCATTGCCGAATTTACTCTGTATTTTAAATTTACAGTCCTTTTGGTTAATTTTAAGAATAGAAGGGTTTCTGTCTCCTCCCACCTCTTAAACCAAGGCCCAGAAAGATCTGGTGATAGACTCAGGATCACACTAGTCCCCCAGGTGGACCAGTTCTTAGGGCAGTTTTCTTTCCTCCATATCCTCAGGGCTTCCCATAAACTGGTAACAGGGGAAGCAGACAAACAGCTGGAAAATATCCAGCCCCCACCCCAAGTAGTGGGAGGAGTGGCCGTGGGGCCTGTCTTGCCTGTAGTGGAATTTTGCTGAATAAAGACACCAAACAGACAACACTGTGGTCTTTAAATCTTCAGCCTAACCCTTTCAATGTCCAGTGAGGGGCCTGATAAAACAAACACTTGCTTTTGATTTTCATCATAGGCTACTTGTAAAGAGGGACCAGCATTTAACACGTATATAACATCTCCAGCTCTGTTCCCACCTCTCCTTCAAAGGAAGCCAAGGCAACAGGGTCCACACCTGCATGTACCAGTGGCCACATGAATGTGGACTTTCCTGGACAAACAACCTCAGCACCGAGTTTCCTTTAAACCCAGGTCAGAGAAATCTAAGCCTCCTGAAAAGCACAGACTACTGACCATTATACCAATCTTTGGCTCGTTGTGATATCAGGCACTCCTCATTCTTTATGCCTCTCTGGGAAGAGGAGATTGTAGAGGAAGCTCCATGGTAAACATCTGGCAAGTTTGCCTTCAACAGCACTGGAATCCTCCAGGTTATGTTGCAGGCAGGGCTCTCGTCTCACCTCTCGTCTCTTCTCTCTCACCTCTCATCTCAAAGCAGAAGCAGGTTAGATAGTTCCTCTCTCAGCAACCTGGCACATGCAATTGGGTGCAACTGGCCTTGCAGTCTGAAACGGATGACACAGAGAAATATGGGGGTACTTAAAGATGAATCCTGGCAGGACCAGCGACAATCAGGCTGCAGTGACATCCAGACCCTTCTGTGGCATTACCATGGCTGTGTATCTAGCATCTGGTCTCCCTTGGCACCTGTATATCACCCAGACCTGGTTCTCATGTGGCCTTCTCATCAAATTTGCAGGTTATCCAGTCTCTTTCCAATAAATTCCTTTTCTGCTTAAGTTAGCCAGAAATAGTTTCTGTTGTTTGCAATCACAGATCCTGGCTAGTCCCGCCTCCTTGAAGTTGTTTCAGTGAATGGATGAGTATTTGAGGACTGACCTATGCTCATGGCATCTTTACTAAAACAGAATGAGGATGTGAGAGCTTCATAATTGGGGCTTGAAGGACTTTTACGTCTCCAATTGCTGGCAGTGGGGACAGGAAAGGGGGCCATTTAAAGTCAGCAGGAGATGGTGGTCTATGTTCAATCACCCACGTGACTTTGCTACACCTCCCAACCCCCAACTTAAGAAAAGGTACTGACAGGCATCTTGCGGATTTATTTTCCCAGCTCTGGTCTCCTTCTCTCTCTGGCCCTCCTTTCTAGCCAAAAGTCAGGCCCCACAGCTGGATGAAATAAAACAGTTATATTGGGAGGCCTTAAAATTAGCATGGCTCAGTATGTTTTAAACTTGGGGCCATTGCCTGAGTACAGAATGGAAGCTTTTCTCACTTTCTCTGCTGCAGCTGCTGGGAATGAAGTCAGGAGCTGTCTGCTTCAAGGGCTCCCCCAACCTAGATCTAACACCCACCCCCCTCCAAATCCAGGCACCACCACACCCACCATGGACCTCAGTGAAAGACAACCCCACTCCATCAACGGCACATTATCATGTGGCTTTCCATTTTTCTTAATCACCTTATTCTTTTGCTCTTCCAAAGTTGAGGATAAATTATTTAACAAGTCTCCAGGGGTTAGCTTTATGAGAACTTAAAGCCAGTGCCCATATGCTATAGGTTAGGGTAAGCCAAACGCTGAAAGTTAATCCTTCTTGTTCCACTCTGGAAAGCACCCAGCCATGCACACACACGTGTGCACACGTGAGCAATCACAAACCCACACACCCCACAACAGCACCTCCCAAACCACATGGCCTGAGCAGTAAAACATCAAGGCTTGAATCACCCTACTCAGGCCAATAAAAACTTAACTTTGGGCCCTTATGTAGTTGAGCTCGGGCTTGCAAAGTAGGCTCTGTAGAAAACCATTGTCATGCCTTTCAGACAAGGGAATAGGTTCTGTTTAAAAGCTTACACATTCATTTGCACCTATATCTTTCTGACACCTGCAGTGAAGTATGGAATATCAGAATTGAAAGGGTACATATGTGACATATATAACATTGCACATACACTGTATTTTATCATTTTATAATGTATTAATTCCACCACATTTTATTTAGTTTGAATTTAAGGGGCAGAGAGCAGCTAATGCAATACAGTCTTTGGCAGAAGAAATAGATTTGAATGTTGGCTCTGCCATTTTCTTACCAGATAGCCTTCTTAAGCCAGAGCTGCTTCTTTATCTGTAAAAAGGGAATTGAAAATAGTACCTACCTTGTATTATTGTGACAACTAAATGAAATATCAAATGAAGTCTTAGCACAGAGTTTGGCAAACCGAAAAAAGCTATTAGTAGCTAGAAAAAATGATAGCTATTATTACTATTCACCTCCAAATGGGTTCTGTTTTGAAGGAGATAGACAACAAAACTATGTTTATGAATTAGTAATGAATTCACTCTCCATACCTTTTGGTTTTCGCACACATTAATATCACCCCTTCAGAACTTCTCATCTGAGAAGTCAGTTGCTATAACTCTGGTAAAAGGTAAAGACCATTCTAATTAAGTTTAACCCAAGCAGTCTTATGGGCAGTGATGATAGACATTATAATTTAAAATTTTTAAACATTAAAATTTAAAATATTTTTAAATGTTTTATAGCTACTTACCTAGAACCAGCTTAATGCAGATTCTCTATTTTTCAGAAGAAACTGATATCTAAAGAAGGGAACTTGCCTTAGACCACAGAGCAGAAACTAGAACCTGAGTTCCCTAAGACTCTGAGACCAGCTTCAGTCTCCTTCATTCTGCATCCAACTAGGAAACTACAGCCCACTTAGAAACCACTGGTTGGTACCTTCATAGGCCACATCCTAAACCAGGAACTGTGGTCACCCTACAGGGGACGCTACTGGGTTATGGGTCCAGCAAGTCACCCCTATTCCGCCCACAGTCCTTTTGGGGAACTGCTTCCCCCCTCCCACTACTCCCCACCCATCCCCCGCCACGGCTCCTGGTGGCCATGTTTGTATCAATTTCGAATCAACTCCTGGCCACGGGAATAAGCACCAGGACGAGGTCTGCTGCTGCTGCTGCTAAGTCGCTTCAGTCGTGTCTGACTCTGTGCGACCCCATAGACAGAAGCCCACCAGGCTCCCCTGTCCCTGGGATTCCCCAGGCAAGAACACTGGAGTGGGTTGCCATTTCCTTCTCCAATGCATGAAAGTGAAAAGTGAAAGTGAAGATGCTCAGTCGTGTCCGACTCTTCGCAACCCCATGGACTGCAGCCCACCAGGCTTCTCCGTCCATGGGATTTTCCAGGCGAGAGTACTGGAGTGGGGTGCCATCACCTTCTCCAAGGACTAGGCCTAGACTGGGCCAATCGGAATAGCTCTTCTCATGAACATGGAATGAAGTGAGAGAAGATCTTTTTCAAGTGAGGAAAGAGTCTTTTTCAGGTCAATGGACACCATTATCAGTTGTGTTTTCAGTGGTGCTGTCCACAGAAGCAGAAAAGGCCAGGGTATAAAAAGAGAAAAGAAAATTGACCCACCAGGAAGAGATGGAAGAGTCAGATTTCTTATGACTTTTGTCCTGCAGGTTCTAGTTTATTTTGAGGTCTGCTGCCTGCTAACCCACAGATTTTTGGAAATATTGTTGAATGAACTCTTTCCTGATTTAAACTAGCTTGAGTCATTTGTCACCTCCTCGTACCCTCATAGTGGTTACCTTCCAGGAACTGAGAGCATTAGGGAACCTACACTACCTTGCCCATTTGAACCTCATCCCAATGGGGAGATATTTTCTCATCATGAGAAATGACATTTCCAGAGTCTTCCTGTGCTTTCTCAAGAGTGGCATGAATAGCCCTATAGCCCCAGTGACGAGAATCAGAACAAAAGCAGTTACATAGACTTTTTCCATAGTCAAGGTCAGAAACCTCTGGAAGGTCCCTTTCTTACACAGGCCCTCGTGGATGCTGGGAGTTGCTGGGATTGCAAAGGTCTAGGTGAGAAGGAGAGGGTAAGGTGCAGTCATGAAGTATTTCTATGTAAGGGCATAAAAAGATCTGAGAAGAAAGGGACCTGAGTTGTTTCAATGTGTTCTCTCATCATAAATAAAATTTCATTCTCATACCCTGCATAGAGAAATGACACTTCCATGCTTCACATCTCATTAATGCATGGCATGCCTCTGGCTGTGGTCTCTGAAGCTCCCAGGTCTACCATGGCCTGTCAGCCCTCCCAGCTCCTGTGCTCTTTCTGCAGCAGATGTCTAAGGAAGCCTACCAGACCCCCACAACCTTCTACTCTTTTTTTCTACTTTTACCACCATTGCCCTGAAGGCCTTTGGGCTTCCACGAAACTTGCATTTTACCATCTAATAGAAAGCCCCAATCCCTCATAGCTCAGTTGGTAAAGAATCCGCCTGCAATTCAGGAGACCTGGTTCGATTCCTGGGTCGGGAAGATCCGCTGGAGAAAGGATAGGCTACCCACTCGAGTATTCTGGCCTGGAGAATTCCATGGACTGTATATGGGGTCCATGGGGATGCAAAGAGTCAGACATGACTGAGCGACTTCCACTTTCAGAAAGCCCCGTGCTCCGCCGGGGGGGCTATAGCTCTCGCACTTGTCAGCCCTCTGAGGTAAAAAAAAACTCCCGTCATCCATCTGGGGCCCAAAACTGTCCCCTAGAACATGAGCGGCTGGAAGAGAGATCACAGCGGAAGAGACAACGTGCATTACAGGAGAAGGACACCATAGCCAATTGTCACGTGACCTGACCATGAACTAGCTCTCACATGTCCTAAGTCTCACAGAGTCCCTACTCTATATGCAGCCAAACACCGTCTATGAGCCTACATCCAGGAGGCGGAAGCCTGGAGTCAGACGCCCTTGCACACACTCAGCTGGCAGAGTACCAGAAAGACGCGCGTTCTTTGAGGAAACTTGGGCATCATTGAGTACTTAGAGTAACCAAGTACTACGACTCTGCTAAATGCTGTGTCATCTTCATTCGTGTCCCAACAAGTATTAGCAGATGCTAGAATGTAAGCCCAAGCCCACAAGTATACACACACACACAGAGGAGATGCAACTCATTAATGTACATGTGTGTGTGTGTGTGTGTGTGTGTGTGGACAAGAGAGAGAGGGAGACTGAGGCTGGAAAGAAGACCACGCACGGACACATCCACGTGTGGCAGGCATAGCCCGTGGATCACCAGTGTTTTGAAGCAGCTGGCCTGGAAAGCCCTGGAAATGGCTGAGCCTCTGGGGGTCCTTTGGGAGACCTGGTGAGTGTGCACTGGGGCTCAGAATCCAGGAAGTGTCATTCCCTGGGAGTCTCAGCTCCTCCTCTGTGACATGAAGTGGTTAGACCTGAGGCTCTACTGGTGCTTCTCCAGTTTCAACCTTCTGGGATTCCTCCTGAAATTGGTAGGCAAAGGCCCAGAAGGTTCTGGGGTAAAGGAAAATGTTTTAGGGAGGGAGATGCCAAGAGAGGAGGTTTATTAGGTGGGAAGATGTTTATAATATGGCTTAGGACCTCACAGTGGTTTGTTATCTACAAGGGTGGCACTGTAATTACAAGGTATTTTAAAGGGGAACATTCTCAGCCAGGAATAATATAATTCCAGCCTTTGCTCCAAGCTGCTCAGGGCCTATGCACAGGAACTTATTAAGGCCTACAGACCCCCAGAATGGGCTATAAGTATCATTGTATCTTTCAGGCAATAAAAGGCGCTGTGGCTGCAAAGAGGGCTGCCTTTGTGCTCCCAGAGTTACCCACTGGCCCAGTGGTCTTCTGGGGTGGTCCAGGCCTCCCTGGTGTGGTCTGCAGTAGGCTTTCAGAGGTCTGTGGGTTGGTCTATGCTTTGTCTCTACTTACACTCCAGGGGGATTTATAATTTACTTCTGCTCCCTCTTCTGAGAATTCGCTAGTTTTTAATGCCATTCCTCTTGCTTCCCCTTGTGACACTGTCCATGTAGACCCTGCACCTCATTTGTACAATGCCAAGGCAGCCTGAGTGTTCTCTGGTTCTGACAAAGTAGCCCTTTAGTCCAAAGTGTCAGCTTCTCTGGTTCATTCTGGCTTTTAGTTAACAATATCTTATAATGCTGAATTTCAGCCCCATAACTGGGCACAACATCGCTCAGAAGTTATCTCCTCTTTTACTAACAGCCATTTTTCTCTTCCAAAGGCGGGTGTTGTCAAGACATCATCCAGACTGTGCCTAGTAAAAGGCCAAGAAAGGAAACCAGGAAAAACAGAGAAATTATTTGTGGGTCAAGGTTTGTTATTTAAATCAAAGTTTCATTTTAGTGGAGAGACAGGAAAAGAACATATGCATGCCCACCCAGACAGTTTATTAATAAGCACAATTGTTTTCCTTTGTTATTGGCTGTTATTTCAAAGGCTCTTGAAAGTATATATAGTCATTACTTTTTAAAGTAGTAACTCTTTGCAAAAGTTTACAGAAGCATCTATCTATTGGCCTAATTTTTCAATGAAAGAACATTTAAACCACAACAACCTGAGAGTCCCAGATCCTTTTCAACTTTTTTTGCTCTGTTTGTTTGACAATGAAGTTTCACATCTGGGTTGACAAGCTCGGTGCCAAGTTTTAACATAACGTGATTTTAAATGGATTAGCTATTATGTTCAAGCAGGAAGACTCAGGCTTCTAACAGACCTCCTTGATAGCCCTTCACCCATAACTTGCTGCTGGAACAAAGTGTTCGTCACTTCACTTAGTGGCCAGTGAACACAGGCTCTTGATCCAGACTATTTTCCTCAGTTCAGTTCAGTCGCTCAGTCGTGTCCGACTCTTTGCGACCCCATGAATCGCAGCACACCAGGCCTCCCTGTCCATCACCAACTCCCAGAGTTCACTCAGACTCACGTCCATCGAGTCCATGATGCCATCCAGCCATCTCATCCTCTGTTGTCCCCTTCTCCTCCTGCCCCCAATCCCTCCCAGCATCAGAGTCTTTTCCAATGAGTCAACTCTTCGCATGAGGTGGCCAAAGTACTGGAGTTTCAGCTTAAGCATCATTCCTTCCAAAGAAATCCCAGGGCTGATCTCCTTCAGAATGGACTGGTTGGATCTCCTTGCAGTCCAAGGGACTCTCAAGAGTCTTCTCCAACACCACAGTTCAAAAGCATCAATTCTTCGGCACTCAGCTTTCTTCACAGTCCAACTATTTTCCTAGAGGGGACCAATTACTTTTTCATTCACTGTTTGTCGGTTGTCGGGCAGGGCCCAAACATCCAGGCTCCTCCGTTATGTCATCTGTGTTAACATGCTCCTATGAGCCTAGATGTGAGACTCAAGCCAACGTGATCCAGTTTATTCAAACTTGTCCTCATTGAGAGGGCCGCTGTTCCCCTATTAACTATGCGCATCAGCAGTACTTCACCCCAAACCTACTGTAAAGATTTTGGAACAAATAACCCCCTACATGCTAATGGCTCAAATGTGATCAAGGTTTATTATTTTTTGCTTCTATTAAGTGTAAAATATGTTCTCCATTAGCAGCCTGCTCTGCTTCAACATGTGGCACAGGGGCCTAGGGCGACTCTGCCATCAGTCTCACGTGGGCCATATGTAATAACCCAGCACAGGAGAAAGAACAGGGCAAAGCACATCTGGAGGTGTTTGAGGGCCAGGCCTGCAGTGTCACATATCACTTCTGCTCACATTTCTTCAGTCACAAGGCCAGACTGAATCACCAAGAGCCACAGAGGAGGAAGAGGAAATGGGGTTGGTGAATTGTGAACTGGTGTCTGCCCCTCTTTGTTCTAGCCCCAAAGCTTAACTTTATAGCACCTCCCAGCTCCAGCCCCTAGAGATGCTAGAGGTCTCTGGCACAGGAACTGGAATAGAATCATGTCTACCCTTCGTCCTCATCCTGGCCTCTGGGGGAATGAATGGATGAATTTCAGCCAAAAGAGTGAAAGTGTAGACACATTTTATGAATCTTGGACCTTTTGATGGTAAGGACAGATGGTGAGGCTCAACAGATGTAGCTGTTAAGGTCATCTTTTGCAAATTGGAAAAGGATTCTTGTCTTTTCTAATTGTATAAAACTAATATGCGCTCATCATACAAATTCAGAAAAATGCTGAAAATAACTTAAGGAAGGAGATTAAAAACCACTCATAATCCCTTTTCCCAAGAGATGATAACATTTTTCTTACTTATATATTCTGATAGAATCTTTATGTGCATGTCATTTAAATTAATTTGTCTCTACAAAACTGAGATCATACTGTATAGTATATGCTATTGTGCAACTTGCTTTTTTACTTAACAGGATACATTCTGAATATCTATACATGTACAGAAAGATAGATCTCCATCATAAATTTTGGCTATGTATTATTTGATTGTGTAGACATGAATGAGAATGACTGTACAATACACTGAGCTGAAAAGGTAGAAACTAGGTGGTCAGTGAGACCAGGGATTATGTCTGTTTTATTTATCAGTTTATTCCTAGGGCAAGATATGATGTCTTGCTCATAGGGGGTGCTCAATCATATTCTAATTAAGCTGGCCTCAGCAAGGTGGACAGAGCCTCTCAGACCTTCAGTGAGTGATAGTCTCTCAATTGTGTCCAATGTTTTGCAACCCCATGGACTGTTGCCTGCCAGGCTCCTTTGTCCATAGCATTCTCCAGGCAAGAATACTGGAGTGGGTTGCCATTTCCAACTCCAGGGAATCTTCCCAACCCAGAATCTTCCCAACCCACATCTCCTGTGTCTCCTTCTTTGGCAGGGGGGATTCTTTACCACTGGCAGCATCTGGTATGTGGGGAATCTTGTTAAAACACAGAGTGTCATTCAGAATGCCTAGATGGGCCCTGAGATTCTGCAATCTCACCAAGCTTCCATGTGATGCCCCTGTTGCTATACATTCAATAGCAAGGATTTAAACTAATGGTTCTCAACTGGGGGTGATTTTGTCACCTGGGCTCACTTGGCAAGATCTATAGACCCCCCTTTTTTTTTTTGTGGTGCTAGTGTTAAAGCCATGAAATTAAAAGACGCTTACTCCTTGGAAGGAAAGTTATGACCAACCTAGATAGCATATTCAAAAGCAGAGACATTACTTTGCCAACAAAGTTCCGTCTAGTCAAGGCTATGGTTTTTCCAGTGGTCATGTATGAATGTGAGAGTTGGACAGTGAAGAAAGCTGAGCACCGAAGAATTAATTCTTTTGAACTGTGGTCTTGGAGAAGACTCTTGAGAGTCCCTTGGACTGCAAGGAGATCCAGTGAGTCCATCCTAAAGAAGATCAGTCCTGAATGTTCTTTGGAAGGACTGATGTTGAAGCTGAAACTCCAATTATTTGGCCACTTGATGTAAAAAACTGACTCATTGGAAAAGACGCTGATGTTGGGAAAGATTGAGGGCAGGAGGAGAAGGGGACGACAGAGGATGAGATGGTTGGATGGCATCACTGACTCAATGGACATGAGTTTGGGTAAGCTCCAGGAGTTGGTGATTGACAGGGAGGCCTGGTGTGCTGCAGTCCAGGGGGTTGCAAAGAGTCGGACATGGCTGAGTGACTGAACTGAACTGAGTGTTTAAGAACCTGCCTGCCAATGCAGGAGACAGACATAAGAGATATGGGTTCTCTCCCTGGGTCTGGAAAAACCCTGAAGAAAGGCATGGCCACCCACTCCTGTATTCTTTCCTGGAGAATCCCATGGACAGAGGAGCCTGGGGGGCTACAGTCCAGAGGGTCACAGAGAGTCGGACACGACTGAAGCAACTTAGCATGCATGTGTGCACAGACATTTTTTGGTTGTTATGACTGGGGTGTGTGTGATGGGGGTGGGGATGCTACTGGCACCTAGTTAGTGGACAGAGACCAGGGATCCTGGGATACATTCTCCAATGCACAGAACAGCTCCCACATAAAGAATTATTCAGCCCAAGTTTTTAACAGTGCCACTGCCAGAAACTCTGATCTAGCCTTTCTCAACTAGTATTTCTCATCTGCGCACAGACAGATAATGATCTGTGTGACCATTTTCTCAATTTTCCCAAGGACAGTACATAACTAGTACTAAATTATATACATAGGGTAAGTTGATTGATTACACATAATGGATGCTTTAGGTAGTTCCAGCTTAATTCTTTCCCAGAACTTATATTTACAGCTGGCCATACAGCTATCCTGTTTCAGGGATTAAGGGAAGAGAAAAACCTCACAGTTTCATTTCTCTCTCTCTCCCTTTCTCCCTCCCTCCTTCCTTCTTTTTGTGGAAAGAGGGATTGAAAATTACTGCTTGCACTTAAGCTTTTCTTGAGAGTTGAAGAAATAACTTATTAGAAAAATATAGACTGCATTGATTATTCAGTTGGGGGATATTCATGGGAGCTTTTTATAAAGCCATGATCCTAATGTATTACTCTAACACAGAGATGCAGCCAGTAAAACATATTTCAGCCACCAAAAATTACTCAAGTTCCGAAAAGGAACTTTTTGAACACCATGAAAGAAATAACAGAACACAACAATATTTAAAAACAAAGAAAACAAGCAAAATGTATGGGCTTGTTTCCTCCTATTCTTGATGCAAATACCCCTCAACTTTTCCACCAACCTTAACTCAGGTCTTTTCTACTTCTCCCCAGTTGCTCTTAGTTCAGTGTCATAAAAGGCCAAAAGAACTAGCTTTGACGAGGATAATTTTCCTTGATGGGCACAATAGATAAGAATCTTTATGAACGAAGTCATAAAGACAGGGGAGAGGATATGGACAAAAATATAGCTACAGATACAGTATTAGTATTCTTCAGAGAAATACAACCGATAAATGTATAAAACAAAGAACTTGTTCACACGATTATGGAGGCCAAAGAATCCCAAGCTCTGCAGTCTGCAAATGGGAGATTCGGGAGAGCCAATGCATATGTTCCAGTTTGAGTCTCAAGGCCCCAGAACCAGAACTGATGGGGTAACTTCCCATCTTAAAGCGGACAGGCTCCAGACTTAAGAAGAGTCAGTTTTCATTTCAGTCCAAAGGCAGGAAAAGACCAATATTCCATCTCAGCAGTCAGTAAGAGGAGTTGGTTGTACTCAAGTCTTCAGTTGACTGGGTGAGGCCCACCCNTTTAAAAACAAAGAAAACAAGCAAAACGTATGGGCTTGTTTCCTCCTATTCTTGATGCAAATACCCCTCAACTTTTCCACCAACCTTAACTCAGGTCTTTTCTATTTCTCCCCAGTTGCTCTTAATTCAGTGTCATAAAAGGCCAAAAGAACTAGCTTTGATGAGGATAATTTTCCTTGATGGGCACAATAGATAAGAATCTTTATGAACGAAGTCAGAATTTTCTTTAGAAGACAGGGGAGAGGATATGGACAAAAATATAGCTACAGATACAGTATTAGTATTCTTCAGAGAAATACAACCGATAAATGTATAAAACAAAGAACTGGTTCACACGATTATGGAGGCCAAAGAATCCCAAGCTCTGCAGTCTGCAAATGGGAGATTCGGGAGAGCCAATGCATATGTTCCAGTTTGAGTCTCAAGGCCCCAGAACCAGAACTGATGGGGTAACTTCCCATCTTAAAGCGGACAGGCTCCAGACTTAAGAAGAGTCAGTTTTCATTTCAGTCCAAAGGCAGGAAAAGACCAATATTCCATCTCAGCAGTCAGTAAGAGGAGTTGGTTGTACTCAAGTCTTCAGTTGACTGGGTGAGGCCCACCCACATTTGGGGCTTCCCTGGTGGCTCAGATAGTAAAGAATCTGCCTGTAATGCAGGAGACGTGGGTTCGTTCCTTGGGTCAGGAAGATCTGTTGGAGAAGAGAATGGCAACCCACTCCAGTATTCTTGCCTGGGAAATTCCGTGGACAGAGGAGCCTGATGGGCTACAGTCTGTGTAGTGGCAGAGTCAGACACAACTGAACAACTAATACTTACTTACTTACCCCCACATTCGGGAGGGTGATCTTTGTTCAGTCTACCGTCTCAAATGTAAATCTCATCTAGAAATACCCTCACAGACACACCTAGAATAATGTTTGGCCCAACATCTGGGTACCTTATGGCCCTGCCAAGCTGACACATAAAAATAAGCGTTACAGAGATAGCTATTGAACATACATGTGTGTGTGTGAAAGTCACCCAGTCATGTCTGGACTCTTTGAGACCCCATGGACTGTAGCCCGCCAGGCCCCCCTGTCCATGGGGATTCTCCAGGCAAGAAAACGGGAGTGAGTTGCCATGCCCTCCTCTGGGGGATTTTCCCATGCCCTCCTCTAGGGGATCCGTAATCTTTGATCTAGGGATCGAACTCAGGTCTCCCGCATTGCAGGCCAATTCTTTACTGGCTGGTCCACCAGGGAAGCAAGCCCTGGTGTGGGTAGCCTATCCCTTCTCTGGGGAACTTCCTGACCCAGGAATTGAACCGGAGTCTCTTGCATTGCAGGTTGATAATATTGCTAATATAGATACTACTGGTCTGATCCCATTGGTATGTACTCATGACAGTGTTCTGGGGCTCCCCTCCCATGAGTGTCTCCAGATAAGGTTACTTCTGTTGATCTAAATTCTTCTGAAGATTTCCTCCAAAGTTATAATATTTTGAGCCAAGGCACAATGGTATAATATTGCTTTCCTACAGTGACCCACAGAGAAGGGGGAAAAAAGCAAAGTTTTTTAAAATTGGGACTATCTGAACTATGCTGAGAGGCTCAGAGGACAGTGACCTTTCTTAGGGCCTCTGCCTAGAGTGGTACACTGGTGCTTGTTTCAAAGGAAACCAAGCCCCTATTCCTCTCAGCAGTCCCAGTGTTAGCCTCGCAAGGAGAGGCTCTTTTCTGATTGGTGCACCCAGAAGGATGCCTTTTTCTGATTGGTCTCTGGAGACCAATGGTTCTGTGTAGTCTTGGGCAATCACTTGCTCTTCCTAGAGAGAGAGGGCTGGGGGGACTAGTAACCCCCACTGAGAATTCCTCTAAGACTGAAAACGCAAATATTTTTACAATGCCCAGCACCAAATTTGAAACACAGCGATCATCACTCAGTACACAGCAGGGGCAAGTGGAGGAGGGCAGGCTGGCGAGAGGATGCCGGGAAGGGAGGGGCTTAAGGTGGTTACAGCTTAGCCTCAGGAGGGGCACAGTCTCTAGATCTGACTTCTCACTAAATGCCTTCAGGTTCTGTAGCCTTGAACAGGTTGAAAACTACTCTACTTCTCAATTTTTGAGCTGGTAATGATGTTGTTCAGGGATTAAACCAGATATGCAGGGCACAGACTAACGTAGCATTTAACATGAAGTGCTTCAGACGCTTTCAAATCTAAAGCACAGCATGTTGATGGTTAACAGCTCTTGCACATCTTAGGGTGGCATATATTCTAGACTTAATGAATAAGAGTGGGACCTTGTTTTAAAAGAACCTCTGGCCAAAAATCAGGAACATACCCTGCTCCTTGCCAGACCCAAAATTACCTATTAGGTAGCAAGTGAAAAGAATTCTAAGAAACAGGGAGCAAGCTGAATGGATGTTTCAACAAACTCTCTTAGGTCCTATTTCTACTCAAGACATTGTCTTGAATAACTTCGAGGTCCCAGTATATCTAGAAAACGCTCCCTTCTGAGGAGTTTCTCAGAGAAATACGTCATTTAAGGTCATGCTCTCTTTCTGCAATGCAGGAGAATTTCTGCAATGCGGAGAGTCCACCTGCAATGCAGGAGACCCCGGTTCAATTCCTGGGTTGGGAAGATCCTCTGGAGAAGGGATAGGCTACCCACTCCACTACTCTTGGGCTTCCCTTGTGGCTCAGCTGGTAAAGAATCTGCTGCAATGCAGGAAACCTGGGCTCAATCCATGGGTTGAGAAGATCCTCTGGAGAAGGGAAAGGCTACCCACTCCAGTATTCTGGCCTGGAGAATTCCACAGACTGTATAGTCCATGGTGCCACAAAGAGTCAGACACAACTGAGCGACTTTCACTTCACTTCACTTCACTTTCTGCAAGGTGACCAGCCTCCATTACTGATAATAAGGATGACTGACAGAGATGACATCTAATTATAGCCCTTCCCTTTCCATTTGGCACAAAGAGATACTTCCTCTCCTTATAAACAGAAATATTAAGATGTAACCAGCATGCCAGTAACCACGTCATGAGGTTGAGTCAGACATAAACAGTGATGTTTTCTTTCCCTCCCCTTCTGCATTCTGTAAGTGATCCAGTGGGCATAGAATGGTCCCAGCCCAAAGTTCCATGTGCTCCTGATGGCAGGTTACCAATGCTGTGTGTTCACAGAGAAAGGAAGTATTGTAACTTTGCAGCTGACCTAGTGGGATTGTCACGACATATTAGCACTCTATGGTGCTTTTGATGTGTGATCTGGGTTGAGATCAACAGATTCAAGGCTCTTGGATGTTCAGGATGGTCCATTCCTTCCCAACATGGGCCATGTCCTCACTTAACCGAGTTTCTTGCTAGTGTCTGTTGCATAGACTCCTTTCACTTTTAAGAAACTGACCTCTATGGGGCCACCTGGCCTTGTACCTTGGGGCTCCAGGTGCCTAGTGTTTATCCTGTAGCCGAGCACTCCAGCTCAGCTGGAGTCCCCACGGTTACATAAGCCAGGGGCACTTCAAACATGACAGTAGCTAGAGAATATTTGCTTAGCAAATTAACAGCGTAAATAAGATTAAAAGGAGGCAAGGAATGGGTTTGAATGTTAAAATGCCTGAGAACAGACTGTGTTTGAGCATCTTAAAAGCATCTATTAATACTTAAGTAATTTAAAATTACTTGTACATGCATCATGCCTATTACACCAGGCCAGGCTTAGATTGAGCTATGTGTATTTGTATATGTAGCTGGAATAAGAGAGAAGCTGCTTGTCCACTGTTCAGTGATCTACAGGTTTCACTTACATCTCAAACATCCTTTGTGTAGCAGCCTATGGATTCAAACAAAAAGATATGACTGCTACTGCCCAGGTCTTGGAACCACCAAACTCCTGTTGTTCATGCAGTACCTCCCATGGTCTCCCCACGTATGTATGGAATTCATGGAGAGTAACTTACCGCCATCTGTGAATCAGCTTAGGAACGCTGATCTCACTGCCTCTTCTCTCCTTGTTCAGCCTCCAAGGGCCCCTGCCACCCTCTGCTCTGACCTCTGCCACCCCATATTGTTTGCAGCTGCAGTTGCCTGCCTCCCAAAGCCACATTCCTGCCTTTGACCTGGGCCCTTTCCAAAAGACCTCTGCCTGGCCAAGGTTCAGCTAATGCGCCCGACCACCACCAGTGCTATCAGTCAGCACAGGACTATGACAGCTTCAGTCTCCTGTAAATTAGGAAGGAAAACATTCACTCCCTCTATGTCCCCTTCTGATGGATGGGAGTGGGGGGCAGGGTGTTCCCACAGCATGGTTCCTTGGGTCTTGGATTGTTCTGAGGTTTATTGCAACACCTGTCAGTTTACACACCCAGCTCCTATTCATCAAGGAATGGACAAATGTCACCTGGGGAACATGGATGGGAGGATTTCACAGCCAGATACCATGCTGCAAGTTCCAGAAACATCTACTGTTTCTGGAGAGAGAAAAAAACAGTACTCTAACAACAGGACCCTGCTCTTGGATCTGGCTGGCTGGACCATATTTATCCTTTTATTCCAAATAATAAATTATTCCTTGAGGAGTCTGCTTTTCTCTGTGCTCCCCACCCATCTCCCACCACCTAATCACCCCCTTCCCCCAAAATACATCCACACACATTTGAATCCCATGGGAGACACAGGGACTCAGGCAGCAACTCACCCCCATGTTTATCAGTTGGTGCAAATAGATTTGGAGGGTGGAGTTCTGGAGATCTGGGTAGGCTGGGGGCAATAAAAGGTGGGGCAATATCTACCACATTCTACAAATGCATACAAGCCAGGCCCTTTGTTTTTTATGAATTCATTTTAGCATTTTCTTCAATTAGTCTACATCAGGGAGGTCAGGCGGAGAAGGCAATGGCACCCCACTCCAGTACTCTTGCCTGGAAAATCCCATGGGCAGAGGAGCCTGGTAGGTTGCAGTCCATGGGGTCCCTAAGAGTCGGATACCACTGAACGACTTCACTTTCATGCTTCGGAGAAGGAAATGGCAACCCACTCCAGTGTTCTTGCCTGGAGAATCCCAGGGACGGGGGAGCCTGGTGGGCCTTCGTCTATGGGGTTGCACAGAGTCAGGCATGACTGAAGTGACTTAGCAGCAGCAGGGAGGTCATGCACTTCAGAAGTTCATCTTATAAGCTGCTAACCAGGGAACACTAATAGAGAACTCCAAGGACAAGGGTAGCATTTGGAAAAGTTAAGGTATATGGTTTCCACTGAGATAATTTTTAAAGTTGAAAATGATGAAAAATGACAAGTACTTGTGTGTGAGATTATTTATTTAGTACAAAAAAATCCTTAGGCTCAGAGAGTAAATGATACAATATGTAACATAATAATATAATTCTTCTCTATGTATTTTTCTAAGGGCTCTTAATACCAAGTTTACTCTGATCTCCCAACTCTTTATTTAGAAGGCAGTTCCAAGAGAACTGTGGAAAAATAAATAGTGGGAGACTAGAACATCTTAGGTTGAAGTCTTTGAAGACCACCTCCACCCGTCTCTTCCCCTAAAGAAAGTTTTTCTAGAATGCTTAAGAAGCCAGGAGAAGAGTTGCCCACACTTTGCCTTTGATTCTTTGGTTTTGCCAGCTATAGCCTGTCCTTCAGATTTTATCTTTGCCTTTGGGGTTTCAACCATCACCCAAATGAAAATGCCCTGATTTCCATCTCCAGCTCTGATCTCTGCTGGACCTTGGATATGAAACCCACCAGAGCCCCACCTAGTCCTTTCTCCCTTCATCTAAAACACAAGATTTAGAAGCAAATCTATTCATTTCTCTTTTCCCAAACTAGGTCTGTATCTGGACTTGTTCATTTTAGTCAATCACTCTGTTTTGTAAGTTCAGTTACTATTAGATATATGGAAACTTTTCAAAGGTTTGGGAGGCTTTATTTTTCCAAAAACTGAAAGCTTAAAAAAAAAAAAGTTGTTTTTTTCCCCCCTAGCATTGAGTTGGAAGTTTTTCCATTTTTCTTATTTCTTTTCTAAGGGAAGGAACACAGCTGAACAGCAGGCAGACACGGATGGTGGCCGCAGGAGAAAGCCTGAAGCAAAGTAGCTACCGTGTCTGTTGGCTGAGCTGATGAGTGGACAGGAGTCCAGCCCCAGATGCCACTTCAGGATAAGATCAGCCATCTAAAGCCATTGCTCCCACCTTCCCAGCGTCCCTGGGGAGCAGGAGCTGGGAGTGATACCCCTCTTGGATGTGATGCCAAGCTTCCAGCTAGCAAGGCCACATGCAGATGGGCATCAACCAAAAATGCAGATGATGTCACAAGCACAGCTGCTGCTGTGTCCACCCTCGGGTTTTGCTCACAGCCTGGCTTCGGCCTGGTACTGAGCACATTCTGTGCTTCCTGGTCTTCTCCAGGCCATGCCTTGCTTCTCCCACCCATCCACTCCCAAGCGGGAGACTGCAGCTGCCGCTGCTTACAGCCTGTTTCCATGGTCTTTTTCCAGACCAGTGTCAAGAGTGGGAATGTGGGCTCACAGCTGACACTAGCTGGCTCTTTGTCTTCTTGTCAAATGGAACAAATTAGGGGGCAGCTGAACTATCTTTTCTTTTTATATTACTCCTCCAACTTCCAAATTTTTCTTAATGGCTAAAAGCTCAGTCTCTCTTGCCAGGCTTTCTGGGTTCAAGCCCAGGCTCCACCATTTTATAAGCTGTGTGAAAATTGGGCAAGTCACTTAACCTCTCTATGCCTCAGTTCCCCATCTGTTAAAAGGAGATAATAACAGGACTTATAAAATGAATAAGGGGATTAAAGGAATTAATATATGTAAAGAACTTAGGACAGAGCTTGACCTATAGGAAATACTGTGCTGTGCCTAGGCGTTCAGTCGTGTCTGACTGTTTGTGACCCCATGGGCTGTAGCCCGCCAGGCTCCTCTGTCCATGGAGATTCTCCAGGTAAGAACACCGGAGTGGGTTGCCATGCCCTCCTCCAGGGGATCTTCCCAACCCAAGGATCCAACCTAGGTCTCCTGCATTGCAGGCAGATTCTTTACCAGCTGAGCTACCAGGGTAGCCTATAATAAATGCTACCTATTACAATTTTTACTACTGAAAAGATGTTCACGCCACAGTAGTAAGTCATATCATAATTGAAATTGTCATTTCTAAGAGAGGTGTTTATTACCAGTAGCAAATTTTGTTAAACATTTTACAATTTTAAGACAGGGAATTCACTATTTCACTAAAACCTATAATACAGACAAGGAGAGGTTTTTGTTATACCCACAGAGGAAGCTCAGAGAATTGTAATAGCTTTTCTAAGATCATTGAGTTTGTAAGTACAGAGTAGAAACAAACTTAAGGCCATGTGGTATTGAAGAAGACTCTTGAGAGTCCCTTGGACTGCAAGGAGATCAAACCAGTCAATCCTAATGGAAATCAATCCTGAATATTCATTAGAAGGACATGCTTAAGCTGAAGTTCCTATCCTTTGGCCACCTGATGCGAAGAAGTTACTCATTGGAAAAGATCTTGATGCTGGGAAAGATTGAAGGCAGGAGGAGAAGGGGATGACAGAGAATGAGATGGTTGGATGGCATTACCAACTCAATGGGCATGAGTTTGAGCAAGCTCCAGGAGCTGGTGATGGACAGGGAAGCCTGGCATGCTGCCGTCCATGGGGTCGCAGAGAGTTGGACACAACTGAATGACTGAACGACAATGACTCCAAATTTCATACTCTTTCTACTCCATTGCTGCTGCTGCTAAGTCGCTTCAGCTGTGTTCGACTCTGTGCGACCCCATAGACGGCAGCCCACCAGGCTCCCCCATCCCTGGGATTCTCCAGGCAAGAACACTGGAGTGGGTTGCCATTTCCTTCTCCAGTGCTTGAAAGTGAAAAGTGAAAGGGAAGTCGCTCCATTAAGCTGCCTCGATTTTTATTGATCGGTTCAATCCATTTTTGCTGAGGAAGAACATTCTACTAGGGTGAAATGAAATCAGGTATGATGAAGAAACAGATATCAATAAAAAGACAAGTAGACAAATGGAGGTACAACCTTTCACCCAAAAGCTGTACCCCTCTAATGTGTAAAATTTAATTGCTATAACTGAATGATGGATTGGATCCCGTTAACTATTTAAAGAAACTTTTCTAAGTAGATGACCTCCTAAATCAAAGTTTGGTCAGCAAATCAGAAAACCATCTAAATATTTTAGCAAGAAGGGATTTAATAGTAGGAACTATGTGCCTCTGAAACTATCAGAAGAGTCAAAGGCATGAAAGTCACAGAGATGCTCTGATTTTTTTTAGGAGATCACAAAAAGCCTCCATCAGGCCCTTAAGAAAACAGACAAATCACAAGAACTCACTAGGGAGCCATTGCAAACCTCACTTACTACTTTCCATAGTCTGCCTACAGCTTCCAGAGAGAAATAATGGCTGATTCTCTCTTGTCATGGAAATCTCCTATCAGTGCCGTTCACTGGCTACATCTGAAGAACTCTCCCAGCAAAGGAGTCTGAGAAATGTAGTTTGTAGGCGTCCAGCTCTGTGATAATTGAACACACTTAGAAGGGCAAGGATACTGTTGTTGTTCAGTTGCTCAGTCATGCCTAACACTTTTCAACCCCGTGGACTGCACCACACCAGACTTCTCTGTCCTTTACCATCTCCCCTAGCTTGCTCAAACTCATGTCCATTGAGTCAGCGATGCCATCTAACCATCTCATCCTCTGTTGCCCTCTTCTCCTCCTGCCCTCACTCTTTCCCAGCCTCAAGATCTTTTCCAATGAGTTGGTTCTTCGCATTAGGTGGCCAGAGTATTGGAGTTTCAGCTTCAGCATCAGTCCTTCCAATGAATATTTAGGAATGATTTCCTTTAGGATTGATTGGTTTGATCTCCTTGCAGTCCAAGGGACTCTCAAGCATCTTCTCAAGTACTATACTTCCAAAGTATCTGTTCTTAGGTGCTCAGTTTTCTTTATGGTCCAACTCTCACACCCATGACTACTGCAAAATCCATAGCTTTGACTATATGAACCTTTGTTGACAAAGTAATGTCTCTGCTTTTTAATATGCTGTCTAGGTTGGTCATAGCTTTTCTTCCAAGGAGCAAGTATCTTTTAATTTCATGACTGCAGTCACCATCCACAGTAATTTTGGATCCCAAGGAAATAAACTCTGTCATTGTTTCCATGGTTTCCCCATCTATTTATCATGAAGTGATGGGACCAGATGCCATAACATTAGCTTTTTTTTTTTTTTAATATTGAGCTTTAAGCTAGCTTTTTCACTGTCCTCTTTCACCTTTATCAAGAGACTCTAGTTCCTCTTTACTTTCTGCCATAAGGGTGGTATCATCTGCATATCTGAGATTATTGATATTTCTCCTGGCAATCTTGATTCCAGCTTGTGCTTCATCCAGCCTGGCATATCACATGATGTACTCTGCATAGAAGTTAAGTAAGTAGGGTGACAATATACAGCCTTGATGTACTCTTTTCCCAGTTTGGAACCAGTCGGTTGTTCCATGTCCAGTTCTAACTGTTGCTTCTTGACCTGCATACAGATTTCTCAGGAGGCAGGCAAGGTGGTCTGGTATTTCCATCTCTTTAAGTATTTTCCATAGTTTGTTGTGATCCACACAATCAAGGCGTTAGTATAGTAAATAAAGCACTACCTTTCTTTGGGATTAGAATGAAAACTGACGTTTTTCCAGTCCTGTGGCCACTGTTGAGTTTTCCAAATTTGTTGGCAAATTGAGTACAGTACTTTCACAGCATCGTCTTTTAGGACTTGAAATAGCTCAGCTGGAATTCCATCACCTCCACCAGCTTTGTTCATAGTAATGCTTCCTAAGACCCACTTGATTTTGCACTCCAGGATGTCTGACTCTAGGTGAGTGATATTGTTGGGTATCTATAAATACCATATAGTACTCTTGAGAAATATCAATAACCTCAGATATGCAGATGACACCACCCTTATGGCAGAAAGTGAAGAAGAACTAAAAAGCCTCTTGATAAAAGTGAAAGTGGAGAGTGAAAAAGTTGGCCTAAAGCTCAACATTCAGAAAACGAAGATCATGGCATCCAGTCCCATCACTTCATGGCAAATAGATGGGGAAACAGTGGAAACAGTGGCAGACTTTATTTTGAGGGGCTCCAAAATCACTGCAGTTGGTGATTGCAGCCATGAAATTAAAAGACGCTTACTCCTTGGAAGAAAATTTATGACCAACCTAGAAAGCATATTCAAAAGCAGAGACATTACTTTGCCGACTAAGGTCCGTCTAGTCAAGGCTATGGTTTTTCCTGTGGTCATGTATGGATGTGAGAGTTGGACTGTGAAGGCTGAGGGCCGAAGAATTGATGCTTTTGAATTGTGGTGTTGGAAAAGACTCTTGAGAGTCCCTTGGACTGCAAGGAGATCCACCCAGTCCATTCTGAAGGAGATCAACCCTGGGATTTCTTTGGAAGGAATGATGCTAAAGCTGAAACTCCAGTACTTTGGCCACCTCATGCGAAGAGTTGACTCATTGGAAAAAACTCTGATGCTGGGAGGGATTGGGGGCAGGAGAAGAAGGGGACGACAGAGGATGAGATGGCTGGATGGCATCACTGAATTGATGGACGTGAGTCTGAGTGAACTGCGGGAGATGGTGATGGATAGGGAGGCCTGGTGTGCTGCAATTCATGGGGTCGCAAAGAGTTGGACACAACTGAGCGACTGAACTGAGCTGACTCTCCCATTGACTTGAAAAGTACCTGCAGATGAGGATGATTCTCTTCTTCAGGTCCAGGAAATGAATGTTTCATGGTGATAGGTATCACATTGTCTACTTCCATGTGCATGAAGGGCTTCCCTTGTGTCTCAGTAAATAAAGAATCCTCCTGCAATGCAGGGGACCCAAGTTCTGCCTCTGGGTCAGGAAGATCCCCTGGAGAAGGAAATGTCAATCCACTCCAGTATTCTTGCTGAGAAAATTCTATGGACAGAGGAGCCCGATGGGTTACAGTTCAGGGAATCACAAGAGTTGGACATGACTTAGCGACTAAACCATCATTGCCCACATTAAAGAGCTGAGAGTTCTTCCTTGTACTATCTTATTGCCATTAAAGTCCCCAGAGATGCTGTTTGAGGGTATTGCTTTGAGCCAAGTGGGTCCATATAAAGAAGGATGTCCTTTTGAGTCTCAGAAGATCTTGGGGTTTTGGATACTGTCCCTTGTGTTAGATGATAAATACGTGGGTGATTTGCACGCAGCAGTGAGGGGAAGGCCCTCACACTGTGCGTCGCTTATGGGGCTTCTCAGCCTTGGTGGTAGGTCCCGTCCCTGAATTGGTGATCTGGAAACAAGCCCCTGAGTGCCACGCCATTGTGTTGATCTCTGTTCATGCTGATTCTTTCCTCCCTGCAAAGTGTTTGGTCCACTCTCCAGGCTTCAGGTGTACATGCCCATCCCACTCTCCCTCCTCCCAGCCCCGGTCCAAAGTGATCCTCAGGGATGGGAGTCTTTAGCCAGGGTCTCTATCTTCTCTCCAAGTCCAAGTTGTCACAGTGCTAATTTCCTTTCAGTTCCCAAGGGCTTTTCCTCTCTGGACCAAATCTATTCCAACAAATAGAAAATGCTGGCTTTCAAAACAATCATTTCTGGTATAAGATGCAAGAGCTTACTTTGGAAGTGAAATCTGCACATCAAATACTGCTTTCTAAAAATGTTTCCAAAAACAGACACACACATATACAGTTGCTTGGTTTATGAGAGCACCACAATTAAATGAGATGGAGATCTTTCTCATAAGTCATGTTGGAATAGTTAGATATCTGTATGTAAATGTTAACCCCAATAGCCTTTATCTATGAATAAACTAATAAACATCTAAAAAACAGAGTATTTTCATGACCTTGGCACAGGCCATAATTTTTAAAAGTTAAGACATAACATGGACTAAGCACAAAAGAAAAAGCTAAAAAAATTGGACTTCATTAAAATTAAGAACTTCTGTTCTTCAAAAGTTCAAAAATGGCACCAGTGAGAGATAAGGCACAGATTGGAAGAAGGCATGTGCAATATACATGTCTAATGTGAGATTGACATCCACAGTATCCTATGAATCAATAAGAAGAGGAAAGGTTAAAAAAAACTGTGAATATACAATGGGAGGGAGAGTTGAGCTGCTGCTGCTGCTGCTACACTAGGAGGATGTATAAAGGACCAACAACCATGTGGGAAAGTCCTCAATATTATTAGTTATCAGGATAGTACAAATTAAAACCACAATGAAATGCCATTACATACTTACAAGAATATGAAAATTTTAAAAAAATGGACAAAACCAAGTGTGGCAAGGTTGTAAGCAACTGAAACTCTCATATCAATACATTGATGCTGGGAGTATGAAGTGATGTAATCACTTTGGAAACTCTTTGTCAATATCTAATTAAGCTAATCATACATTGTTTTCCTAGATATAGGCCCAAGAGAAATAAGTATTTGCATCCAACAAAAAGAAAATCCTTAGAAGCTTTATTCATAATAGTCATAAACTGGAAATAACTCAAATATCATCAACAATAGAATGGATAAATAAAAATATATTATATATACATATATATCACAAGACATCAAATCGGTATATAAAACAGTATTTTAATGATTTAATGTAACTAAACCAGAAATGGATTATATATGTATATATATATATGTAACTCAGCAATGAAAAAGAATGAGCTAATGCTCAAACAGCATAGATAAATCTCAAAGACATTATGTTGAATGACTGAAGCCAACAACAAAGATACTCTCAGATTTTAATCAATATTGTATTGTAATCAATACTCTCAGATTACATTTATACAAAATTCAAGGACAGGCAAACAGGTCTATGATGATAGAAGTTAGTATGGCTACCTCTTGAGACTGGATGGGTGCTGACCAAGAAGGAGCCAAGGGACCCTTCTAGGGTGTGTGGGAACGTTTATGTCTTGATCTGGGTGGTGTTTACATGCGTGTATACATTTGTAAAAATCTAGTGAATCATGTTCTTGATACCAATGCACTTACTGTAGGCATATCCTACTTCAACTTAATCAGAAGGGGAAAAAGAACTCATTTGAGAAATTAAAAAGGTAAATATTAAATATTCCTGTCTCTTTTTCTCTTCTTAGAGCAATTTAAATTTTTCCCCAAGAAAGGTATATACCTCTGACTGACTTAGGGAAGGACTCTAAGCAAGAGAGTCTGGAAAAGAAAAGAGCACATGTTTGTTTCGTTGCTGTCTCATATCTCTTTAGCCTTTTGCTAGCCGTGGAGAGACATACATGCTTCAGGATCGGGGACGGAAGGAAGAAAGAAGAGAGCACCCCCAATCAGGTTGCCCTCTAGAGCGCTCGTACATAGCAGCATGCTGCATACACACGATAGTTGATAAACATTTGCTACTTTTCTGATTGAGTCTTTCCAGGCAGGCTGGGCCCCATTGAAGACCAAAGAAACAAGCCTGATTGTGTGAAGTTGCACAGGCTGATTTCAAGGTGCCCTTGAGTGGACTCCCCGCTTTCAGTGCAGAGCTGGGCGCAATGCTCAGAGGGGCCCCTTTCTCTTAGGTTAGCACTCAGCTTCAAGTGGGTCAGGATAGCTCTTCTGATGAAGACTCTGGGCTCACCTGATTCTTGCCTCTCAAGCCTGGGAAAGTCCCTTTTCTTTAACACTTCTTGGCAGGCCTCCCACTCCCCCTCCTGCTCTGCTTGGTGGCCTCTGGGTAAATTAGACATGCTATATTTGAACAACCCTAGCATCCGCAGACAAGCTTATCTCAGTCTGGCCACAGACTTAAAAGTACCTGCACTTCACATTTTGGGTAATCCATCCTTTGTCTATAGAAATGAACATCCCCTCCCATGAACTCCTAATAAATATCTGGAAGATCTCAAGGAATGAACCTTGGCTGACCCACACGTGCACATCTTTGAAATCCCTCCCTTCCGCACTTTCTGTGGAGCTGGGCGAGTGGTCTGAAAACCCTTGAACACTTTTGCGAATCATAAATTCAGAGAACTGTGAGTTTGGGGATTTGAGGAACAGATTTCAGGAAGTAGCATGGAATAATCATGTTTTGGGTCATTTCATCATTGTCCATTCCCAAGAGATTACATATGTTCTCTGCCTGTATCCCTACAGATCCATACTTCCTGTTGGAATGAAAGAAACCAAGTCAGTACTCGATTTGCAAATGATATTAATCAAAATTTTATTTTAAGTGACAGCTCTTGGTAATGTGGGGATAGCTCCATCTCTCACAGAAGATCAATTCTGTCTGTTTGAATGTGCATGAAAAGCAATGTATGTCCTCTCTGCATAAAGAATCATCTCATAAATACATATTCCTTTCCCATATGGCACGTTTTCAGCCGTTGTTATGTGTGTAGTCAGAGGAACAGCAAGCAGTAGCTTTGAGCTGCATGACCGAATTCATGTTATTTTAAGAATCTAAGAGTTTGACCTCAGTTCAGAGTCATACTTAAAATGGATAGGTTTTATGAGTTGCAATGGTAAAATGGGAATTCTTTGTTTAATGAGTTTATTTCATCATTGCTATGGGATGGAATAAGTGACAATTAGGGAGAGAATCATTCATTTTTTCTCGTGTATAATTTACCAGATCCACAGGGTTTGGGTTCTAGCCTAGAAGTAGAACCCTCTGGTGCCTGAACTTGTTGGCTGTGGTCAAAAATGTGACTACAGGGGGAAAAGGATTAGAACATTTTGTAACGACTTCCAAAAGCATCTAAGACATCAAAAGGGCTACATGAAGCAAAATTTTAATGGTTTCATGTAAATGAACCAGAAACGGATATACTGCATTTCGTTTCGAGGTACATGGGCATTAAAATTAAAGGGGAAATGCTTACAGAGGGTTTCTGACTTTAATAAATCACAAATGTTTCTAAGACCGATTCTGTGCTGCATAGGATTAAGAAAGGATCGCTTGATTTTCCTAAAAAAATATTAATCTGTTATATTTTTGACTCATAAGATTCTGTGTTAGCTAACAGTGTTTAAATACAAATCATCTCTACCCATCATTGAAAACGCTGAGGCTGCCATGGCAACAATAGATTTCATTTTTTTCAGTCTAAGTAGTGACATTATCGCAGCTCTGAAAAACAAAGACTGGAAAGTGGTATCAGCAGAAATTTCAAGGATGTGTCAAGGTGGAGACTGCAAGCTTGTGGCCCATGACTGAATCTGTTTGGCACTCGTGTCTTATTTGGCCCAGAGAGCATTCAAACTGTTTTTGAATTGTTTGCTAGCATTTAAACAATCTGTTGATGGGATCAAAAAGTTAAGATTTCTGGTTTCTCTGGACAAATAGAGAATCTGGCTCCAGTGACCTTGATTGCCTGATGGCCACATTGGCAGGAGCTGAAGCCAGACTGACTCTTCAGAAAGCAAGTTCTCCAGTTTGCTACAGCCCCCGTCCTGAGCTACTTCAAGCAGCCACATCACCCTGTCCCTCTAGGCTTTAAATGTGAGCCAAACCAAAGAACAGAGGAAGAATGCAACCCCCCCCCACGCCCCGCCAGCCCCGTAAACTGCATCCGTCTTAAAAAGCTATGGGGCATTTCTGCTCTATATCCTTCAGATGGAATATCAACTTTGTGTTTTCAAATACAGTTTCTTTCCTTTACCAACACTCAATCCCAGATCTCTCAGTTTACTGTTCAGAGCCCCTTCACTGAAGAGGCAAAAAGAAACACAGGGAGCTGTATCTCTGCTCAATACTTTAACTCTTCATTCAGTCAATGAAATAGATGGCCCTTGAAACTAAAATCAAATTATGGAATTAACCTTGACAATTATTTCTCCAAGTTCTATCTTCAGCCACTGAGAATTGGGGGCTACATATTCCACTGGCTATTTAATTATTCCCAGCAATCTTTGGTAAGCACAAGATAACGATTCTGTTGGCCAAAGTTTTTAACTAATTTAGACATTATCCTAAGCAGGGAAAGATAATGGGATCAAGTGTGGCATGGGCCAGTTATACATTATGACCACAGAAAACACCTGTGACCACACCTCACCCACGTAAACTGCTTATTATAAGGAAAGAGGTTAAAGTGTACCTGAAGCACTGCAAATCTATCATCATCATGAATAAGTAACTAAAAACACACTTGTAAGCAGAGGGGTATCATTTACATTTGCTTCATAATCTTGATTTGAGTAAAATGGCTTAAACTAGGCAATGTGTCCAGTGATAACTCATAAGGCAGCCACTAATTACACCCTAGAATAAGTCCACGTTATAGGAGAATGACACAACCCCTGGGTTATGACTTACAGCACTTAGGTCATGGTGACTCATGATTTCAGCAGAATTGGAGATAAAAACAATGCCCAGAAGATTCACCTTCATTGAATGACAAGAGTTATCATTCAGTCCTGGACTCCCTTCTCTCCAACTGAAATTGATGCAGACAAGACTTACCACAACCCTTCCCTGAGTTATCTTCTCTGCTTGTGCTTCTTCTCAATCTTATTTGTGTGTGTGTGTGTGTTTGAATATTACCATTGAAATATGATGCTGTGAAAGTGCTGAACTCAATGTGCCAACAAATTTGGAAATTTCAGCAGTGGCCACAGGACTGGAAAAGGTCAGTTTTCATTCCAATCCCAAAGAAAGGCAATGCCAAAGAATGCTCAAACTACCACACAATTGCACTCATCTCACATGCTAGTAAAGTAATGCTCAAAATTCTCCAAGCCAGGCTTCCACAATACGTGAACCGTAAACTTCTAGATGTTCAAGCTGATTTTAGAAAAGGCAAAGGAACCAGAGATCAAATTGCCAACATTCGTTGGATTATCAAGAGAGCAAGAGAATTCCAGCAAAAACATCTATTTCTGCTTTATTGACTATGCCAAAGCCTCTGACTGTGGACCACAACAAACTCTGGAAAATTCTTAAAGAGATGAGAATACCAGACCACCTGACCTGCCTCTCGAGAAATCTGTGTGCAGGTCAGGAAACAACAGTTAGAACTGAACATAGAACAACAGACCGGTTCCAAATCAGGAAAGGGAGTATGTCAAGGCTGTATATTGTCACCCTGCTTATTTAACTTATATGCAGAGTACGTCATGAGAAATGCTGGGCTGGAGGAAGCATGAGCTGGAATCAAGATTTCTGGTAAGAATAACAATAACCTTGGATATGCAGATGACACCACCCTTATGGCAGAAAGCGAACAGGAACTTAAAAGCCTCTTGATGAAAGTGAAAGACGAGAGTGAAAAAGTTGGCTTAAAGCTCAACATTCAGAAAACTAAGATCATGGCATCTGGCCCCATCACTTCATGGCAAATAGATGGGGAGATAGTGGAAATAGTGACAGACTTTATTTTTGGAGGGCTTCAAAATCACTGCAGATGGTGACTGCAGTCGTGGAATTAAAAGATGGTTACTCCTTGGAAGAAAAGTTATGACCAACCTAGACAGCATATTAAAAAGCAGAGACATTACTTTACCAACCAAGGTTCATCTAGTCAAAGCTATGGTTTTTCCAGTGGTCATGTATGGATGTGAGAGTTGGACTATAAAGAAAGCTGAACGCCAAAGAACTGATGCTTTTGAACTGTGGTGTTGGAGAAGACTCTTGAGAGTCCCTTGGACTGCAAGGAGATCCAACCAGTCCATCCTAAAGGAAATCAGTCCTGAATATTCATTGGAAGGACTGATGCTGAAGCTGAAACTCTAATTCTTTGGCCACCTGATGTGAAGAACTGGCTCCCTGGAAAATACCCTGGGCAAGATTGAAAGCAGGAGGAGAAGGGGATAAAAGAAGATGAGATGGTTGGATGACATCACCGACTCAATGGACGTGAGTTTGAGTAAGCTCCGGGAGCTGGCGATGTCCAGGGAAGCCTGCCTGGCTGCAGTTCATGGGGTTGCAAAGAGTCGGACATGACTGAGTGACTGAACTGAACTGAACTGATCACCACTATTGCTCCTTAAAAAATTCTTTGAAATTGCCTTTTTTCTCTTTTGCACAAAACTCAACTGAGGCCCAGACCTTGCTGTCCTTTCTGGACGAAAACCCCAGGGCAGGGCAAAGAGTTTGGTGTGAAAGTGAGTCCCTGAGGAGATCAGTAATGTGATTTGCTGTTATAATTGATGACATCTGTTTACTTCCCCATTTTAGATTTATTCAACAAATATTTATTGACTGTGTATTCCAGGCCAGATATAATCCCCGAGTTATGGCATTTAAATTAGTTCACTGGCTATTTCTCAATATCTCCAGGGATGGAAAATGAAACCCTCACTCTGCAATGCTTGTTAGTATATGATCTTCCACTTAGTGACATACTTTCTCACGACTTGTCAAAGATTTTCTGACTTACTCACCATGTACCTGTTGACTTAACAATACTCATTGATCTTTTTTATTGTTGTTCCTGAAAACACTTTTCAAGAACATATCATGCATAGCAATCTTAGTCATCATTTGAATATCCTTTTTCTTTCAAATGAGTTAAATCCATTTAGTAGGAATGTTTTTGGTAGGTATCTTGTCGCCTACCGGAGAAATAAGGCAATTCCTTTGTTATTTTAAACAATTTGTTCCACGCAGAGATGCAAACTTGTTCCTTTGTTGCTACCAATTTGTGATGTGTAAACTGGGCATATCTCAGGGATAGTATTTTCATTGTCAACTCTCAGTAACTACTGAGTCTCAGTACTTACTCTACTTGTCCAGAGTTGAAGAAGAATCTATATAGGACAAGAGGTTCCAACCAGTTAAAATTGCCAGCTGAGGAGTCAGATAACAAAGCACAGTGCCGCTGTAATAGTGTCCCTGCGTGACAGGGACGTCTAGCATCCCGCTGGTGCACGTGACTCTGCCTCCTTGTGATTCTGATTGACAGAACCTGAACTTAATGATGCTCTTTGGATGTCCATAGGATGTTCCAACAAAGACACCTTGCAGGGCTCTCTCAGAACTCAAGTGCACACGAAGAGAAAAAGAAAACTGCAGGAGATGTTGGATACCAGAAACCTGGACACAGAAAAGACTAAGAGAAGCAGGAGAGAAGAAAAGTCTTCCCCTTTTCTCTCAGGATGGATGCTTGGTTATTTTGAGATGCAGTGTGTTGACAAGGACACTGATGTGAGGGTACAGTGAAAGCTAATAACTATCAATTTTGGTTAAATATAGAACTTATAGATAAATGAGATGCCCAGAATATTGATATTGACACATGTGATCCAGTGGAGAAAAAAAGATCTATTAATTGGGACCCCAAACTCAATAATCACTTGTCCTTATTTTTATGAATGTGTCCTGTGCTAGGCTAGGCTGCTTGTCATGGCCGACTCTCTGTGACCCTATGGACTGTAGCCTGCCAGGCTCCTCTGTCCATGGGAATCTCTAGGCAAAAATATTGGAGTGGGTTGCCATGCCCTCCTCCAGGGGATCTTCCTAATCCAGGGATTGAATCTACATCTGCTGCATTGTCTGATGTGTTCTTTGCCGCTAGTGTCACCGGGGAAGCCCTTTCATGAATGTACCTTTTGCAAAAAAAAAAAAAAAGCCACGTGATAAGTGCAATGGAGACCAATAGGCAGGTAAGGGGCTCCACAGCACAGTGTGAAGAGGAAGAACGCATTCAGCTTATTTCAACTCTGCAGTCTGCATCTTATCGTGAAATAAGCTTTCACACTGTGGAATAGTCTGGCCAGCCACCAAGAACTAGGCTTAATTTTTACCCTTGAGTATAAATTAGTCCAGCACACTGACTGCAAGACTCCAGAGCTCAGCTCAGACTCAGCTTGCTTGAGCCCCACCATGCACTACAGCCAGGTCTCTTAAGCCCATCAGCTAATTAAGCTCACTTCCTGAAGGGGGAATTCCAAATGTGTGGGGGTCATGAAATAGATATAAGTGAGATGCTACTGAGATGGTCGGTAAGAGGAAAGGTCATACCTTCACTAGAAGTCTGATATGACCCATAATTTTGTAAATACATATTTCTTGAACACATACAGGGTGTAATTCATGTCTAAAATACAGCAATTACATTAAGTCTTTATCTTTTATTGGAAAAGACTGTTAAAGGAAGTGAGTGAGTGAAAATTGCTCGGTTGTCTCCAATTGTTTGAGACTCCAAGACCTATACTGTCCATGGAATTCTCTGGGCCAGAATACTCGAGTGGGTATCCTTTCTCTTCTCCAGGGTTTCTTCCCAACCCAGGGATCAAACCCAGGTCTCTCCCATATTTCAGGCAAATTCTTTACCAGCTGAGCCACAAGGGAAGCCCAAGGAAAATTAAAGGAAAGAACTGTGTTTATCTGACTTGGCCAAAGAAAATGTTCAACCCCAAACTGTTTCAGAAGCATTAGGCCAGTTCATGTGAAATATTATTAATGACTCAGTTTTATTGAGGGGAAACTAAGTCACTATCCTGATAGTTATCTTTTTTGCATGGTGGAAAACTCAAGAGTAGAGTTATATTAAGAACAGAAAAAAATATACAGAAAAGAACTTCAAAAACCCAGAAATAATCTGAAACATTGCTGTTCAGAAATAATGTAAGAAAAAAAGGGTCATCAACAAAATAAGAGTCAGGGATTGATTTGGGCAAAATATCAACTACTTTACATTGGGACAATTTCACACTAGCTGTCAAGTGAACTGTGATGATGGCTTTTTATTCTTATGACAGTCCCATAGGAAATATCAACATATGACTGAATGTTAAAATTGATCTGGAAGACACCAGTGAAATGAGGTCAGCTGGAGGGGGGACCTGAGTGGAAGCATACAAAAGCCCAATAAAAGTGAAAGGCTCTCAGTCATGTCTGACTCTTTGCCACCCCATGGACTGTAGCCTGCCAGGCTCCTCTGTCCATGGAATTCTCCAGGCCAGAATACTGGAGTGAGTAGCCTTTTCCATCCCTATGGTATCTTCTCGACCCAAGGATCGAACCCAGGTCTTCTGCATTACAGGCAGATTCTTTACCATGTGCGCCACCAGGAAAGCAAATGTCATTCCGAATAACAAGAAGTCTCATTGGGAAAAGCCCCGTGAGCCTTTCTGCAGAGAGCTGAAAAGGGGGAACTTGCACAGGAAAGGAAAACTTAAATATAGCTTGATAAACCAGAGGAGGAGGCTGAAATCAGCAAATATCAGCCATATGAAAGGGGGAAGGGGAAGGCGGTGAATGGTAGCTTGGCTGTGCAGGCATCACCTGGGGGTATTGTGATGAAAGCAAATGACATTACAAGACTTTTAAGGAACTGATGCAAAGAGAAAACTGCAGATGCATGGGTCTACTTAGGCCACAGGGGAGAAGGCTGATAAGTGGTGTTTCTGCAACTCCACAGATAGTCTATAATTAAGAGGCACGCTCAGGTGTTTTGTTTTTCAAATGTATGCACATGGAAGCATGAGGACGTCAATAACTGTGAGAAGTCTGAGACTGTACTGTATCTACAAATTATCAAGTTAGCCTGCTGGTTTCATGGCTGCTGCAGAGGACACAAAGACTCTTGGATCAGAGACTAAGGACCTCTTATTACTTACATCTTGTGCCAGTTCCCTGAGCCCCAAGTCCCATGAGGGTGACAAGAGGAGGGCCAGGCTACACCGGCACATGCAGTGGACTGTCTTGTAGGAAAGAGATCTTGAGCTTAGGAAACTTGGATCATTGTAGCAGGCTGCAAACAAATCTTCCCCTTGCTTCAAAGGGAGACATTATTTCTCCCCTCCAAGAATGATCTCTATACCAATATCGTGTTTGTGAGATTCATCCACATTGTTGTGTGTAGTTTGGGGTTATTTATTCTCATTGCTGTATATTATTCCATTTGTAAACATTACACAACTTATTTTTATGCATTGTACTGCTGATGGCCATTTGGATGATCTTCAGAGTGGGGTTATTATCAATAGTGTTGCTTTGAACATGCTAGTTCATGTCTTCTGATAAACAAATGAATTTCTGTTGGGTACATCACTATGGGTAGAATTGGGTTGGTCATGTGGCATGCATATATTTAATTTTAAGTAGTTACAGCAGTTTACACTCCTCAGTGGTATATGAGAGTTCTGGTGGCTCCACATCCTTGCCAACACTTGATATTTCCATCTTTTTTCTATTAGCTACTCTAGTGGCTATAAACGACTGTAAGTGCGCGGTAAGCTCAGTGTGCTTTGAACATGAAATAATCTTGTTTTTTTAGGCCATACTTTCAACGATACTGTCAAACGCTACTTTCTCATCACTTAATGGTATCTTAAGAAAATCTCACAACTTTTAGGTCCTTTTCATTAATTAAAATTTAGTTTGATTCAGCGTGAAGTTTCAGTCTCTGATTCAGAGCTCTTTACTTTCTCCAGTCCAGACAGGTCTTGCCACTTAAGGGGTGTGTGGAGTAGAGAGGGGTGTGGTCTTCTCTCTTTAACAAACCAAATTCTCCTCCCTTTAATAGGTTCTGGTTCTGGTTTGGAGGTAGGGAAGACGGTAGAGTTTTTTTGTTTTTTTTTTTTAATGTCTAGCTAATTAGCTTACGTGAGCTCCCGAGTCGTCGTCTTTTGGTTGTGGCTCCTTCTCTGGCTGTCACTGGTTCAGTTCAGTCGCTCAGTCATGTCCAACGCTTTGTGACCCCATGGACTGCAGCACGGCAGTCTTCCCTGTCCATCACCATCTCCCGGAGCTTGCTCAAACTCATGTCCATTGAGTTGGTGATGCCATCCAACCATCTCATCCTCTGTCGTCCCCTTCTCCTCCTGCCTTCAGTCTTTCCCTGCTTCAGGATCTTTTCCAACGAGTCAGTTCTTCGCATCAGGTAGCCAAAGTATTGGAATTTCAGCTTCAGCATCAGTCCTTCCAATGAATATTCAGGACTGATTTCCTTTAGGATTGACTGGTTTCATCTCCCTGTAATCCAAGGGACTCTCAAGAGTCTTCTCCAATACCAATAATGGGGAAACAGGCACAGGGCTTTAAAATCCCTTGGAATTTCCCCTAGTGTAAGGAATATCTTTGTTATGCTAATGAGATGACTCTGGTGGGTTCCTAGATTGCTTCAGGGTGGAGGCTGGTCCCCAGAAAGACCAAGAAGCCTGTGATTAGAGTTGGAACTCTCAGCTGGCTTAGGAGGGGTGAAGAGCTGGAAAGGAGCTGGAGATTCAGTTAAATCTCATGGCCAGGGATTTAATCAACCCTGTCTATGCAATGAAGCCCCAACAGAAATTCTGGATGCCAGTGCTCAGCGGAGCTTCCTGCTCAGTGTACACACTGATATAGGCTGGTGTGTCCTGATCCTGTGAGGAGAGGGCATACAAACTCTTCATTCCCTCCCAGACCTCACACTATGTGTAAATCAAACTAGAGTGGTAAGTATAGGTCTTTCTTGAGTTCAGTGAGTCATTCTAGAGAACTTTTGAACTGAGGGGGTTGTGGGAACCCCCAAATTGGCAGCCAGTCAGTCAAAATAATAGGTGGCCTGAGGACCCCATGTGCAGTCGGTGTCTGTGAAAGTGAAAGTCGCTCAGTCGTGTCCGACTCTTTGCAACCCCATGGACATATCCATGGGATTCTCCAGGCCAGAATACTGGAGTGGGTAGCCGTTCCCTGGGACCTTCCCAACCCAGGGATCGAACCCAGGTCTCCTGCATTGCAGGCAGTTGTTCCTTTGCCAGCTGAGCCACCAGGTACCCGGCCCTAACCCTGAGGTGTCTGATACTGTATCTGGCAGTTACTGTCATGACTGGATTGTAGCACACCCCTACTGAGGTGGGAACAAAACACCCAAGTAATCCCCCTGCTCCCTGTCCATGGCTGTTGCCCAAGACTGATTCTCTGGTGCAGCTGCACGTGGAGTTCAGCAGAAGCCCATGAGGCCTCTTATAACTCAAAACCTCTAGCTCCAGCCTGACCATTTCCAGCTCCTCCTGCTCTCAACACAGTGGCCGGTCCATCAGCCTGTTGCCGTTGGAACACCCTGGCAGCAACCAGCCATTTTAGGGGAGAAGCTAGCAGTGCAGGTTCAGTCCAGGTTCCTCCCTCCATGCCCATGAGACCCTCAGGAACTGTGCTTGTGGGAGTGCAGAGAGCGCCACCAATGCCCTGCCTCCCGCTTTGCCATCCCTCTCCCAATGGCACAGGGGCAGGGCCTTCAGCCCATCGCCTAAGCCCAGCTCCAATCTGGAACACGATGCGTCAGTCACCCCTTCTCGTAGGTACTCCACAGTCTTTATGTTATTGTTGTTGTTCAGTCGCTAAGTTGTGTCCGACTCTTTGTGACCCCCATGAACTGCAGCCCGCCAGGCTTCCCTGTCCTTCACTGTCTCCTGGAGTTTGCTCAAACTCATGTCCATTGAGTCAGTGAGGCCATCCAACCATCTCATCCTCTGTTGCGCCCTTCTCCTCTTGCCCCTTACCCTCAATCTTTTCCAGCATCAGGGTCTTTGCCAATGAGTCGGCTCTTTGCATTGGAAATCTTTATAAATAATTCCCTGGGGAGTTTCCCTACTCCCCATTTGAATTAAGGAAAGGAAATATACCCTTCCTTAAATACCCTCCCTGTCAAATACCCATTCCTCTCTGCCCTCAAATTTAGATTTCCAACAACTCTCTTCCCAATCTCTTTCTGTGGGCTAGAGAGGGACTGGTGCTATGGAATGAAAATGAAAAAGAATCACATGGTTAGCTGCGAGAGGCCTTAGTAGGGGGATAAATATCTATATCTATAATAAGAAATGGGATTTGGAAACTGCAGAGGAGAGAACTGGTCCTGCTGGGGACTAGATGTAATTCTCTCTTGCCAGTTTATCTCGTTTTCTTTCTCTGTTCCTCCATTGTAGCAGCACTAATTACAGGCAGGGGAAGGTGAACCCTGCATAACTAAATTGGATTATTTTTATTGTTTCCACAGGAACCACACCATGTGGGGAATGTTTGTTCAGGAACTATGCTGTGTTTGTATTCATTTCATTCAATTGTCCACAAGAGTGATTGAGTTTTATGTCCTATAACTTTAATACCATGAAATATGCTTAAAGTACATTGGTTTTAAACAGGATATGAAGTTTGAAACTCCTGAGCTTCCCACTTCCTCATGTTCTGTCATTATTTTATTTAGTTGATCTCCCCTCTTGATCTCCATTCAGCTTTTAAAAAACATTAAAGCCTGAAGGCCATTTACAAACCCCTGGTCTCAGCCTTTCCCCCTGGTGAGCATTACCCTGCTGAGGAGTTTCATGCAGTGGTGCTTCTGTTCAGATCCTAAGAGGGAACAGGACAAGAATACTGGAGTGGGTAGCCGTTCCCTTCTGCGGGGGACCTTCTCAACCCAGGGATGGAACCTGGGACTCCTGCATTGCAGGCAGATTCTTTACTGTCTGAGCCACCAAGGAAGTCCAGAACAGGCAGCAGGCAGTGGAAAATCCTGGTTGGACATGGGATGTATGACCCTGTCCTCTGCAGCTGGAGTCAACAGTGCCACTATCTCCAAGGAGGCTGGCTGTTTCTACTTGCTAAGTGTGTTATGACCATGTGGCCTAATGGATAAGGCGTCTGACTTCGGATCAGAAGATTGAGGGTTCGAGTCCCTTCATGGTTGGTCCCATTTTGTTAAAAAAAAAAAAAAAAAAAGGAAAGTCATGCCTTAACCTGAGTTCACATTCAGGTCCCACCACTTTGGGAAGTTGTGGTCCCCTTTCTGCCCTTCCATTGTATGACTGGTACAATGGCAATAAAAATACAAAGGCCCTAACAGGGCTGATGGATTAGATGAGATAATGCCTGTAAATCCCTGAGGGAACTGCCTGAAATACAATAGTGCTTAATAAATATGACACGCTCTTCTGAATAAGGGGTAGGGTGGGGTGGCGGTGGAGAAAGAACCTTCTTAGTGAATGTGGACAGAGTCACTACAAATTCTCTAAGTACTGTAGCATTTTTGTGGACTGTGCTGTCTCCAAAAGGGATATATAGCTTTTCATTAGGTCGGAGGGCCTTCTCGGTGAAGAAGGAAATTATCTCATCCGGGTTCGTGTTCCGTGGTTGCAGCGCTTGCTGACGTTGATTTAGTTCACTTAGCAAGCCACACACCACGCTGCCGCGCTCATCGCCCTCCGCATTAGCTTATTAATCCTCGCGTTATTCCTCTACGGTTCAAGGGCATATTGGCTTTCCAGCGGAGGCACGGAGAGGGGCACCAGCCTCTTCGTTTCCACAGAAATAATAGGCTCCAGCCAGGCTGAGAGGGAGTGGCCGAGCCAGCTCTGTTCCTCCTGCGCCCACGGCGCTTGGAGGTTTCATTTACACTGAAGACTTTCTCTCCCTAGAGCTGAGGTTTCCGTTGGAGGCATTTTATTTGTTAAGCGAGAAAGAAGCCGTGGGAATCAGAGAGCAAAAGCTGGACTGGTCTTCGGCTTTGGCATTTAGACTCTCCCCTGCTGTTCCTGCTCTGCGCGTGCCTAGTCGCTCAGTGGTGTCCAGCTCTTTACGACCCACGGACTCTTTAGCCTGCCAGCCTCCTCTGTTCATGGGATTCTCCTGGCAAAAACACTGGAGTGGGTTGCCATTCCTTTCTCCAGGTGATCTTCCTGACCCAGGGATGGAACAAAGAACCCTAAATTTCCAGCCCTCATTTCCACCTCTATACTAGAGCATGCAGGATCAGGTCAGAAAGATGTCCATGTTCCCTTTCAACGGGAACACTCCAGCGTTCAAGCTTTTGGAGAGAGGAGATGGCTTCTTGCGATGGCCCTAAAATCTCATTAAATTAGAGAAAGTTTTAACTTTAGAGTTTTCTTTGTAATTAAGTAGTAGTATGCAAGATTTGACTATGGGCAAGTAACAGTGGAATACTGCCCTGGGCATCTTTAGACCCAAACGAAGAGCAAAGCAAGCCATCAAAGAGGGTGTCTCTGCTGCACTGAGGCTGAGCATCCCATCCTGGGCTCACCCTGACCCTTTTGGCTTTATCCAATGTGGTGGGTGGGGCTGCTTCCTGCAAAGCTTCCAGGCAGCTGCTGCCCTTGGAGCTGTGTGTCTGATGGATGCCAAAGACAGTGAGCTCATGGCACAGCTGCCTGGTCCAGCGTTTGTCTCCAAGGGCTCTTCTCAGCAAAGGCGCCTCTCTCAGGCAAATGTACAGATGGCTTAGGGAGCACCTAACTGAATCACCCAACTGTTTTCTGGAGTGTTGGTGGCTCGGCTCTACCCACGCCTGCACAGCACCCCGCAATGCCCAGGGTTATCTCTGGGAGCCACTAGTGGAAACCTGTTGCTGTTTCTCACGAACATCTCCAGAAGGCAGAAGCTCTGGAACGTGATTTATGAGTCTGGGGTCACTGTCTCAAACGCTGCTTTCCCTGCACTCTGGGTTTCTGAAGGAGCAGTCTCTGGGTAATTCTGCAGAGGTTTAAGGCTCAGTCTTTATCCCTCATGGCCCCCCGTGAAGTGGGGTGGACTCCAATTTCCCCGGCCTCCCAACAGCCAGCTCTCCTGTGAGGCCAAGTTACTTGGCTATTCAGACTGGAAAAATCTGTTTCTGAAGGAAAAAGTGAGTGAGGATGGTAATAGGAGGAGGAAACTACCTTTTGAGCTTCTTGTGTGTTGAGTACCTTGTGTGTCCAGTACTTCTATTCCTACCACCTTCTTAGAGAAGAGAAAACTAGAAAACAGGAGAAATGCCTTTCTTGAGACCACAAAACTTGTAAGTGGCAAAGCTGGCTCAAAACCAGGAGGGAAGGTTCTGCAAGGGTCACCCACTTGCAGCCCCAGAGAGACCGAAGTCTTACTCTGTGGACAGTGACTATCCTAATGCAAGGCCTGTGGGTGTCTGTTCATTTGTGTGGGTGCTCACCTCTGGAAGCATCCTCAGGCTCCTCTTTGAGGTCCCTTGAGGGGTGGTAAACCCTGCCTCCGTGCTGGAGAAGAAAAGGAGCCTGCAAATGAGGCTGCTACTCTTCTGTGCAAAAGGGCTCCCCCTTTACTCACTATCCCCCCCACAACAAACTTCAGAAAATCCCTGCAGAGTTGGGGCCAAGTGCACCAACTTCTCTGAAAAAATTCACTGGCATCTGTTGTACCTCCTTTGGTCCAGTCTCTGTTTGCTCAATTTCAGATTTTTCCATAGGTCTTGATATTTTTTCCAAGTAGTATTATTTATAATGCAAATCATTTTTTTTAAAAAAATTAGTTCATTTACTCTAGTGGTTTGTCATTTTGACTCGTCTTTTGGCAAAGGCGGAGGGCACAGCATACAGCTTGTGAGATCTTAGTTCCCCGACCAGGGCCCTGAGAATTGACAGAGTAGAATCCTAACCATTGGATCACCAGGAATCCCCCCAAGTAGCTTTTTATTAAAGTATTATGCATGTGATGGCCAAGCACGCATGCCCATGTGCTCAGTCGTGTCTGACTGTGTGACCCCAGGGACTATAGACCACCAGACTCCTCTGTTCATGGGAATTTCCCAGGCAAGAATAGTGGAGTGGGTTGCCACTTCCTCCTATAGGGGATGTTCCTGACCCAGGGATTGAACCCATGTCTCCTGAGTCTCCTGCATTGGCAGAAGTCACCTGGGAAGCACCTATATGTGTGTGTGTGTGTGTGTGTGTGTGTGTGTGTATGTAAATGCAACAGTGCCCTGGGCTTCCCTGGTGGCTCACACGGTAAAGAATCCACCTGCAATGCAGAGACCTGGGTTCAATCCCTGGATTGGGAAGATCCCCTAGAGGAGAGCATGGCAACCCACTCCAGTGTTCTTGCCTGGAGAATCCCGTGGACAAAGGAGCCTGGAGGGCTACAGTCCATGGGGTTGCAAAGAGTCGGACACGAGCGAAGGGCCTAAGCACACACAGCATGGCCAAAGTGCCCACATGCTAAGTATGCAGCTTGATGACTGCGTGTGTTAACAAATTGAACACTCTTGTATTAAATAGCACCCAACCCGCAAAACAGAGCATCACTAACAGCCCAGAAAGCCCTGCCGGCTCCCCGTCCACAAAGTGACACCTGTCTTGACTTCATCCACCCTGGATCAGGTTTGGCTGTCTCTGCACTTTGTAAGGACATGGCAAGTCTATACACAGCAGGCTAATACACCTATGCTCCTCTGTGTTTGGTTTCTCCTGCTTGGTGTCATGTTTGTGAGATTTGCCCACAGCACTGAGTGAAGCTGTAGGTCATTCATCCTCATTGCTAGCAAGTGTTCCATTGTGTGAGTACAGCAGTTTATGCCTCCATTCTTCAGCTGATGCACAACGACTTGCCATTTGGGGGCTATTACGAGTGGTTATGAGCCTCAGTTTTGAAAAAGTATTTGGTAAAGCATCACAATAGATGCTGAGTAATTAGGATTCCAGAATTGTCACCCTGTCATCAGTTTGGCTCCCCAGATACTTGGGATTGGCAGGTGAAGTCAGTGAAGACTGGGACGCCTATAGCACCAAGTTTATTTCGGAGAAGAACTGCTTTAACAAGCTTAGGTGGGAAGGAATATGGGGTCAACCCACACCCTGAGATGTTACCAGAAAGGAGCCTGACTCCTTCTGGTGGTCAAGAATCCTGCTGGTCTCATTCCCACAGGAAAGGCCATGTTACAACCAAAAGTCTTTGAGACAATGAGGAACCTTCTAATTAATGGTCCAGATAAATCAAGTGTCACGACACAGTTAGAGGATGGAGATCTTGAGACCTGTAGATTACATTTTGAGGTAGAACTCTGTGACCACAAATTCAATGCTGTTCTCCGCAGTAAATATTTCAGCGAAAGCTTAGCTGCAGGTGACCTGGAATGGCCAGCATTTTACACTACATATTTTAAGTTATGGGCATAGCTCCTAAGAATGACATAAACAAAGGATGTTCTAAAGGTCATTAGTCTTTGGAAGATCCCAGGTTATGTACCCGACCATGTTTGGAAAAGCAGAATGAAACCACCAGCAGTCAGAGAATCTGATGATACCAGTGTGGGGACAGGTACTGTAAACCGAGGCTCAGAGATGCCGGATAACTCTCTGAATCGTGTATGCAACTACTGGAAACAGAAATGCACCTTTTATAAGCTTTTAAAATTTTCTTGTTTAAAAAATTTTTATAAAATGTCTGAAGGTTACACTCTATTTATAGTTATTACAAAATATTGGCTCTAGTCCGTGTGTTGTGCAATACATGCTTGTAGCCTGTCTCACACATGTTTGTAACCTGTATCACTCCCCTCCCCTGCCCCTCCCCAGTAAGGAGTAAAATACTAGTAATTACTAGTTTTTGTAGTTTTTTGAGAAACCTCCATACTATTTTCTGCAGTTGCTATAGGTGTGGAGAAAAGAGAACTCTGGTACACTGTTGGTGGGAATGTAAATTGGTGCCATCACTGCAAAAATACAGATTTTAAATTATTGCAGTTTTATAAATAAGCTCTTCCTTTCTTCCCTGGTTTCCACACAATTTCACAAAATTGGTAAAGGTATAAAATTTCTTTGACCTAATGGCATTAAAATTTTGTTTCCTGATGCTTGTTAACACACGATCATTTTGGCAAAATTAGACAATGAGAAATATGTAAAGGGGAAAACAAAAAACACCCATCCGCCCATCCAGTTGGCCTCTGTTCACATGTTGATAGACTCTTAAAGCCATCATGGTTTTCACTTCTGTCCCTCGTGTAGTCTATTATACAGGGTCATACTGTATAATAGCAATTTAAATCCTCTTTATAACTTACTGTCATATTGTGAATATCTTCAAATATTATAAAGAGACTTGAAAAGCAGCATTTTTGTCTATCATATGCTAAGTCGCTTCAGTTATGTCCGACTGTGTGACCCCATAGACAGCAGCCCACCAGGCTCCTCTGTCCCTGGGATTCTCCAGGCAAGAATACTGAGCGGGTTGCCATTTCCTTCTCCAATGCATGAAAGTGAAAAGTGAAGGTGAAGTCGCTCAGTTGTACCTGACTCTTAGCGACCCCATGGACTGCAGCCCACCAGGCTCCTCCGTCCATGGGATTTTCCAGGCAAGAGTCCTGGAGTGGGTTGCCGTTGCCTTCTCCTGTCTATCATATGGATGTGTCAAATTTCTTTAACTTCTTCCATCACAGTGGAGTGCAGTATACTTCCAGTTGATTTAACCAAGACATGGCTCCAGGCTCAAGGCCAGAAGAATGAGGCAAACTATAAAGAAATCGGGTATTGTGGAATGTTGCAGGTGTTAGTGAGGACAGGCAGAGAGGAAGGTCTGAAAGCGCTGCATTCAGCATAAGTAGACCTTCGTGTGGAGAAGGCGATGGCACCCCACTCCAGTACTCTTGCCTGGAAAAATCCCATGGACGGAGGAGCCTGGTGGGCTGCAGTCCATGGGATCGCTAAGAGTCAGACATTATTGAGCGACTTCACTTTCACTTTTCACTTTCCTGCATTGGAGAAGGAAATGGCAACCCACTCCAGTGTTCTAGCCTGGAGAATCCCAGGGACGGCGGAGCCTGGTGGGCTGCCGTCTATGGGGTCGCACAGAGTTGGACACGACTGAAGCAACTTAGCAGCAGCAGCAGCAGACCTTCGTGTGTTTATACTTCTCTGTTGACCTTTCAAATGAACAGACTGCACACTAAGACTTCATACAGAAAAAGTATAAGTTTGGGGTGTATTTGAAAAGAGCAAGTAATAATGGTTGATTTTTTTGATTGTTCATTTCAATTTTGTTTTCTGTATACATGTTCTATGTAGTGAATATTGTGAAACTTTGTTTTTGTTATATTAAAGTACAGATAATAATACAAAAATTATGTTTGTTTTAAAACATTCTGTAGTTTTGTTTTTCACTCTGAAAATAGCCTACCCCTAAGTTCTTCTGAATTACTGAGGTTTTTGCTATAAGGAACCAACCTATTCAGCATATTAAAAAGCAGAGACAGTACTTTGCTGACAAAGGTCCATCTAGTCAAAGCTATGGTTTTTCCAGTGGTCATGTATGGTTGTGAGAGTTGGACGATAAAGAAAGCTGAGCGTGAAAGAATTGTTGCTTTTGAAATGTGGTGTTGAAGACTCTTAAGAGTCCCTTGGACTCCAAGGAGATCAAACTAGTCAATCCTAAAGGAAATCAGTCCTAAATATTCATTCAAAGGATTGATGCTAAAGCTGAAGCTCCAATACTTTGGCCACCTGATGCGAAGAACTGACTCATTGGAAAAGACCCTGATGCTGGGAAAGATTGAAGGCAGGAAGAGAAGGGGATGACAGAGGATGAGATGGTTAAATGGATCACTGGGCTTGAGTTTGAACAAGCTCCAGGAGTTGGTGAAGGACAGGGAAGCCTGGTGTGCTGCAGTTCATGGGATTGTTAAGAGTCGGACAGGACTGAGCGACTGAACTGAACTTGCTATAAGGAAAATGTTATGTGTTCTCTGTGGTAACAGTTACAGTGGGCTTCCCAGGTGGCTCAGTGGTAAAGAATCTGCCTGTTCAATCCCTGGGTGGAGAAGAACCTCTGGAGAAGGAAAGGCAACCTACTCCAGGACTCTTGACTGGGAAATCCCATGGACAGAGGAGCTTGGCAGGCCTGGCAGGCCCCAGTGCCTGGAGTCACAAAAGAGTTGGGCTCAGCAACTGAACAACAGCTCCCATATTACGGATGATAGTATTACCCACCTTGCTGCATTCTGGGTTTTACTTTATCAGTTATAATAGATTCTCCCCAAATTATAATTTATACATATAAAAATTACTCCTGTCAGTATAGTGTGGCTGTGTGTCTTCTTTCCTGTTTTCTCTAAGGGAGGGAAAACTGTGATTTGTGGCTTTTCCTTTAGCAAACATGTCTATACACAATGGTGGTGAGAATCCATTTACTAGAGTTCTCAGTTTAGCAAAGCCCATGAATTTGCTACCCAGAATCCCATGCTGGCCAGGAGGGAGCTCAGGAGGTGAGTACCCTGTGGGGCTGGATGCAGTGTCTGGGGTCTCCTGATTGCTCCCCACCTGAGCATCTCTCGCAGGAGAAACTGAATCCTGTGTGCAGTCGACACCATGTACCACATAAAGTGCATGAGTGCATTACCTACCACGATACTATCGTACTGTATTATCATCTGAGCTCGTCTTCTCCAACAGCCAGCCTGCAGCCCGCAGCCCAAACAAGCGAAACCGATACCCAGTGGAGGGTTAGTTCCAGGGCGTCACGGCAGGTTAGAGCCTAGCAGCTGCCCCTGAAAGAGGAGGAAAACTGGCTTCGCAGGAAGGTGGAGGGGGTCTCCCTGCTAGATGAGCAGGGGACACAACTCAGCTCAGGCAGCCTCAGGCTAATCCACCGTCCACAACCCAATTACTCAGAGGCTGCAGGAGGGTCCTAGTGAGGTCTGAATGCCCCCCATGAATTGTCCAAATTGTTACTTGCTTTCAGGGCAAAAAATGTTTCTGTGTGTGTGTTTTCTTTTTAAAAATTTTTGACATACAATACTGTATTAGTTTCAAGTATACAGCTTTAGATTCTTTTCCATTATAGCTTATTTTAAGATACTGAATATGGTGACCTGTGCTGTATAGTAAATCCTTGTTGTTTATGTATTATCTTATGTATCACATACCTTGTGGTATGTATTATCTGTTAATCTCATGCTACTAATTTGTCCCCACCCCGCCCCCCCGCCACCTTTCCCCACTGGCAACCATAAGTTTCTTTTCCACCTCTGTGAAAATATTTTGTAACTAAATTCATTTGTACTATTTTTTAGATTCCACATATAGGTGATTTCATATAATATTTGTCTTTGTCTGGTTTACTTCACTTAGTATGATAATCTCTAGGTCCATCCACATTGCTGCAAACGGCAATATTTCATTCTGTTTTAAGACTGTTATTCCACTGTATATATGTATGTGCCATACCTTCTTTATCCATTCATCTGTTGATGGACAGTAAGATTGCTTCCATATCTTGGCTATTGTAAAGCGTGCTGCTATGAACACTGGGACACATATATCTTCAGATTAGAGTTTTTGTCTTCCCCAGATACATGCTCAGGAGTGGGATTGCTAGGTCATGTAGTGACTCTATTTTCAGTTTTTTAAGGAATCTCCAGACTGTTCTCCAGAGTGGTTGCCCCAATTTACATTCCCACCAACAGTGTAGGAGGGCTCCCTTTTCTCCACACCCTCTCTATCATAATTTGTAGACTATTTTAATGATGGCAGGGCAGGAAATAGAAGTCACTTATTCTACTCACACACCTGCACACATCCTAGGCTCTAACTTCACGCTGGTGAAGACATGTAACCTTGTCATGTGGACAAGCAGAATGCAGTGAGAGTTAAATAATTCTTTCCAGAAGAAGCTGTGGTCTCCCGGCGTCCGTGTCCTCTTTTGATGTGTTGAGTCATATCACTTCAGCCCTGGGCTGTGCCCTTCTCTTTCCTACCACTTTCTCTGCTCTGCCAGTATGCTGGCCTCTTCTCAGTCTCCCAATAGGATTGCTAATATTTGTTCAGGAGCGTTCCTGCCACCTGGAGTCCTCTCTCTGTATCTTTCTCTTTGTTTCATTCTGGTTCACAGCAGGGCGCCACAGATTTCTCCCTTTCTGTTAATAAAAATTAAGCAATCAGTTTCCTTCCCCTCCATTACACTTAATTCCCTCTGTAACTCAGTTATTATTGTAACTCTGGCAAGTGCTTTGCAAGGCAGATGGCAGGAAAGACACGTTGCCAAAGTAAAGGGCATTGTTAGCAGAGGAACATTGTTTACATGAAGGTGATGATGCTCTCCTTGCAAGGATAGATTATTTTTTCTGAAATCAAGTTCATGTTTAACTCTATTAATGTAATAACCTTATGCACGTCCTGCCAAGGTTAATATAAGCACATGTGACGGATGATAGTAACCACTGAAGATACTGGTTGCATACTGTATTCCTTATTCAGGGGTCATAGGAAGTTAGGATAAACACATTATATAATTTTTTATTCCAGGAATAATAAATATAATGAATGCACTGGCTTTTGCAAGTGCTGGAACATCTGATTTGTAGAAGTGTCCTAGAGTCTAGGCAATGTATTTGTCACAATGGACAACAAGCCTGGCAAGTTAAAAATATGGTCCTTTGTAATCAGACTCAAGAAGATGCAGTGTGGCCAGGAATGGCCAAAGGGTTCCAGCTCTAGTGCAAATTCCAGTTGTTTGATTGATTGATTGCCAGTGATGGGGTGGGAGAGACATGCAGGAAGAGTATGGATATCGTTTGTAACTTTCCTGACTCCTGGTGATGCCCAGAAAGAGGGAAAGGGAGGCGTTCTCAGGCGGTCCTCCTGCCCAGGTCAGGCCCTGCAGGGTATCGTATTGCATTATGAACTGAAGTGAAAATGTTAGCTTCTCAGTCCTGTCTGACTCCTTGCCACCACATTGACTGTATGTAGCCTGCCAGGCTCCTTGATCCATGGGATTTTCCATGCAAGAATACTGGAGTAGGTTGCCATTCTCTTTCCAGAGGATCTTCCTGACCCAGGGATCAAACCTGGGTCTCTTGCATTGCAGGCAGGTTCTTTACCACCTGAGCCACCAGGGAAGCCCATATTGCATTAGATTTGTCTGTTAAATTAAGAGGCTCTTTTCATGACTCAGCTATAAAATCAGTCTTCTTATTTTATAATCACACAACATTTATAATGCTTTCTGCTCTGTTTGTAGAAACACTTCCATTTCTTCCTGCCCCTGCCTTTTGGGCCTGTATCTAGCACTTTGTTTCTTGCAGAAAACGTGGGAGTTCCTGAACTAGGATCTCAGAACCAAGTCTTACGGGTGGAGAGGTCTGCTACCACATCTCGTGGCTTTAAAGAGAAGTTGGACATTCATGTCCCATTAATTCCCATAGTGGATGTGAGTTTATCAGGACACATGAAGCTGGAGTGTCTGGCCAGAATTTCCCTCTCCTAAAATCACATGGATAAAAATTACAGAAGTAATTAATGGACAGAAATGTAACAAGATACATTTTCTTTGTTTTAGAACAGCAAGAAAACAAACTCATTGTTGAAAAGCAAGAAAATATAATGGATGTGAGAGTTGGACTGTGAAGAAAGACTTCACAGTCTTTCTATCATTAGAAAGACTTTCTATCAATAGAAAGACTGTGGTTACTATCATTCGTCACATGTGCTTATATTAACCTTGGCAGCACGTGCATAAACTTATTACATTAATACAGTTAAACATGAACTTGACTTCACCGAAGACTTGATACTTTTGAACTGTGTTGTTGGAGAAGACTCTTGAGAGTCCCTTGGACTGCAAGGAGATCAAATCAGTCCATCCTAAAGGAGATCAGTCCTGGGTGTTCATTGGAAGGACTGATGCTGAAGCTGAAACTCCAATACTTTGGCCACCTGATGCGAAGCGTTAACTCATTGGAAAAGACCCTGATGCTGGGAGGGATTGGGGGCAGGAGGAGAAGGGGATGACAGAGGATGAGATGGTTGGATGCCATCACTGACTCGATGGACATGAGTTTGAGTGAACTCCGGGAGTTGGTGATGGACAGGGAGGCCTGGTGTGCTGCGACTCATGGGGTGGCAAAGAGTCGGACACGACTGAGCGACTGAACTGAACTAAAAAAAGAAAACAGTAAAATCACCCCGAATTCTACTCCATGGAATTAACAGCCATCAACGTTCTATTGTACCTCAACTGGTTTTTACGCATTATATGATCTTAAAAGTGGAATTTGCCATGCGTATTCCATTGAAACCCATTTTTCCTTCAGTAGCATATTATCAGTGCTGTTTCCATTTTTTCTTTCTTCAATAGCTTATTGTCCAAAAATCCTGCTTCAGGCTTCCCTGGTGGTCCAGTAGTTAAGAATCTGCCTTGCAATACAAGAGACAGTGGTCCATCCTTGGTCCGGGAAGATTCCACGTGCCTTGGAGCAACGAAGCCCACGTGCCATAACTACTGATCCTGCGCTTTAGAGCCTTCAGGCTGCAACTACTGTGCCCACATGTTGCAGTTCCTGCAGTCCAGCCGCCTAGAACCTGTGCTCCACAACAGGAGACGCCACTGCAGTGAGAAGACCATTCACAAGAAAGAGCAGCCCCAGGTCGCCAAAACTAAAGAAAGCTTGAGTGCAGTAACAAAGGTGTGCCACAGCCAAAAAATAAATAAATCTTTTTTTAAAAATGCTGCTTCAGAACCATTTTTAACGGCAACAAGGTTCTCTGCTACATGGATATACCATAATTTAACCAGTTCCCTGTGGTTGCACATTCAGAAAGGTATGTAGCTATATATATTGCAACTGACTTTTCTATTGTTAAGACTTTGTACATTATGTATCTGTGATTATTACCCTAGGACAAAGTTGTAGAAGTGGAACTGCTGAGTCAAAACTTATCAGAAATTTTAAGGATTTTGATATCTATTGCTTCCTGAAAGGCTCTATGATACTTTGGAAATTATAGTTCTTCAAGGCTGCGTTCTTTTATGTTCAGTATGTGAAGAGGCACTGCTTGGATACATGTTTCTCGTATGTTCCATTCGGCTCTGTGGCCTGGCATCCCTGGCCCTGGGGTTGCTTATGAGCAATTGTAATTAGGATGCCTCGTAGTGCAACCAGTTTTCCAAGGTCACCAGTTATTTTGAAACGTATCCCTCATTTACCCCACTATTACCATGTTTAGCATTACAAATCAGTGGCCCTAGGCTTGCAATGGGATTCAGATGTCTGTTCTCTTAGTCATTTTCATAATTTATTTGAAGAATTTTGCTCAATATTCATAGAGCCAAATGTTCAAGCAGTTGATTTGCCAGGCTGTGACGGCCCTGTCACTGCGCGTGAGGCCCCTGTGACTGGGGCAGGACAGGGTGTGTGTGGCGGGGTGGTGGTAGGGGGGCTCTGAGAGGCACAATACAGGTAACGTTCTTTTGGCTCCATCCCAAAACCACAGCACGCAGATGGTGCAGAACAAAAGGCCTGCATGGCCCACCTCACTCAGCTGTTCCTCCAGCCTTCCCTTCAGCCCTCCTGGGTCTGTCCCCTCTCCCTCCATCTCTACTCCACATCAGATTGACAAAAGGCCACGCACAAAATACCCAAATGTGGGTCCAGAGTGGTAAAGTCGAAAGGGGAGTGATCTTCTGTCACTCAGTGCTCTCATTAGACTTTGTCTTCCTTCCCCTCTCCCAACGTCAAAGAAATAAAGTCCATCTAGGTGCCAACAAATCCTTCTGATAGAACGGTTGCTATAGCAACTTTATAGCAATGAATTAAGCAGCAAACCATTCAGTCGGAAGGTGTTGGCTCAGAAACTGCTCTGCGTGGGGCCCCACCTTCTTTTCAGAGGAGATAGTCCTCCATGACCCAGCCCTCTTGGTTTTGTTACTGTGTTTCAGGCACAATCCTTTGTTAAAGTATTTGATTTAAGTGGAAATAAGACTCCCAGGGTGCAGTGGTAGGGGGAGGGTGGAGAAGTGGGGTGGAGAATAGCTGAAAGACTGGAAAAATATGACAAATACAGAGGATGATTTTTTAAAGGGGAAAGGAAGGAGGGAAAGCTTAAATAGCATCAATTCATTCAAAACCAGGTGCAGAAGAATAACATAAATCCTGTGCTCTGTGAGACGGTCAAACAAAATCAGCTCTATCTAATGTATGGGCTGGTTTAAAACAAACCTCATGTTATTATTAATATAATCCCTGCTTTGTAAGCCATGACATTTAACCGGGTAATTAAATAATAATTGAATAAGTCTGCAAGGCAGAAAGGCATAAAACCAGGCAGAAAGGCATATTCCCCGGAGGTGATTTTGATCAAATATTGACTTACTCTTCAATATTAATGATGGGAATTTAACATTATATTTTATATTTACATATTAACCTGGTTTGAAAGACCTTTTGTAATTTATAAATTCTTGAGTTACACATGTGACTTGAATTAAAAGCACAAAGGAAGAATGTAGGGGATGGGGGATGTGCAAACACAAGGTGTGTAGGGGGTGGGGAGGTGGGCACACCTTCACTGCAGTTAGTCCTGCATCTGCTGGGGTCTTTCACCTATTGTGGTCTTCATGTCTGTGTTGTAAATACTCTGAATGTTCTTATCCTACAAAAATGCTCACCTCACGCTGGGCAGAAGAGGAGCTCTCTTTTCAAGCAAACTCCTTTCCTCTCCTGGCCTTTCCAGCAAGCCAGATAGAGAAGGGGAAGATGTCCTGAACCCAGTGGTGTGTTGTAAAGGGTTAACAACTGGCTGTCCAGAAAGAATGTATGTGTGTTCATATACACGTGCGCATGCTGTGCTTAGTGGCACAGTCGTATCTGACTCTTTGTGTCCCTGGGATTCTCCAGGCAAGAATACTGGAGTGGGTTGCCATCCTCTCTTCCAGGGGATCTTCCTGACCCAGGGATCGAACCCAGGTCTCCCATATTGCAGGCAGATTCTTTACCATTTGAGCCACCAGGGAAGCTTAAGAATACTGGAGTGGGTAGCTGATCCCTTCTGCAGGGGAACTTCTTGACCCAGGAATCGAACCCGGGTCTCCTGCATTGCAGGCAGATTCTTTACCAGCTGAGCTACCCAGGAAGCCTGCATACACACATAAATTTATTTAAAATTTTACTGATATAAAGGATATATGGCAGAAGATTTAAGAATAATAATAAAATGCAATATTCTAGCTTCCTGAATTCATAGAGTCAATTTATTTTCACAGAGGGCTTTTTTGTTTTTTGCTGAAATTTTGTATCTGTAGTCAACCTACAGTTATCACCAATTTGTTCAATGCTTGTAATGAACAAACAAGAAGAGTCCTTAACACGAATGCTAACTGATATCTTTGTTTCTGTCGAGTATGATAAAAGCAAACCAACACGTCTGGTCGATGTCTGTGAGTGACTTCTTTGCTGAATCAGGTTGCAGGTTTCCAATGCTGGAAGAATATTCCCTCAATGTTTGATGCTATTCATAACACGATGGCTCCGCACATGACATATATTTAAGTTTAGTTTGCCTCATTAGCATTTTTCATCACATTCTTAAGTCTGAACATGGATAAAACAACAAGTTAAGCCTTGATTTGTAGCATTTGCAATTTCTATTCTTATCTCAGCAGATTTTCAGCTCCCAATGTGATGCCACCAAACACAGGGTTAAGAAGCGGTGAGCAGAGGAACACTGTTAGACAGTATCTCCCTGTGTGGGCACACACATTTCAAGAGCATAGCTAATAATAAAATGCAGTAAAATAGTTAGGAAATGACAAGTTTTGAGCATTTATTGCTTTTAGTAAGCTCTTTAATTAATGAATGATTGAACTTTAATAATTGCCATGTTTAATGATTGTCTCACAGAATTCCTGAAAATTTTGCACTTGACTCTTGGGAGCTGCGAAGGACTGGCTCCAACACACTGGTGCTCCCTGACCTCTAGTGTGCTCACCTCTCCTGGCAGCCTCTGTCTCGGGTCATGCCAAGGCTGGTCATACCCTTGGTATTCCCTACCACTGTTTGCACTCTGGTGTCCTCTACCAAGGAGCACAGTACTAGCTCCCGGGGAACCAGCACCTGCTCCATGCTATGCCCCTTGAGTGCCTGGCCAGGCCCTGGGGCTGTGCCCTGGGTTGCTTCTCAGCTGTTCTATCCTGAGGCTGTTTCTCTCTGCCCCGAATCTCCACTGTCTGCAAACATGCTTCCGTGCAGTAAGCACATTCATGTCCCCAGCCCTGCCCTGCTCTCTGCCTGACTCGAGACCCCCATCTGCTTCGCCTGAGTTCCCTTCAACTGGCTGTGTAGACTCTGTCCTCTCCACAACTCGGGAACCGGAATTATTTTTTTCTGCTTCGGTGGCCCTCAAGCATGTATTCTGTAAAAAAGGGATGGAACAAAAGTTTGTGTTATCTGGATTCCTTTCCAGGGCATGCTTTTCCTTGCTTGGGACGCTCTTTGTCACAGTGGCAACCCCTCCCACCACTTTCAAAGGTCTACACTGCTTCATTACTCTCAGATGGCATCAGAGGCAACAAGCTCAGCTTTCTAACAGGTATATGTTTCAGGGATAAATCCAACCCCCTTGTGTGTATATGTATTAAACAGGAAGGAAATGGCATAGTAAGCCATTCTTATATTAGGATAAACCCTTTTGCTTACAAATAAAAACTGGCTCAGACGGTAAAGCGTCTGCCTACAAGGCAGGAGACCCCGGTTCAATCCCTGGGTTGGGAAGATCCCCTGGAGAAGGAAATGGCAACCCACTCCAGTATTCTTGCCTGGAAAATCCCATGGATGGAGGAGCCTGGTAGGCTACAGTCCACGGGGCCGCAAAGAGTCGGACACGACTGAGCGACTTCACTCACTCGCTCAAAGCAAGAAAACAAAAGGAATGTATTAGTTCATATTTAAGATGTCCAGAAATGAAGTTGGCTTCAGGTCAAGCTGGATCCAAGGGTTCAAATGAAAATATTGTGACTCTCTTATTTTCCATCTCTTTCTCCTGTCTATTGGCCTCATTCTTTCCTCCTGCAAATAAGGTTTCCTAGGGGCCATTGGCAACTCTAGGCTGCCCCGGCCTCACTCAGCAACCACAGTGGAAAGAAAGCATGTATCTTTCCATGAACAGAAAAAAAGGAAGGACTTGCATTGGCCCTTCACTGGTCATGCACCCGAGCCAGACTAGCCATGTAAGCTCTGCTGGAACCGGCTTCTAGCAGGCCAAGAGGGAGGGTATAGCAGATGCTGTCAGTTACCCCCACCCTATCCCCTTGGCCCTGTCCCTTTCAGCGCTCACCTGCTACACATCTAAGTGTCAGGCCCTCCGGCTTCTCTTTACCCGAGGGGTTTACCCGAGGGCTTTGGCATTCAGGCAAGGTAGGCCGGAAGTGCCTGCCGTCTGCCCCCAACCAGGGAGTTGGTGGAGCAAGACCGCTGTCCTCTTGCCCTGCACGCAGGCCAGCCCTGGGTTCCCCAGGTGGTGTCTGCTCCATGCCCACAGAGCTCACTGGCTTAAAGACACGACCGGGGCTGAATTCCTCCCCTCTCTTGTCTCAGGTCCTCACTCTCTTACCAGTTTTGGCTGGCCTTGCCTCGTGAACAAACTGTGTTGCTAAGTCACTTCAGTCCTGTCCACCTCTTTGTGACCCCCTGGACTGTAGCCCACCAGGCTCCTCTGCCCATGGGATTCTCCAGACAAGAATACTGGAGTGGGTTGCCATGCACTCCTCCAGGGGATCTTCCCAACCCAGGGATCCCAGTCTGTTGTATCTTCTGCATTGGCAGGCAAGTTCTTTACCACCAGCACCCCCGGGGAAGCCCCATGAACAGACTACCTGCACCTGCAACCTTCTATCAGGATCTGCTTCTGGGAACCTCAAGCTAAGACACAGAGAACCTACAATTAGCCCCTCCAGGATCGTGTGCAGTGTGAGAGACATCCCTGCATGCCTCCCCCCACCCGCCTCAAGGAAAGAAGGTGCTAGCAGACCGAAGCAACAGAGACCTACAACATCTCCAGCTGTTCGAATCACTTTCTTGGCACCGAGGGTCTGCTCTTTCCCTCCCAACTTTCAGAGATAGGTGATAGGATGTCACTCTAAGATCCCTCCAGTCCTTTTTGTCCTTCCACCCTAGCACCCCAGGTTCCTGCTGAAATGGCTTCCAGGAAGTTGGTCTCCACTCTGCCCGTCCCCAGGTTTCCCAGGTGGAGCCAGTGGTAAAGAACTCACCTGCCGGTGCAGGAGACATAGAGATGTGGATTCGATCCCTGGGTGGGGAAGATCCCCTGGAGGAGGGCATGGCAACCCACTCCAGTCTTCTTGCCTGGAGAATCCCATGGGCAGAGGAGCCTGGTGGGCTACAGTCCATAGCCTGGCAAAGAGTCAGACACGACTGAAACGACCTAGCATGCACGCACGCACTGGCCCTCCCCATCATGGAAATACTGAAGCTGAGAGTGGCTGGACCACACATCCATAGCAGTCCTCCAGCTCACCCCTTCTTTTATTCCAATTTCAGACAATTAAATAAACACTTGATTTCTAAGATTTCCCAAAGGATATTTTTAGATTGTAAGTAAATATACATAGGGATAATTCATATAAACTTGCTATTCAAGAAATTTCTTTTTAATACAGGTTTGTTTTTTTTTTCCTTCACTTTGCCCCATGATTGTCTGTGAAACACCAAGCTATCAGTGGACCTTCCCAAAGAGTCAACAGAGAGGCTTGTTGTAGGCCAAGGATACCCACGTAGGGAGCTCGCCCTCCTGTGTTCTGTGAAGGATCTTGGATTTTTCTTAGGTTCTGATTTCTGCTCACTCTTTTCAGAGGTTGGAAAGTCATTCATAGGTTGGTTCTTTTTTTTTTTTTAACCTTAAACTTTTCCTTTCAAAATTCCTTTAAAGAATCTCAGCATTTCTTAGAGAAAGCCAAGCTGAGAGCAAACAGAAAACCAGCCAAACCTGTGGCTTAAATCTGGGTAGACTTCCCTACTTCTGGTGCTTGGCTTTTGAAGTGGCATGATTTCCCACATTGCTTAAAAAAGAATCAGGAAGCTGCTCTATACAAGTAAAGTTCAGAAAAAGCTTCAGTCCCATGGGGTCGCCCACCTCTCTCAGGAGCGGCCACATTACCTCCAGCTGCATCTGCAAAATCCCAGGGGAAAGTGGGAGTCAGAGGATGTGATCCTTCTAGCTGTAAGAAGGGGATGGAGCAGAGGGACAGGTGTGCTGTGCGCCTTTGCTAATATGGCAACTTATCTATCAACTTTGCAAATCTGTTGTCATTGGGCTAAGTTGTATTCTATATACGTGGAAATGTAAAATTTAGAAAACCTGAGATTTTAACAGTTTAAAACAATTGCAATCATATTTTTGGAAAATGTTTTTCAGGTGTTTTGTGTTTTCTTCTGTGCCTTGAAAGGAGAATAATGAATGTGTTTTAATTTCTATTTATTCTGATGTCTTGATGATTTAAGGTTATCATGATAAACAGCCATCCTATCATCATCATTATTTAACGGGTGAAACAATGATGTTCTCAAGAGCTGTCAAAGTATGTAGAATTTTTTGATGCTACTTAAACTGTTCTTAGACAGCTGTGCTGTAGGAGATCTCTTCTGTCTTTTCCCTGTCTTCTTTTTCCTACTATTCCTTAGCAGGTGGTCTGTAAAAGCCAATGCTTTCCATTGCTCTTATTAATTAGCAAGTATTTGCTTGGCACCTTCTCCAAGCCTGGGACTACTCTAGATCCTAGGATTTCAGCAGTGAACAAAACAGAGCAAGTCTTTGCCTTCATGAAGCTTATATCCTGGCAGATAATGCCTACCTGTCTTCTTCAGTCTGCTCTTTTCCTCGTCCTTGTCTCTTCTTCCAAACCAATGAAACTTAAAAGTAAAGAGCATTATGTTTACAACACAAGTAAATCAGCTCATGTTGCACAAGGGGGCAAGGGTGTAGCCCATGACTCAGCTCATGAAGTGCAGTACAAATACTACATGATATGAATTTTTAGGTAGTGAAAACTCTACTTCTGGTGTTTCAGCATTATGCCAGATGGTTCAGCTTATGAGACAACGGCCTCTGGATAAAGGCCATTTTATTTGATTCAGATGAATATACTTTCAGAGAGAACCATTTCTCTCTTTAGTCCAATAGAAAAGGACAGTGATATGTTACACTGTCATATGAACTTTTGCTCAACATCCAAAAGGACTTGTTGGTCATATGAAAACAGGTGCATCTTGGGGCCGACTCTGCTGGTACATTCTACACTGGTTCAGTATTGAATACCGATTCCAAAGTGGGATCATAATGGGCAATAGTAAAGAACGAAAAGCTACCTTCCAGCCCTATTCCAACTATGACTCCTCTGTAGCTTAAAGAAAGTCAGACCCCAAGACCAAAACCTCACTCTTTAGATCATTCCATGTTTAGGAACAGCCTGGTGGAGGCCACCTGGATGGTCCCTCGATTTGGCATCTGGAGCAGAGCAGCCTGCTAATATGTCACCTGAAGGCTGCTTTTCTTTGCTAACTTGGTCACTGATTTTTTTTTTTTTTTTTCATTTGTTTGATTTTCTCACGTGTTCAAGTTTGGCCAAATGGAAAAAAAATTAGTCTTAAGTTAATCCAAGTANCTGGTACATTCTACACTGGTTCAGTATTGAATACCGATTCCAAAGTGGGATCATAATGGGCAATAGTAAAGAACGAAAAGCTACCTTCCAGCCCTATTCCAACTATGACTCCACTGTAGCTTAAAGAAAGTCAGACCCCCAAGACCAAAACCTCACTCTTTAGATCACTCCATGTTTAGGAACAGCCTGGTGGAGGCCACCTGGATGGTCCCTCGATCTGGCATCTGGAGCAGAGCAGCCTGCTAATATGTCACCTGAAGGCTGCTTTTCTTTGCTAACTTGGTCACTGATTTTTTTTTTTTTTTTCATTTGTTTGATTTTCTCACGTGTTCAAGTTTGGCCAAATGGAAAAAAAATTAGTCTTAAGTTAATCCAAGTAATCATGCTATGTGCATGGGAGAGAGAAAACCTAAATCTTTTCCTGGCTGCCGTACTGACTGCTATAAATTGTCCTCCAACACGTGTAGAGAGAGTGGAGCCAGAATTTCCATAGAAGGACTCCAACCAGGAAACTCTGGACGTGCTTCATTTTTTAGAGAACTACTCTGGCTTTCAGTCCCCCTTGCCAACTCAACAACCATGGAAGACATTTGACTTGTTTTTAGGGAGACGTTGTTGACTTCAGAGAGAAGTTAAAATGCAATCCAAGGACTAAGAAGAGAAAGTGAGTCAAAAGTAAAGGAGCTCACACATTCTCTGTTACAAAGGCAAAAAAGTAAAAGCCTCTTGAAAATATTTTTGAAACCAGGCATGACATTCTATTCCTCTAAACTATATATTTACAAGTAATTTAAAAATGATCGATTTGCTTCCTCCAGAAACTATGAGAATTTGAGGTTTTAATTACGGAAAGGCAAGGGGAGGGAAGGGGTTTCCCAGGTGGGTGAAGAATCTGCCCGCAATGCAGGAGATGCAGGAGACCAGGGTTTGATCCCTGGGGTCGGGAAGGTTCCCTGGAGGAGGAAATGGCAACCCATCCCAGTATTGTTGCCTGAGAAATCTCATGGACAGAGAAGCCTGGTGGGCTACAGTCCACGGGGTCTCAAAGAGTCAGACGTGACTGAAGTGACTTCGCATCCTTGCATTCATTCATCCTGCTCACAAGAACGGCTAACAGTGCGTTCACAATATCATACTGCGGTTGTGTATACTTCCCTGATTAGTGATGTTGACAATGTTTCATGTGCTTATTGGTCATGTGATTATCTTCTTTGGTGAGGTGTTGGTTAAAGTCATTTACCCATTTTATATTGAATTTTTGTTGTTTTGTTATTCAGTCATAGTTATTTATACATTTGTTAGCTATGTGTATTACAAACACCTTCTCCCAGTCCCTGGCTTATCTTTTCATTTTACAAATGTGTTTTCAGTGAGTAGGAGTGTTAATTTATCAATTTTTTATTTTATATTTAGTAACTTTTCAGTCCCTCTAGTAAATCTTTTCTCAGCACTTAAAATCATGAAGATAGTCTCCAACATTTTCTTCAGTGCAGTTCAGCTCAGTCGCTCAGTCATGTCCGACTCTTTGGGACCCCATGAATCGCAGCACGCCAGGCCTCCCTGTCCATCACCAACTCCCGGAGTTCACTCAGACTCACGTCCATCGAGTCTGTGATGCTATCCAGCCGTCTCATCCTTGGTCGTCCCCTTCTTCTCCTGCCCCTAATCCCTCCCAGCATCAGAGTCTTTTCCACATTTTCTTATAAAAGCTTTATAGCTTCAACTTTATATAAAGTCTATGACTCAGTGTAAAATAATTTTGGGAAGTGGTATGATTTAGGGGTAAAAGTTCATTTTTCCCCATACATTTATCCAGTTTTCCTAGTATTATTCATTTTTAAAAATTTAACTTTTCTCATAGACTTGCTTTGACAGTTTTAGAAAAAAATCAATTGATCATATACATGCAGGCCTAATTCTAAACTCTTCATTTTGTTTTATAAACCTGTTGGACAGTTCTTCTGCCAGTATCAGAATTTTGAAGACCTTATAGTAAGTCTGGAAATCAGGCAATGAGAGTTCTTCAGTTTTGCTCTTTTTTTTTTAAACTTCAATTGTTTTAGCTACACTGGGTCTTTTGCTCAGATTTTAGAAAGAACATTTAAATTTTTACAAAAAGCCTTATAGTACTTTTATATGGATTGCATCTAATCTATAGAATAATATAAGAAAAAGCGATCTTAAATTATTGGGTTCTTCAGTCTATGAAAACGTTAAATCTCTCATTGGAGAAGGTCATTAAGAAAATGTGACTGTGGGTTGATCCTTGAGATAAACCTTGGCAATCCGAATCTCTTCGCCTCCTCCTCTGTCCCTGGAATGTCCACTCTGCCCACCATTTCTATCTTGGGAGCCATTTTCAAGGACGCAGTCTTGAGCGTGTAAGATGTTATTGAGACTCCCTGATGGTACACATGGGGCTTCCTTGGTGGCTCAGCAGTAAAGAATCTGCCTGCTAAAACAGGAGACATAGGAGACAAGGGTTTGATCCCTGGGTCGGGAAGAACCCTGGAGAAAGAAATGGCAACCCACTCCAGTATTCTTGCCTGGGAAATTCCATGGAGAGAGGAGCCTGGCAGGCTATCTAGTCCCTGCGGTCACAAAGAATCGGACATGCCTGAGTGACTGAGCTCGCAGAAACAATGGTACGCATGACTGAAGCCTGGTAAAGCCTCTTTACAAACTTTTAAGATTCTGCTGGGTGTGGGGAGATCTCGTCCAATGACCGCGTAAGTGAAGTTCCCCTGCTTATTAAACTTGCTGCCTAGTTTGGAGTGATGTGCCCCTTTCTTCATTCTCTCCTTGCCATGTGTGTAGGGAGGCTGATTTGTGAATCAATATCTCTTTATCTATTTAGCACTTCTTTAATTTCTGTGGCAATATTTTATAGCTTTTGACATAACTGTATAAAATGTCTTTTGTTAAATTTTTACAGAAGTATTTAATTTGGGGGATATTATTGTAAATGGAATTTTTTCCTATTTCACTTTCCATTTATTTGCTGCATTATATAGACATACAATGGATTCTTTTATTTTTTTTTAATTGGGTTCAAATTGCTTTACAATGCTACATTAGTTTCTGCTGTACAAGGAAGCGAATGAGCTATATGTATACATATATCCTCTCCTTCTTGAGCCACCCTCTCACCCCCCACCACCTTCCCATCCATCTAGGTCGTCACAGCACTAAGCCAGGCTCCCTGAGCTATACAGCAGGTTCCCACTAGCCATGTACTTTACGCATGGTAGGNTTTATTTGCTGCATTATATAGACATACAATGGATTCTTTTATTTTTTTTTTAATTGGGTTCAAATTGCTTTACAATGCTACATTAGTTTCTGCTGTACAAGGAAGCGAATGAGCTATATGTATACATATATCCTCTCCTTGAGCCACCCTCTCACCCCCCACCACCTTCCCATCCATCTAGGTCGTCACAGCACTAAGCCAGGCTCCCTGAGCTATACAGCAGGTTCCCACTAGCCATGTACTTTACGCATGGTAGGGTATTTGCATTTTGGTTTTACATCCTGCAATCTGCTAAATTCACCTATTGATTATAGTAGGTGTTTCATAGATACTTTAGAATTTTCTATGTAAACATTGGTGTCATCTGAAAAATAAAGATTTTTTTAATAAAAAATAAAAATCTTCCTTTCTGATCCACATGCCTATTATTTTTTATAAATTGACTAGGCGCTCTAGTCCAATTTTGAACAGAAATAATAAAGATGGGCATTCGTGCCTTGATCTGCATCTCAGAAGGAAGCATTCAGTTTATCATTCTCAAGTACTATGTTAATTCTAGATTACTTTGCAGGTCCTTTGATCAGATTGAGTAAGTTTTCTTTTATTTTCAGTTTGCCAAGAGATTTGATTATAAACAGGTGAATTTTGTTAAGCACTTGTTAAACAGAAGCCCACAGCATGCTTCGTTGATTCTTTCCAAGAGAACTCAGTGCTACCCAACCGCTTAGTTTTGTCCGACGTCACAAAATCTCCCCCAAAGCAACCTCTTCCTCTTGCCATGAGAGAGTGAAAATTGCTCTTCCTGCCTCATGTCCTTCCCTCTACCTCATGCTTCAACAATGAAGGATGCAGAAAGCCAAGTACCCAGAATTAAGAGGATCCCTGCCTCCATCAGCAGTTCTCCAAAGTGAGGACTGACATCTTCACAAATTCACATTTAAAGCTTAAGGTTTTATATGTTGTGTATGGATTCCTCAGAGTTGAATGATGGAACACAGCTAAAGCATAAGTGAAGCAAGAGGTGGGCAAGAAAAGCTGGTCATCCACCGCTGCACCTCTCGATCCTGCTTGCAATATCTTAAAATTACTGCTGCTTCATTACCCACCTCCTGCCTCCTCACAGATTTCCAACAACATACACATGCTCCCTTTTCACCATCTGTTCAGAAATGTAAAATCTAAACACTTTGAATAGATTAGAAAACCTCTAAAATGCTTAATAAAAGTGCTCAGCTATTTAACAGACGACTAGGACACCTTGTGAGAGAAATATGGCTGGCACCGTGCTGTTGTGATGTCCCTCACCATCACGATTTTGCACCTGCCCATCTGCTCAGGCAGAGCTGCTGACAGTTGGCAAGGCACTCGGGTACAATTGGAAAGACCCACAACTTCCAAGCAGCATTCGCTCTTGCTTTCTGTGCATAATGGTGCCTTTTTGATTATTCTCCCATTTATTCCTATGCCTTCAACGCAGTCTTATTTCTTTTCCCACTTTGCCAATGCTCACTTCTATCACTTCCATTTTCCAGTGATACGTGAATAGATTTTATGGTGCATAGAAATGAGAAGACATTTTCAGCTGTGCAAAGAGTCAGGGTTAAGACAACAGAGAGGACCATTGTACAACCCACTGGCGCATGACTTGAGAGTGATATAGCAAGACTTGTTAACAGTAGGTTCCAAGGAGATCTACAAGGGTTTCAATATCACCTCCATTACTGGTGGCTTTGTGACCACAAGTCACATTAAAAGGAACAGGGCCAGCTACACAATTTACAGGGCTCAGCGCAAAATGAAAATGCAGGACTCCTTGTTCAAAAAGCAGGAAAAAAGTGTCACTAAAGACCCTAAAATATAAAAATTTTTTCTTTCTCCTGTGGTTTTGAGCATTAGCTTGGGCACATTACTCTATGTGGACTTCCCTAGTAGCTCAGCTGGTAAAGAATCCACCTGCAAAGCGGGAGACCTGGGTTCGATCCTTGGCTTGGGAAGATCCCCTGGAGAAGGGAACAGCTAACCACTCCAATATTCTGGCCTGGAGAACTCCATGGACCGTATAGTCCATGGGGTTGCAAAGAGTTGGACATGACTGAGCGACTTTCACTTTCACTTCACTTTCATTTTCCTCATCTGGTTGTAAGGTGGTGAGTTAATTCAAATGAAGGACTTAGTGCGTCTACATGACTGGCCTCACTCAGTTATGTTGTGTAGTTACAGACACGTGCTGGGTGACCATAGGCTCTCACAGATGTCCAGGGGCCCCTCCCTGTAACTTGGCACCCACACACAGCCCACTGACTACCAGCTGTCAGCTGGAAGGAAGGGAATTGGACCAGGCACCTTCCCTTCTCATGGGTCTTCTGGTCAACCCACAGCAAATAGGTGATTCCCCAAGGGATTGAAACCTCTTCAAAGGGCTCAACTAGTACTTGGATCGGGGTGGGCAAGAAACTCGCCCCAGCAGAATCACCTGATGAATGCCCATGGGGCTTCATGGGGCAGTGGGGATGGTTGCAGCCCTGGCTGAAGACACAAGGTACATGCACTTGACCCCATCTCTCCTTGTGATGGGGTAGGGCGGGTGGTGGAGGCCTCAGTGGTTCCTGTGTGGGGCTGGGACAGTGTTCTGGCACCAGGGAGCAAGAGAGTAGGTGGGTGAGAACCCGCTGATGGGGAGGAAGTGAGAAGGTGGGAGGCAGAAAGATTCTCTGAGACCCTAGTGCAAACTATTCTGTCTCATTGGACTTCACTCACAAAATGCAAATTCAAAGATAAAATTATAAAGAGTCTTGTCAGAACACAGATCGTTAAACTCCAAGTACAAGGCTCTTCTGAACATGGGACCATTTACAGCTTTACTAATGACATACCCATGAACCAGCCCTTGAGGTAATGCCTGAGGCAGAGTCAGGAGCCAAGAAATATGAGCTATTAGTATTATCATGACTAACTAGGTGGTCCATATGGAATAGAATATATGATACATATTTCAAGCATGTTTATAGATGTGGATATGTTGGTGTCCAGGAGAGCAATACTAAAAAGACTGCTCAGTCCTGGGAGGGCTGTGATTCTTGGCCTCTCAGAAATCTGTGACCAATCCCAGCACTGGGTGGATGGCCTCAAGTGACCCAGCAGCCAGTCACTGAGGTGCCTGCAATGATTTTAGTCTGATTTGGAAATGCTGGGGAAGCAAATTGAGCCCAGGTGAGTGCCAGTCATGCACCCTCAAAAACTTCACACTTTGAGGGGCTGCCTTGAAGAAGTCAGGCTTTCCATAAGCTGGTGCAAGTGAGTTTACGTGCTTTCCAAGGACATCTTCTTAGACGAGCTTGAACAATGTGCATTATCCAAGCAGCAGTGCTCTCTTGTAGACCTGAGCCCTCCTTGCTGTGCACACAGATACCCACCCACTGTTGTGACCATGCTGGGCATGTTTGTTTGCACAGACTTTTTGAATGTTTGGTCTGGATATAAAATGACTGCTATCATTCAAACAGAAGTGTGGTCTTCCGTATCCAGAAATCAGGCAGGCATAAAAGGGGCTGTCAAAGAAGAAAATATGCGAAACACCAAGAATTCCCCTTTGAAAATACAGGAGAAAGAGTACCAAACAGGAGGGAAGGCCTGTTGTTGCCCACCTAATAATTCATTTAAAAATAATTTTCTGTCCTTGTGCATGCTAAGTTGCTTCAGTCATGTCTGACTCTTTGTGACGCTATGGACTGTAGCCCACCAGGCTCCTCTGTCCATGGGATTCTCCAGGCAAGAATACTGTAGTGAGTTGCCATTTCCTTCTCCAGGGGATCTTCTTCCCAACCCAGGGATTGAACCCACGACTCTTATGTCTCCTGCATCGACAGGCAGGTTCTCACTAGCATCACCTGAAAGAGTTGACATTTTCACGGTTAAGTTCAATGACAAATCCCCGTGATGGCCAAAGCGAAACAGTGAGTGAAAAGATATGCACAGTTTATTCTGTCATATTCTGAACTGAGCAAGAGTTAGCCGTCCTGACTCTAACTGAGCAAGGCCAGTCGCGTGCCAGGTGCTGCTCTCAGCCCTGTGTATGAATTAACCTCACAACCAGATGAAGAAATCAGCTGAGAGCAGCTTGCTCAAGGTAACGGCAGAGCAAAGATTCCCACCCCATAGTCTGTCTCTAGAGCACACACTTTTAGCTACCAGACCCAAGTTCAAATTCTAGGACAGTGAAGAAGTTTCATTTAACATGAACTGGATGACGCATAGAGATGTTCTAAAGCTCGTAACAATAGAGTAGAAAGGTAAAGATGGGAGAAAGGTGACTTTCCTCAACCTTCCCGAGCCGCTGTGTGTTTCACATCCATTTCAAACCCTCATTCCAGGGAGTGGCAACATCCAAAACGGAGGCAATTCAGGTTTCCTGTCCCCTGTCCTAGGCTTGTGTCTATGTCCCTGGTGATCACAGTTCTAAGGCCTTGAGGGAAGGAGAAGTGAATCTGAGTCCTCTTTTCAGGCTGACATTTCCCCAGATGCATGGTGTGCCATCCAAGCATCTGACATCCATTCAGACAGTGCGCTTCCCAGCCACTTCCTCCTCCTGGACATATTTAACTGTACTCCCACAATCCTGGGGGGGCCTCAGGGGTAGTGGGGCTGCTCAAGGTCCTTCATTATTTCCTTTGTTTTCCCTGTGCTTTCCCAGGGACCTGGGCACATGCTCCTCATCCACTGAGATCCTCAAGCTCAGCTGGGACTTGGCCACTGGTGGGGAAGGGAACCATGCAGTGACCCATTGGACTGGCATCTTCCTTCCCTTGGTCTGGACCATTCTCCCGAGTCCTGGGAAGAAGGGCTGGCACGGGAAGGAATGGAACATAGCTTTAGCTAATTACACATTTATCCAAACTTTTGTTTGTATCCTATGCCTGGGCTTCTACAAGGGAGGAGTCAGGAGTTCGGTGCCTCTGTCATCCTTGCCTGGGTAGCAGCATCCCTTCCTAGAGGCATGGGAGAGAGGATGTTTAGGTGCTCAAGAGTTAGAGAGATGGGTGAGTGGGGGAAGGGAAGCCAGGAGCAACAACTCTGACCTCAAAAGTATCCCACCACATGGATGCCTCACTCTAAAAGTGATCTCTAAGGTTATTTCACCCTGAGTGATAAAAATCAGCACACTGTCCCATGTGCGATGGTACATGCCCTAGGGTGACCGCACGTGGCGGGTAAGGAGCCCTCAGGCCCTGGAGGCTGCAGGATGGTCCTGATGGTATAGCCAGAGGCAGGAGATCCAAGCACAGAGTGCAGCGGGCTCTCATGAGAATCCTGGAGTCTTGCTCAGAACACATCTTCTGTTCCTGGGGAAACTGACTTGTATGTTTCCATGTGATGGGCGCTACCTGGGAGGCCCCATCCCACTTGGCACTGTCCCACTTCAAAGAGGCCCCGCTTGGAAAACCTCATTTTTCTTACAACAGATGCTTTCAGTCCAGACGCCTTAGACATGTCTGCAGTGTCTGTGTGGTGCTCTGGCTGGGAGGGAAACAGCCACAGAGTGCGGAGAGTGTGCGAAAGGCCCTACTCCATGCCTGGCTCTTTGAACATGTTTGTTTTTTATCTCAGGAACTTGGCTGGTGGGAGCGAGGCTACCCAGGTGGGGCCTGGAAGACTTGTTTCTAGATTTCCTTTAGCTTTCCAGGGGAAGCACTCCTGAGTCTCTGAGTAGGATTATTCCATCTCTGGGGTGGCTTTAATGGCGATAGCAGCTTGAACTTTCATCAGCATAAGAATAAGCTGGGGGGCTGATCACTCATGCAGATTCCCAAGCCACCAGAAGATCCGGGGTGCAACCCCAAAATCAGCATTTTTAGTAACCCCCACAGGCTTCCCAGGTGGCACGAGTGGTAAAGAATCCACCTGCCCATGCAAGAGATGCAAGAGTCATGGGTTCAACCCCTGGGTTGGGAAGACCTTCTGGAGGAGGCTATGGCAGCCCACTCCAGTATTCGTGCCTGTAAAATCCCATGGAAATTGGCAGAAACTGGCAGGCTACAGCCCATGGGGTCACAAAGTGCAGGACGTGACTGAGCAACTGAGCACGCTTATACAGAGTAAGCCCTCCATGGGATTCTGATACAGATGTTCCTAGATTACACCCTGAGAAACACAGATGTGGGTCTCTGCATAGCCCTTCATGAGGCCAGTGGTAAGGATTCCTGGGTTGCATAAAAATTAATAAGCAAAAACCCCCAATTAACATGTTATTGTCCAGAGACATATTAATGCCACAGGCACTGATTTGGTGGTTTAGTCGCTCAGTCGTGTCTGACTCTTTGCAACGCTATGGGCTGTAGCCTGCCAGGCTCCTCTGTCCATGGGGATTCTCCAGGCAAGAATACTGAAGTGGGCTGCCATTTCCTTCTCCAGGGGATCTTCCCAACCCAGGGATCAAACTCTGGTCTCCTATACTGCAGGAAGTCTCCTGCACTGCAGGCAGATTCTTTACTGACTGAGCCACCAGAGGCATTAGTTTCTGCAAAAATCCCCCAGTCAATAATATATTAAAATGGAGTTGGGGATTCAGAAGGGGGAGCTGTCATGCCCTGTGACTCTAGCAGAACCTCACAGGAAGAAGAGAGACTTCGCCTTCTTGCCTGGTATGAGTTCAGCCAGCGAGACTGTCACAACCCGGCCGATGAAAAGCCACTGTTCTTAGAACTCTCCATTCCTCCAAGGGACTCTGTTTACTATAGCCCTTCCAGCTTCAGTTCCCCATTATACATGAGCCCTCTCCTTGTGGGGGAGGGGACTTGCGGAGCTCGCCATGGTTATGGACCCAAATTGCCATGCTTTGCTGATTCTGAATAAAACCATCTCTGCTGTAGAAATTACTGGCCATCTATTTGTCAATAGTTGGTATCAAGCCACCTGACTGTTGCTCTCCTACAGTGAGTTCCTAAGCCCCAGGACCCATCTATTCCCGTTACGAAACAGCTAGGTGAATACAGATGCCCCCTATACCTTCCCACTCCTTTCCCGTTAAAATAAAACAGCTCCTGGGTAATTGTGAACGACATGTGTCCGTGAGACTTCTGGAAACAGGTGTCTGGAAGCTGTTGTAAATAAACAATGAAGAAGAACTTCCAGGCTTGCTGTTATAACTGAGGCAGTTGCTGATCAATCTCACAAAAGTTTAGCTTCGCTTATAGATGGCCTTGCCTGCCTATTGTCTCTTATGTGTTTTTGTCTCTCTCCCAAACAAAGTATAACTTCTTTGGAAGAGGCCACAATCATATTTTGCTTCTCCTACTTACAGCATCTGCTATATAATTGGTATTCAACATAGGATAAGAGTTTCTAATTTATAACCAGGTTGCTTCCAAAAGTTCATTCTTAAGTCAGATATTTGGATCTTGTTTCCCATTAGCACAATGTTATAAAAGGTAATTATGTTCCCAGAGCAGCCCCTAAATGTTTATTTAACTAGCAATGTAGCTGAACTCTAGTTCCAATAGTACGACAGAACCTAAAATCATCTATAATACTGCTTTTATGGAAAAATGTGTTCCAGATTCCAGTGGGAGATGCCAGAACTCATTTTTCTGGCTACAGTTCCTGAATAAGACTTGACCTATTTGCAGTTAAGACTCCCTGTGTTGCGTGTGTGTGTCCATACACAGCGGGCTGGCTTTCATGATGGGGTCCAGAGATGGGGAAAGGGTGACACAAATTCCTGTTGGGAAACTGGAAAGGGCAAGGGTGTCTTGTGAAAAATGCTTCTGGGTGGCTTGTCTGAGTCAGGAGGAATATCTGGAAGAAGGTGGAATTCAGGGCTGTGAGGTTAGGGAGTGACCCAGAGGGCACTGACTCTCTCGGCTACAGTAGCAGAGTCCAGCCGGGGCTGTCTCAACAGCCACTGTAGTAACGCCACAAGATATAGTAGCCACACTGGCCAGGGTCCCAACTCCAGCCTATAGATATGTTTGGGGAGGTAGTGGTGTCTTGGTTATTTATTGCTAAGTACAAACCACCTCAAAACATAGTGACATAAAACAACAACCATTTCATTTTCTCATGATTCAGTCTGGGCTTGCCTATGGTCCTCGGTGGATGCATTCAGCTGGCAAAGATGCTGGGATCTGGTCTTTGCTGGATGCTGAGATTACTAGACCGCCAGTCTTCTAGGAGTCTCAGGGCTTTTCCTTCTCGACGTGGCCTCTCCGCTGAATCTCCCCACATGGTTTCTCCAGCAGAGTAGCCAGACTTTTTCTGTGGCAGCTTGAAATATTCAAGAAGCAAAAATAGAAACTTCCAGGCCTTCTTAAAACTAATCTGGCCACTGGCACAGCTTTGCTCTGGTTAAAGTGGTCACAAGGCAGCCCTGATCCAAGGGGTGGGGGAGACTACACAGAGGCATGAGTCCTTGGAGGCATGGTCTGCTGTGGGTTGTGAAAGAGGCAGACGGCCACAGTGGGTGCCATGTGAGAGCCTCCAAAACCAAGAGCATTTAGCTAGAGCATCTCCATTACAACCACCCCAACCACATTGCTGACATTCCTAGAAGGAGCTACTAAACTATTTTTTTTTCATTTACCATATCTCTTCATGTCTAAAAGATAGATGTTTGGCTGCAAAATTTCATCCTATCACTTTCTCCTTCACATCTTCTTGGCTCTGTTTCTCCTTTCATAGACACAGCTACCTGCTTTATATAGGCAGAGCTCTCTCAGACTTCACGGCAACACACCTTGGTCAGTTACAATGGATGTTGATGTGGACCTAGAAAACAGAACATAAAATCCCAAAGTCTGTAAATGGTAATTTTTAAATAGTCAACTGGAGCAGGTTCAAGGTCGGCCCTATAATAATGTTCCTCTCAGAGTCAAGCATATAACCTGAGGGAGCGAGAAAGAAGTGAAGTTGGGGTTAGTGCTTTGGGAATTATGAATAACCCTGGCAGAAACAGACCGAGCTGCTTCCTCCAAGTCTCTCTTCAGGTAAAACTTCTGTTTTATTTATAATGTCAATAAGCTCAGCCTCTCTTCCAGCAAAATACGGCAATAGGGCTAACTTCTGGCTAATGAAATAGAAGGGCAAATCGTGCCTGGGACTTCCAGAAAGGTTGCTTAAAGGGAGCTGACTTAGCTGAGAAGGAACCCTTGGTCCCATGTTGGATTCCTTCTTCCTGTTTGCTTGCATTGTGGATGCAATTGTTGGATCTCCAGCAGCTATTTACGATCATGAGTAGTCTAGAAACCACACTTCAGGGTGGTAAAGTATAAGGACAGATGAATTCTAGGTTAGTGATTACCATGGAGCTGTATTCCAGCCCTGAACTCTATTAATAGAGATCTATATCACGAAGGAGATAGAGAGGTTCTCCTTTAAGCCATTGTTATTTGACATTTCCTGTCATAATTCATATTATGTACCTGGTCATAGCCCATTATGAATGTCATCTGTTTTATGTAATTGCACTAGAAAAATGATTAAGAAACACTTGTCAAGACCACAGGGAATTCTCACCTGGACCATTTCCCAATCTTTCTCTGTGTTTATTAGCTCTCTTCTCTAATTAATCCTTAATGGACTGAGGAAGTGTTGCCTCTTTGGATTTTAATGGTCCCTGGCAACCATTGATCTTTTTTCTATCTCCATAGGTTGCCTTTTCCACATGTCATAAAGTTGGGATCATACAGTATGAAGTCTTTTCAGACTGGAGCCTTCCACTTAGTAACATATTTAATATGTATTTAATTAACATTTAGTATGCTTGTCTTTTCATGGATTGATAGCTTATTTCCTTTTAGCACTAAATACTATTCCACTGTCCATGCAATTAGGGTATATACCACAACTTACTTATCTATTTACCTACTGAAGGACATCTTGATTTTTAAGCTTTAGTAATTAAGAATGAAGCTGCTGTAAACATCAGTATGCAGAGGTTTTGTGTGGGCAAAAGTTTTCAGCTCCTTTAGGTAAATACTAAATAACTCAATTGCTGGATCATATGGTAAATGTATATTTAATTTTGTAGGGATGTGCCAAACTGTCTTCCAAAGTGCTGTCCCATTTTGCAATCCCAACAGTAATGAATGAGTGTTTCTGTTGCTCTGTATCCTCTCCAGCATTTAATGTTGTTGGGGGTCAAGGTTCTGGGCTTTCTAATAGGTATATAGTTGTATTCCATTGTTTCATTTCCCTGCTGACATATGTGGAACATCTTTTCCTATGCTTATTTGTCATCTGCATGAGATGTCTATTAAGGTCTTTGACCCATTTTTTAACTGGGTGTTGTTTTCTTATTGTTAGTTTTAAAAGCTCTTTGTGTATTTCGGATGTGTGTGCTTAGTCGCTCAGGCATGTCCAGCTCTTTGTGACCCCACAGACTGTAGTCTGCCAAGCTCCTCTATCCATGGGATTTTCCAGGCAAGAATACTGGATTGGGTTGCCATTTCCTCCTCCAAGGAATTGAACCCTTGTCTTCTGTGTCTCCTGCATATGCAGGTGGATTCTTTACCACTGAGCCATCTGGAAGGCCAATTTTTTGGATAACAGTCCTTTATCAGTTAGGTCTTTTGCAAATATTTCTCCTAGTCTGCAGCTTGTCTTTTCTATCTCTTACGATTGTCTTTCACAGAGCAGAAGTCTTTAATCTAATGATATCCAGCTTATCGATTATTTCTTTCATGGATCATGCTTTGGTGATGTATCTAAAAAGTCATCACCATGTCCAAGGTCATCTAGGCTTTCTCCTATGTTATCTTTTAGGAGTTTTATAGTTTTGCATTGTATACTTAGGTCTATGATCCATTTTGAGCTAATTTTAGAGAAGGAAGGGTCTGGGTCTAGATCACGTTTCTATATGTGAATGTTCAGTTGCTCCAGCATTATTTGTTGAAGAGACACTATTTTGCTTTATCTGTGTTTTCCCGTATCTATCCCCATTGATTAGCACAGTGCCTGATCGAAAGTATACATTTAATATTTGTTGAAATATTGAAATGAATACATTTAATATTTGTTGAAATATTGAAATGAATGAATGAAACACCAAACTCCCCCTGAGGCTGCATGCTGAGTGTGAAATGCCCTTTTCCTTTCCTGTTTACAGTTCCATCTCTCAGCTGTACAGTTTGAGTTCACCATTCCCTGAAAAGAGCCAGGTAATCTTGGTGGCCAAATTCCTGTTAAAACATATGAACGATGCTTGCTGAATGAGTGATGTGGTTGTCTAAGGCATTGTTTCATGCAGGCTCTACAAGAGAAGGGGCAGAGTCTCACCGGAAGAGGAGGGGTCATTCACTGCAACCCCATCATTCTCCTCAGGCACACAGAGGTGGGCACACACCTGGAA
>SJYQ01000980.1:0-11072 GCA_006410935.1 Redunca redunca
GCTGGAAGAAGCACAAGCTGGAATCAAGATTGCCAGGAGATATATCAATAACCTCAGATATGCAGATGACACCACCCTTATGGCAGAAAGTGAGGAGGAATTAAAAAGCCTCTTGATGAAAGTAAAAGAGGAGAGTGAAAAAGTTGGCTTAAAGCTCAACATTCAGAAATCTAAGATCATGGCATCTGGTCCCATCACTTCATGGGAAATAGATGGGGAAACAGTGGAAACAGTGTCCGACTTTATTTTTTGGGGCTCCAAAATCACTGTAGATGGTGATTGCAGCCATTAAATTAAAAGATGTTTACTCCTTGGAAGGAAATCTATGATCAACTTACATAGCATATACAAAAGCAGCGACATTACTTTGCTGACTAAGGTCCGTCTAGTCAAGGCTATGGTTTTTCCAGTAGTCATGTATGGATGTGAGAGTTGGACTGTGAAGAAGGCTGAGCACTGAAGAATTGATGCTTTTGAACTGTGGTGTTGGAGAAGACTCTTGAGAGTCCCTTGGACTTCAAGGAGATCCAACCAGACTCTTGAGAGTCCCTTGGACTGCAAGGAGATCCAACCAGTCCATTCTGAAGATCAATCCTGGAATTTCTTTGGAAAGAATGATGCTAAAGATGAAACTCCAGTACTCTGGCCACCTCATGGGAAGAGTTGACTCATTGGAAAAGACTCTGATGCTGGGAGGGATTGGGCGCAGGAGGAGAAGGGGACGACCGAGGATGAGATGTCTGGATGGCATCACTGACTCGATGGATGTGAGTCTGAGTGAACTCCGGGAGTTGGTGATGGACAGGGAGGCCTGGCACGCTGCAATTCATGGGGTTGTAGAGTCATATATGACTGAGCGACTGAACTGAACTAAACATTTATCAAGTAAAAGAGTCATAAAATATTAACAGGCCTCCTGCCCAGAAGATAATGTAAATCACCTGAGACCTTTTGTATACAGAAAGGTACACAGAAAGAAAACCTGGTATCAATAAGGGTCAGGACTGCTGCCCCTGCATGACTGTGCATCTTTAATTATGTGCAACTTAGGGTATATATCTGATTTTTGTAGGGGAATAAGATATGGCTGTGAAGAAGGCAGTGGCACCCCACTCCAGTACTCTTGCCTGGAAAATCCCAGGGATGGGGCAGCCTGGTGGGCTGCTGTCTCTGGGATTACACAGAGTCAGACACAACTGAGGCGACTTAGTGGGAGTAGCAGCAGCAGCAAGCTCCTTTTCAAAATAAAGTTATGGGGTCTTTCACAAGCTTGGCCTCCCCATGTCGTTCTTTCTTTCTTTTTCTTTTTCAGGCTAATTCCCTAGAGCACAGGGGCCCTCTGAGTTCACTTCTCTGTCCAGGCTTCTAAGGCCCACATGAGAGGGTGCCCAAGGCAGGGCACCTTCCCTATTCAAGAGGGCACCTGTGGCCTACGTGACCAGAGCAAGTCCAGTGCTGGGGCTTTATTGGCTGTCTGTGTAAACCAAGGAATATCAGCCTCTTTCCCTCCTCTATTTTCTTAACTGCAACATTCTTTCTTTATCTCTCTCTATATCTATATATCTCTCTCGCCACGCTGTCACCCTGGATCCAACTGGAGCTGGACCCCTTAATGAACCAAATAAAACAAACTTTAACAGAAATAAAAAGAGAAATTGACAGTAACACAGTAATAATAGGAAGATTTGATATGTCATTTATATCAATAGACAAGTCATTCAGACTGAAAATGAATAAGGAAAACTAGCATTAATTGATATATTACAACTGATGTATTACATTCTATTATAGTGCAGCAGAATGCACATCATTTTCAAATGCACATGAAACATTTCCTAGGATGGATCACATGTCAGGCCACAAAACAAATCTCTGTCAATTTAATAAAATTAAAACCACATCAAGCATCATTATTTTACAATAACACTATAAGATTAGATATCAGTGATAAGAATAACGGTGCAAAAACATAAGAATGTGGAAATTAGACAATTTGCTACTTAACTACAATGGATCACTGAAGAAATTAATGAAATCAAGTGATATTTGGAGACAAATGAAAATGAGAGCACAATGATCCAAAATCTATGGAATGCAGCAAAAACAGTTCTAAGAGGGAAGTTTATAGCAATATAAATTTACTTCAGGAAACAGGAAAAATCTCATATATGAACAACTTAAAATTACATCGAAAGGAACTAGAAAAAAATAAAAGTTAGTAGAAGAAAAGAAATTATAATGATTAGAGAGTAAATAAATGAAGTGGAAACAAACAAAATAAATCAGTAGAAATACCAGTGAAAGTAGAACTGATTCTTTAAAAAGATAAACACAATTGATAAAACTCTGGACAGACATATCAGGAAACAGAGAATCCTGCCAAACATCAGAAACTAAAATGTAGAAATTACAACTAACAGTACAGAAATACAAGAGTCATGAGACTTTAAAGTACAACATGCTTTAAAACTGCATGTTTTAAAATACTACATGCAAATAAAATAAACAACCTAGGAGAAATGGAAAATTCCTAGAAATGTACAATCTCTCAGGATGAAACCAGGAGGAAATAGAACATACAGGAAGATCACTTTCCAGTAATGAAATTGAATCAATCATAATAACAAGAAGAAAGAGCAACCTACAAAAGTAAAGGATCAGATGGCTTAGCAGATGAATTCTACCAAATAGTTATATATTTAACACCTATTCTGAAAAATTTCAGAACACATGATTTCAAAATCCTTTTATGAGGCTAACATCAGCCTGATTCAGAACATAAAAAGACATCAGGAAAAAAAATATATATATATATCACTCAGTGAAACTGATGAAGGTAAACACAAAGTTCCTCAACAAAATATTAACAAATCAATTCCAAAAATATATGAAAAAGATTATACACTATGATCAAGAGGTATTATCTCAGAGATGCAAGGATGGTTCAATATCTACAAATAAATCAATGTGATACAGCATATTTAAAAGTTAAAGAGCAAAAATAATATTTTCATCTAAACAGATGCAGAAAAATCTTTGACAAGAAATAATCCAATTTACAATTACATAACAAAGAAGAACATACTTAGGAATAAGATAATCACAATGGTGTGATCACTCACAGGATGTAGCGCCAGACATCCTGAAATGTGAAGTCAAGTGGGCCTTAGGAAGCATCACTATGAACAAAGGTAGTGGATATGATGGAATTCCAGTTGAGCTGTTTCAAATCCTGGAAGATGATGATGTGAAAGTGCTGCACACCATATGCCAGCAAATTTGGAAAACTCAGCAGTGGCCACAGGACTGGAAAAGGTCAGTTTTCATTCCAATCCCAAAGAAAGGCAATGCCAAAGAATGCTCAAATTCCACAACTGCACTCATCTCATACATTAGTAAAGTAATGTTCAAAAGTCTCCAATCCAGGCTTCAGCAATATGTGAACCGTGAACTTCCAGATGTTCAAGCTGATTTTAGAAAAGGCAGAGGAACCAGAGATCAAATTGCCAACAGCTGCTGGATCATGGAAAAAGGAAGATAATTCTAGAAAAACATCTATTTCTGCTTTATTGACTATGCCAAAGCCTTTGACTGTGTGGATCACAAGAAACTTTGGAAAATTCTGAAAGAGGTTAGAATACCAGACCACCTGACCTGCCTCTTGAGAAACCCATATGCAGCTTAGAAAGCAACAGTTAGAACTGAACGTGGAACAACAGACTGGTTCCAAATAGGAAAATAAGTATGTCAAGGCTGTATATTGTCACTCTGCTTATTTAACTTATATGCAGAGTACATCATGAGAAATGCTGGGTTGGAAGAAGCACAAGCTGGAATCAAGATTACTGAAAGAAATCTCAATAACCTCAGATATGCAGATGACACCACCCTTATGGCAAAAAGTGAAGAGGAGCTAAAAAGCCTCTTGATGAAAGTGAAAAGGAGAATGAAAAAGTTGGCTTAAAGCTCAACATTCAGAAATCTAAGATCATGGCATCTGGTCCCATCACTTCATGGGAAATAGATGGGGAAACAGTGGAAACAGTGTCAGACTTTATTTTGGCGGGCTCCAAAATCACTGCAGATGGTGATTGCAGCCATTAAATTAAAAGATGCTTACTCCTTGGAAGGAAAGTTATGACCACCCTAGAGAGCATATACAAAAGCAGCGACATTACTTTGCCAACAAAGGTCCATCTAGTCAAGGTTATGGTTTTTCCAGTAGTCATGTATGGATGCAAAACCTGGACTGTGAAGAAAGCTGAGTGCTGAAGAATTGATGCTTTGAACTGTGGTGTAGGAGAAGACTCTTGAGAGTCCCTTAGACTGCAAGGAGATCCTACCAGTCCATTCTGAAGGAGATCAGTCCTGGGTGTTCTTTGGAAGAAAAGATGCTAAAGCTGAAACTCCAATACTTTGGCCATCTCATGTGAAGAGTTGACTCATTGGAAAAGACTCTGATGCTGGGAGGGATTTGGGACATGAGGAGAAGGGGACGAGAGAGGATGAGATGGCTGGGTGGTATCACCGACTCTGTGGATGTGAGTCTGAGTGAACTCTGGGGTGTTGGTGATGGACAGGGAGGTCTGGCATACTGCAATTCATGGGGTCGCAAAGGACTGAACATGACTGAGTTACTGAACTTAACTGAACTGAAGAAGACACAAGACCTGCACTACAAAAATTGTAAGACAACAATGAAATAACCTGAAGACAACACAAATGTCAAAATACAACATTTTCATGGATTTGGAGAATAAATACTGTTAAAGTGACCAACTATTCAAGGCAACATAAGTGTCAATGCAATCCCTATTAAAATACCAATGGCATTTTACACAGAGGTAAAGTAAATAGTTGTAAATTTTATATGGCAGCACAAAAGACCCTGAATAGTCAAAATATTCTTGAGAAAGAGCAAAGCTTAATGTCCACACTCCCTGACATCAGACTATACTAGAAAGGTACAGTATCAAAACCGTATGGTCCTTGCACAAAATTAGACCTATGGATCAATGGAACACAATAGACAGTCCAGAAATAAACCCACACACTCAAAGTCAGTTAATCTATAAATAAGGAAGCAAGAACATACAATGGAAGAAAGACAATGCGATGCTGGGATAACTGAAAATAGATATGAAATAAATGCCTTTAGAAATTTTCTCATATGATGTACAAAAATAAACTCAAAATAGATTAAAGACCCAAATATAAAACCAGAAAACAAAACTCTTAGAAGAAAGCATAGGGAGAACACTCTTTGTTATAAACTGTAGCAATAATTTTTGGATCTATCTTCTAATGAAATGAAAACAAACTACAAAATAAACAAATGAAACCTAGGTAAACTTTAAAAAATCTGTACAGCAAGTCAACTCATCAACAAAATGAAAACTGGAGAAAATATTTGCAAATGAAATGAACAATAGATTGTTAATATTCAACGTATATAAGCTCATGCAACTCAATATGGACAAAACAAACAACCCAATTAAAAAGTTGGCCAAAGATCTGAATAGTAATCTTTCCAAACTTCCTAACCAACAAAAACATGAAAATTATTGCTAAACAATTGCTGCAAATTATTCCAAAACAAATCAAAACATAATAATATATTACCTCTACACTTCTCAAACTTGCTATTATCAAAAGAACAGAAACAAAAATGCTGGGTTTTATGTGGAAAAAAGGGAACGTTTCTACGTTGTTGGTGGAAATGGAACTTGGTGCAGCCATTGTGGAAAACACTATGGAGGTTCCTCAAAAGACTATAAATAGAACTAGTATATTCCAAGCAATTCCAAGCCTGTGTATATATCTAAAGGAAACAAAGTCACAAACTTGAAAAGATACAGGCACTCCAATATTCATAGCAACATTGTTTACAAGATATAGAAACAATCTTGAGAAAGAAGAATGGAACTGGAAGAATCAACCTGCCTGACTTCAGGCTCCACTACAAAGCCACAGTCATCAAGAGAGTACGGTACTGGCACAAAGACAAAAATATAGATCAATGGAACAAAATAGAAAGCCCAGAGATAAATCCACACACCTATGGACACCTTATCTTTGACAAAGGAGGCAAGAATATACATTGGATTAAAGACAATCTCTTTAACAAGTGGTGCTGGGAAAACTGGTCAACCACTTGTAAAAGAATGAAACTAGAACACTTTCTAACACCATACACAAAAATAAGCTCGAAGTGGAATAAAGATCTAAATGTAAGACCAGAAACTATAAAACTCCTAGAGGAGAACGTTGGCAAAACATTCTCTGACATACATCACAGCAGGATCCTATATGGCCCACCTCCCAGAGTATTGGAAATAAAAGCAAAAATAACCAAATGGGATCTAATTAAAATAAAAAGCTTCTGCACAACAAATGAAACTATAAGCAGGGTGAAGAGACAGCCTTCAGAACGGGAGAAAATAATAGCAAATGAAGCAACTGACAAACAATTAATCTGAAAATATACAAGCAACTCCTGCAGCTCAGTTCCAGAAACATATGGGCCAACGAACTAAATAGACATTTCTCCATAGAAGACACAGCTGGCTAACAAACACATGAAAAGATGCCCAACATCACTCATTATCAGAGAAATGCAAATCAAAACCACAATGAGGTACCATTTCACGCCGGTCAGAATGGCTGCGATCCAAAAGTCTACAAGCAATAAATGCTGGAGAGGGTGTGGAGAAAAGGAAACCCTCTTACGCTGTTGGTGGGAATGCAAACTAGTACAGCCACTATGGAGAACGGTGTGGAGATTCCTTAAAAAAACTGGAAATAGAACTGCCTTATGACCCAGAAATCCCCCTGCTGGGCATACACACTGAGGAAACCAGAATTGAAAGAGACACGTGCACCTCAATGTTCATCGCAGCACTGTTTATAATAGCCAGGACATGGAAACAACCTAGATGTCCATCAGCAGATGAATGGATAAGAAAGCTGTGGTGCATATGCACAATGGAGTATTACTCAGCCATTAAAAGAATTCATTTGAATCACTTCTAATGAGGTGGATGAAACTGGAGCCTATCATACACAGTGAAGTAAGCCAGAAAGAAAAACACTAATACAATATGCTAACACATATACATGGAACTTAGAAAGATGATAATGATAAACCTGTATGTGAGACAGCAAAAGAGACACAGATTATAGAACAGGCTTTGGACTCTGTGGGAGAGGGCAGGCATGGGATGATTTGGAAGAATGGCATTGAAACATGTATAATATCATATATCAAAGGAATAGCCAGTCCAGGTTCAATGCATGATACTGGATGCTTGGGGCTGGTGCACTGAGACGACCCAGAGGGATGATACGGGGAGGGAAGAGGGAGGCGAGTTCAGGATGGGGAATACGTGTATACCTGTGGCAGATTCATGTTGATGTATGGCAAAACGAACACAATATTGTAAAGTAATTAACCTCCAATTAAAATAAATAAAGTTATATTAAAAAAAGAAAACAAAACAGATGGATAAAAAGGTGTGACATATAAGTGTGTGTGTTCCACAAACATGATGGAATACTATTCAGCCATGAAAATAATGAAAATTGGCATTTGAAACACATGTATTGTATTTTGTTTCAGTCATAAAAAGACAAATGCTATGTATTACCACTTATATGTGGAATGTAAAAATTAAAATAGGCTATCAAATAAAATTTTAAAAAATAGGCTGATATAGAGAACAAATTAATGGTTACCATTGAGTTGAAGAAGGACAAATTAGAAGTAGGAGATTAAGAGGTGCACATGTACCACTATGAATAAAATAAATAAGCTACAAGAATATACTGTTCAGCACAGGGAATATAGTCAATGTTTTATAATAACTGTAACTGGAATATAATATATAAAAAATTTGAGTCAAAGATAAGTAAAATCTAATGTAATGACAAAACTGACATCAATGTAGTAAAAAACATATACTCACTTTTTATTGTTAATATTTTATTACTAGAATTTTCTAATATAAAATAATTTAAAAAATTTTGTAGAGAATATCTGAATATTCTCCATCTAGATTGTACAAGTAGACTCTTACTGATTACCATATCACACGAAATTTATCTATGATTCATTTTCCCCCCAAATGCTTCAGTATGCATATTGATAGCTCATTATATGGTAGAACACACACACACACACACACACGTAGTATGATGTAAAATTTAAAAACTTTGGAATGCACGTCGAGTACTTCTTCAGTGAGTGCTGACAAATGCATACAGTTTCATAGCTCAAAGTTTTATCAGCATATAAAGAATTATCAGCATCTCTGAAATTTCCCTGATTTGTCTTTAATCCTTACTCTTCAAGAAACAACAGTGATTTCAATTATATTTTTGAACACAGATTATTTTGGCCAATTCCAAGTATCATGTACAATCTACTCTTTTGTACAAGTCTTATATCACTATATGCTATTTTTTCCAAATTTTTCCATGTTGTATATTAAGAGTGTTACTTTTTATGGTTAATAGCACTTCATTGTAAAAATATTTCATAGTTTATGAAAGCATTCTAAATAAAATTATTTCTAGATTTTTACTATTATAAATAAAGGGCTACTTCTTAAGCAAGCCTTTGTAAATATATTTATGTATACATGGGGCTTTCCTGATAGCTTGGGCTTCCCTTGTAGGTCAGTCAGTAAAGAATCTGCCTGCAGTGCAGGAGACCTAAGTTTGATCCTTGGGTTGGGAAGATCCCCTGGAGAAGGAGCTGACAACCCACTCCAGTATCCTTGCCTGGAAAATCTCATGGACAGAGAAGCCTGGTGGGCTTTAGTCCATGCAGCCACAAAGGGTCAGGCACAACTGAGCAACTAACACTTACACTTACTCCCTGACAGCTCAGTTAGTAAAGAATCCATCTGCAATTCAGGAGACCCCCATTGGATTCCTGGCTCTGGAAGATACGCAGGAGAAGGGATAGGCTACCCACTTCAGTATTTTTGGGCTTCCATTGTGGCTCAGCTGGTAGAGAACCCACTCGCAATGTGGGAGACCTGGTTTCTACCCCTAGAATGGGAAGATCCCCTGGAGAAGGGAAAGGCTACCCACTCCAGTATCCTGGCCTGCAGAATACCATGGACTGGGTTTGCAAATAGTCAGACACAAATGAATGACTTTCACAATATATTTCCCTGCTTTTCAATTAAAAATATAATGAAGGAATTTCTAGTTATAGAGTAGGTATATGTTAAGGAAATGGTAGAATTTCCCCCAATTTTTGTATCATTTTACATTTTCATTATTAATTTATGAGAATTTCAGTTTTTCCACACCCTTGCCCATATTTAGTGTCAATAGTCTTTATTTTTAACATTTCAGTCATACTAATGGGTAAGAGGTCCCATTTTATTGGGGAAAGATAGGTGAATATAGATATAGACAGATTATCTAAATTTTTCCTTATAAATATATCTATAAATCAATGTTTATCTACCTACCTACCTATCTATCAAGAGACAAAGAGTGAGAAATGTAAATATATATATGTACAAATATATGAGAAAGTACAGTTGGAGAAATGAGAGAGAAGAGAGATTCCCCCCACCCCTCGGAAGAGAAGTTCTAAATTCAGAATGCTAACATATTTTTGTTTCATCAAATATTTTGAAAGCCTCATTCATATATTGAATTTGAATTGAACTGAATTCATATATTGAGTTCATATACATGAATCAATCTGTAATCAGAAATCTGGGAAAGTAATGGGAATATTTTTACTTAGATCAATATCTTGATACAAATTACCATGTATATTCAAACACAAATTCTCATCATCCCATAAATACTGATCACTAACATTATGGAGGAAAACTTTGGAGTATAAATTATATCAAGGGGCTTTTATCATTTGATTTGTATTTTGTGGAGAGTCATGTAAACTTTTCAAAAATCTCTTTAAGTAAATTTGATTACTAAAGGCAATAGCATTTCAAAGACATGATGAGGTTGACTCAACATATGTTTTAACAACAACAAAAACCTCAAAAATGTTAAATTCTGAGTACAAAATTGAAATAAAAAAATAGTAAACAGGCTGGTAGGAAAACAAGCATTTTTATAGTCCCATGTCCACTCCTGATTTTTATTACTACTTCTTGAAATTTACAGCAAAAAAAGAAAAAGAGAAAGCAATAAATGACTGAATAAAAAATATTTTGGTAGAAATATAAAAGGAAACAAAATGCTATTTACATCCAAATTCATGCTGACAATATGTTTACAGTCTCCTCCCATTTCATCTTTATTTCAGGTCCTTCCATTAAGTTGTATCATTAAAACTGCAGGAATGACATTAATCTTACCATGTATGGTGTAATAGGCAATTTCACTCGTAGCTTTTTGTGCCTATATTATTTCATGAAATTTTTGTGTTCAGTTTACAAATGAAATCTACTGAAAGACTTTCTTGAAATAAAGTTGGTTCTGTTGACTTTGACAGCTTATATTGTTAATTGCAGCTGCCAGCTTTCTGTCAATATGAATGTTCACCTCCGTGGAACATTAAATGGACCATTAGTAAAATTCCTGAGAATCTGACCTAGAGTAAATGTGTCATATTCATTTTGTTATGGATTGTGGTAGGATTAAGCTGTCACGAAAATTATTTTTAACTGGGCAAAATCTATATTTGGCAGAATAATAATAGTTTAGTTTTAAGCGAAATAAGAGATCAAATATGAAACAAAATGGACTGATAGAGCACATTAATTTGTCAAATTATGCTATAATATCTAGGTAGTTAGCTGTATTAGCCATAGGGTGGCTCCTGTGATAATACCCCCACTATATAAACAAGTAAATTCAGTTAATGCTGTATAGAAAAATTCCTTACCGAGTGTCATATGTTTTATTTAACTGGAAAACCCAGATGAACTGAGATGATTTAAAATAAAATAGGACAAGATTAATCAAAGGTATTAATAATTCAGTACAATCAACAAGTGACTAGAGAAAGTAACTTTAAATTATGAATTCAGATAATTACCATTAAATAAAACTCACTGTTAGTCATTTAAATACTCTGT
>SJYQ01000980.1:14175-121942 GCA_006410935.1 Redunca redunca
ATAAAAAAAGCAAACTATAGGTGAATACTATTTTATGCTATTTAACCTTCAATTATGATATTATTCAGTTTTCTAAATCAAGGACTATATGACGAATTAATATATTTATTTAGTAAATATATTTCTTCAGTATGTAGAGTAAGTCAGAAACTGTGGTGAGTACTGGAAGCAAAAAATGTTAATTAAGTGCAGTTCTTGTAATCAACAAGAGAGAAGAACATTTAAATTATTTGAAAAAAAAATCCATTATGTCCAGCTTGCAAAAACTTCATGAAAGAGTAATCTTTGAAAAATAAAGGGTGGAAAAGCAAGAAGTAGTCTCAGAATTTAAAGGGAATGACAAATGTGTAACCCAGACCCATAAAACAGAATAAAAGAGTACATATGATAAAAAGTGATTTATAAGAAACGGAGTTGGAGAAGTTGTCAAGAATTATGCCATTGACAAATTCTCCTAGAGGCAAAGTAACTAAATATACATTAAGAATAAACAGTTATTAAAGAGAACTTGGGCAGGAAAATGAAAATTATATTTACAGTAAAAGAATGATGGAACCTGGAGAGCTAAGGTCATTCTCATGTACACTCAAGTGATGGACAAAAATACATATGTCAACAATAATTTCAACATGTCTATAAGCTCAAAGGGTTCCCTGATAGCTTAGTTGGTAAAGAATTCGCCTGCAATGCAGTAGACTCCGGTTTGATTCCTTGATTGGGAAGATCTGCTGGAGAAGGGATAAGCTACCTACTCCGGTATTCTTGGGCTTGCCTTGTGGCTCAGCTGGTGAAGAAACTGCCTGCAGTGCGGGATACCTGGCTTCTATCCCTGGGTTGGGAAGAACCCCTGGAGAAGGTAAAGGCTACCCACTCCAGTATTCTAGCCTGGAGAATTCCATGGACTGTATAGTCCATGGGGTCGCAAACAGTCGGACATGACTGAGCGACTTTCACTTCACTTCATAAGCTCAGAGAAAGAAAGCTATAGCAATGCTGGCCATGATTTACAGAATTGGTGTTGTAATGAGATTCAAGAAAAATTAGATTCCAAGGGCTGTGATCTGAAATTAAATAGCCAAGTGAATCTTGCAGTAATAGCATTGATTTTCATACAAAAAGTCTGATATGAGATTCCTACTTAAAGATGAGCCCGATGCAAACAGAGTTCAATATAAACACCTGCCATGAATACAAGGGCAGTACCGTGACTTCACCTCAGACTTAACAACAACAACAACAACAACAAAATAATAAAAGCCTGAAACTCTACATATGTATATGCTGAATCCTACTTTATTCCTTTATTGTGAAACCCCTTTCATAAAATCAAGTTTAAAGGGGATTCAAGGTGAGGAAAAGCAAAATAAGAAAAAAAAAAGTAATTGCACAGTAACAGAAATATCAAAGAATAAAATTTACCCTTTATTTCATAGTTTAAAAGGTGTGAAATAGTTAATGGAGTAAAAGTCATGATTTAAAATAAAGTAGCATTTATGGGACTGCTAAAATGATGGTATAAACACCTCTATAATCTATACATGTGAGAAAGCAAAGAAAATTAACAATGAAAAATCAACATTTTCAGAATTCTTCAAATAAAACAAAAGTTTTAAAAGCCTGATTCTTTATTTAAGAATGTGCAGAATATCAGTAACAACAATGGGATTTGTAATGTTGTGAATCAATCTCCCAACACCAACCTATTACTTTAAAAATGCAGTTGATGTGAAACCAGTACCCTTAAAATTATCAGAGGGAACAAAAAGTATACGGAGTTACTCAGATGTTTTTGACTCTTCAGGACCCTATTGGTTGTAGCCTGCTAGGCTCCTCTGTCCATGGGATTCTCCAGGCAATAATACCAGACTGGGTTGCCATTCCCTCCTCCAGGGGATATCCCAATCCAGAGATGGAACCTCCATCTTCTGCATCCCTTAGCAGGTGGATTCTTTAACACTGAACCACCAGGGAAGGCTTGTATGGAGTTTCAGGTCCCTATTTCTCCAGCACTGCTACTTCTTGACTTAACTTCCAATATAATGAAAATGACTCATTTCCAGAGCATTGTTATCAGTCTGGATTTGTGCTCCATTGTCAGAAATGCCTTATTCCAAAGCATTTGTTGGAAACTATCAGTGGCATTTGTTTAACACTGTGGATGACTGAGGCTGCGATGTCAGTTACTCAGTCATGTCCAGCTGTTTGCAACCCCTTGGACTATAGCTCACCAGGCTCCTCTGTCCATGGAATTCTCCAGGAAAGTATACTGGTGTGGGTTGCCATGCCCTTCTCCAGGGATCTTCCCAATATAGGGGTCAAACCTAGGCATTGCAAGCATATTCTTTATGGCTTGAGCCACGAGACTGTGATACTTGGTGTTATAAACAAAAACATAGACAAGACTGAAAAAGAAGAATTAATAAATAAATTGCTCACACAGGTGTGTCCAAAATATATTCCTGGGGAATCTAGAAAGTCCACACATTTGCTGGACTATAAATGCTTGCCCAAGAAATACATGAGTGCTCTCCAGTCTCTCAATTTGGTTATCATCATGGCCTTTCACAAGCTATAAGTGAAAGCTAATGAAAAGTCATAAACTGCTTAAGAATTGAAACCTGCTCCAATTCTTACAGTCTTTCAGTGGAGAATGGAAGATTTATTGGTTCAGTGCATTTAAGGAAATCTTTAGCTACTAATAACTGAACACATAGCTAACAAAGCAATGACTTCAGTGGCCACACACTTTCAAGGAAATTTTAAGAATTAGCCCAAGGAGGACTTCCCTGGTGGTCCAGTGGATAAGACTCTGTGCTCCCAATGAAGGGAGCCTGTGTTTGATCCTTGGTCAGGGAACTAGATCCCAGTACATTTCAGTTCAGTTCAGTCACTCATTTGTATCCAACTCTTTGCAACCCCATGGATTGCAGCACACCAGACTTACTATCCATCACCATCACCTGGAGCCTGCTCAACCTCATGTCCATCGCCTTGGTGATGCCATCCAACTGTCTTTTCCTCTGTCATCCCCTTCTTCTCATGCCTTCAGTCTTTCCCAGCTTCACAGTGTCTTCCAGTGAGTTAGTACTTCTAATCAGGTGGTCAAAGCATTGGAACTTCAGATTCAGCATCAGTCCTTCCAATGAATATTCAGGCCTGATTTCCTTTAGGATGGACTGGTTTGATCTCTTTGCAGTCCAAGGGACTGTCAAGAGTCTTCTCCAACACCATAGTCCAAAGCATTGATTCTTCAGTGCTCAGCTTTCTTTATGGTCGACCTCTCACATCTATCCATGACTACTGGAAAAACCATAGCTTTGACTAGATGAATCTTTGTTGGCAAAGTAATGCCTCTGCTTTTTAATAAGCTTTCTAGGTTTGTTGTAACTTTTCTTCCAAGGAGCAAGTCTCTTTTAATTTCATGGTTGCAGTCACCATCTGCAGTGATGTTAAACCAAAGATTATGAAGTCTGCCATGATTTCCATCGTTTCCCCATATATTTGTCATGAAGTGATGGGGCCGGATGACATGATCTTAGTTTTCTGAATGTTGAGTTTAAGACAACTTATTCACTATCTTCTTTCACTTTCATCAAGAGGCTCTTTAGTTCTTCTTCACTTTCTGCCATAAGTATGGTGTCATCTGCATATCTGAGGTTATTGATATTTCTCCCAGCAATCTTGATTCCAGTTTGTGCTTCATCCAGCCCAGGATTTCTCATGATGTACTCTGAATATATGTTAAATAAGGAGGGTGACAATATATAGCCTTGACATATTCCTTTCCCTATTTGGAACCAGCCCATTGCTCCATGTCTGGTTTTAACTGTTGCTTCTTGACCTGAATACAGATTTTTCAGGAGGCAGGTAAGATCATCTGGTATTCCCATCTCTTTCAGAATTTTCCACAGTTTGTTGTGATCCACACAGTCAAAGGCTTTGGAAAAGAGGAAGTAAATATTTTACTGGAACTCTATTGCTTTTCCAATGGATGTTGGCAAGTTGATCCCATATATCACAACTAAGAAGATCCTGCATACCATAAGAAAGAGTCCAGGAGCTGCATAAGACCAGGCTTAGGCAAATAAACAAGTAAATATCAAAAAAGAAAAAGAAAAAGAATTAGCCCAAGTTATAGTTCAACAAAGAAAAAAATCAAGAGAATTTTTTTTCCAGAGGAAAGATAGATGTTAAATTAGACAAAGATTTCAAAGAAAATCATGTATAAGAATTAAATATAAGCCTCTTGAGAAATCTGTATGCAGGTCAGGAAGCAACAGATAGAACTGGACATGGAACAACAGACTGGTTCCAAATAGGAAAAGGAGTATGTCAAGGCTGTATATTGTCACCCTGCTTATTTAACTTATATGCAGAGTACATCATGAGAAACGCTGGACTGGAAGAAACACAAGCTGAAATCAAGATTGCTGGGAGAAATATCAATAACCTCAGATATGCAGATGACACCAACCTTATGGCAGAAAGTGAAGAGGAGCTAAGAAGCCTCTTGATGAAATTGAAAGAGGAGAGCAAATTGGTTTAAAGATCAACATTCAGAAAACAAAGATCATGGCATCTGGTGACATCACTTCATGGGAAATAGATGGGGAAACAGTAGAAACAGTGTCAGACTTTATTTTTGGGGGCTCCAAAATCACTGCAGATGGTGATTGCAGCCATGAAATTAAAAGACGCTTACTCCTTGGAAGAAAAGTTATGACCAACCTAGATAGTATATTCAAAAGCAGAGACATTACTTTGACGACTAAGGTCCGTCTAGTCAAGGCTATGGTTTTTCCTGTAGTCATGTATGGATGTGAGAGTTAGACTGTGAAGAAGGCTAAGTGCCGAAGAATTGATGTGTTTGAACTGTGGTGTTGGAGAAGACTCTTGAGGGTCCCTTGGACTGCAAGGAGATCCAACCAGTCCAATCTGAAGGAGATCAACCCTGGGATTTCTCTGGAAGGAATGATGCGGAAGCTGAAACTCCAGTTCTTTAGACACCTGATGGGAAGAGTTGACTCATTGGAAAAGACTCTGATGCTGGGAGAGATTGGGGGCACGAGGAGAAGGGGATGACCCAGGATGAGATGCCTGGGTAGCATCACGGACTCGATGGACATGAGTCTGAGTGAACTCCGGGAGATGGTGATGGACAGGGAGGCCTGGCGTGCTGCGATTCATGGGGTCGGCAAAGAGTCGGACACAACTGAGTGACTGAACTGAACTGATGGTAACAATATGTCATCAGAGAACTTAGAAAATAAAGAATCAAATTAAATTTGGAGCTTATACAGTAAGCAAAATATAAAATTCAGTAGAAGCACTTGCGAGCTAATTAGAATTGAGAAACTAAACAAGCAGTGAAATTCAAAATCGGTCAATGGAGATTATCCAGTCTGAGTCAGAGAAAAGGAAAAATAAAATGAAGAAAAATGAACAGAACTTATGGGATATCATCAAGTGCAACAATATATGCCTACTAATATTTTCAGAAAATGTGGAGAGGAAGAAGTTGAATAAATATTTGCAGGAATAAAGTCTGAAGATGGAAAATTTGATGAAAAATGTTAATCTACATGCACTCAAGAAACTCAACAAATTCTAAATTAAATGAAAGAGATCCACTCCTACCACAATAAAATACAAAAATTTTAAAAGACAAGACCTAAAATCTTGAAAGAAGCAATGGGAAAGATGGAATCATATTAAAGCAAAACAAAACAAAAAAAATCATAGAGGCCAGAAATCAATAGGTAACCACATTAAAGACATGGGGAAAAATATTGTCAAAAAAGAAAACATAGTTTATCCATAAAGCATTGCTTATCTTGAAACTATGTTTCAAAAGTGAAGGAGAAATTAAGGTAAACCAAGATAAAAAAGGAGAAAGTTTGTTGTTGTCAGACTTGCCTTGCCCTTCATGATGGCGTGGTTAAGCATGAAATTAAAGTACAATTGAACTTAAATTAGCATCATGAAGTGAAAAACATTACAAAGTTAATTATATAGGTAAATACAGATGACAGTATAAAGTTATTTTTGTAACAATTTTCTTCTCCTTTACTATTAAAATACAACATTATAAAATAATACTTAGAAAATCATATTGAGGTAACTGTGTAAAAATGTTATAATAATTAAGTATTAAAAATTTAGGGTGAAGGATTCATGGGGTCGCAAAGAGTCAGACACGACTGAGTGACTGAACTGAAACTGAATGGGCTACTTTAGAGCACTGTTTTTGTATGTTGTTTAATTAAAGTAATATTTATCTAATCTCTTATTTTATATAACAATATAAGCCCCTTAGCAGCCACAAAGAAAATATTTCAAAAGGTTTATTAAAGGAAACAAAAATGGTTTAAAAGGGCACACAAAAATATCTAATTAACATGAAGGAAGGCAACAGTAGAGGAAAAGAGGAGCCAATATACAAGACAAATAGCAAATTGAAAACATAGCTAAATGACAATCAAGTCCTATCAAATCATATTATATCACCTTAAATAAATACTCTAAAAGGCAGAAAGAGTTGGATGGACACTATGAGCCAACTACATGCTGTATATTATATGCTGAACTGTTGTTCAGTCATTAGAAAGAAAGTGAAGTCGCTCAGTCGTGTCCAACTCTCTGAATATGCTCAGGCTCATGTTCATTGAGTCGATGACACCATCCCACCATTTCATCCTCTGTCGTCCTCTTCTCTTGCCCTCAGTATTTCCCAGCTTCACCGTCTTTTCAAATGTGTCACTTCTTCATGTCAGGTGACCAAAGTATTGGAGCTTCAGCTTCAGCACCAGTCATTCCAATGAATATTCAGGGTTGATTTCCTTTATGATATGTGTATAATTCTAATAGAAACTTTATACGTATAATACAAACTGTAAGCAAAAGATAGCTAAATTACTCCATTAATATAACACTAAGTAGACTTTCAGACAAAATATTTTATGAGTGATAAAGAATGGTATTTTATAATGATGAAATAGAAAATTCTCTGTATGTTTAACAATTTAATAATTATAATCACATATGATCATAACAGTATCACTCAAAATTGCAAGAGGAAATAACTGGAAAAAAATTAAGGGAGCAATATACAACAATAATAATGGGATTTCCATAACCCATCTTCAATTGTGGGTAGGCAGAAGATCACTAAGGAAATAGCATCCTTGAACAACATGTTCATGAGTGCCTAGTTATTTAAGTGTCCTACTCTTTGTGACACTATGGACTTTAGCCTGTCTGGCTCCTCTGTCCATGGGATCCTCCAGAAAAGAATACTGGAGTGGGTTTCCATGCCTTCTTCCAGGGGATCTTCCTGACCGAACCCATGTCTCTTGTGTCTCCTGCATTGGCAGGTGGGTTATTTACCACTAGTGACACCTGGGAAGCCCAGAGCAATGTGATAAAACAGCTAATCCTATTAGGCCTCTATAAAACAGGAGGCTCAACAGTAGCAGAATGCATACATTCTCAAGCATACATAGGACGTAGTCGAGGATATAAAATAAGTTCAGTTCATTTCAGTCACTCAGTCGCATCCAATTCTTTGCGACCCCATGAACCTCAGCACACCAGGCCTCCCTGTCCATCACCAAATCCTGGAGCCTACCCAGTCTTATGTCCATTGAGTCAGTCATGCCATCCAACTGTCTCATCCTCTGTCATCGCCTTCTCCTCCTGCCCTCAATCTTTCCCAGCATCAGAGTCTTTACAAATGAGTCAGCTCTTCCCATCAGGTGGTCAAAGTACTGGAGTTTCAGCTCCAACATCAGTCCTTCCAATGAACATCCAAGACTGATCTGCTTTAGGATGGACTGGTTTGATCTCCTTGCAGTCCAAGGGACTCTCAAGAGTCTTCTCCAACACCACAGTTCAAAAGCATCAATTCTTTGGTGATGAGCTATCTTTAGAGTCCAACTGTCACATCCATATATGACTACTGGAAAAACCATAGCCTTAACTAGATGGACCTTTGTTGTCAAAGTAATGCCTCTGCTTTTTAATAGGCTGTCTAGGTTGGTCATAACTTTCCTTCCAAGGAGTAAGCGTCTTTTAATTTCATGGCTGCAATCACGATCTGCAGTGAATTTTGAGCCTCCCAAAATAAAATCAGCCACTGTTTCCACTGTTTCTCCATCTTTTGCCATGAAGTGATGGGACCTAATGCCATGATCTTAGCTTTCTGACTGTTGAGCTTTAAGCCAACTTTTTCACTCTCTTCTATTACTTTCATCAAGAGGCTCTTTAGTTCTTCTTCACTTTCTGCCATAAGGGTGGTATCATCTGCATATCTGAGGTTATTGATATTTCTCCCAGCAATCTTAATTCCAGCTTGTGCTTCATCCAGCCCAGCATTTCTCATGATGTACTCTGCATATAAGTTAAATAAGCAGGGTGACAATATTTTAGGTGACTAGAAATTTTTCAAAGGATGACATTACATAAAATACATTCTCAAATCAAATAGATTAAATTAAAAATCAATAACCAAATAAAAATAGGAAATTCACAACAAAATAGACATTAAACAGCACATGTCCATATAACCAGTGAGTCAAGGAGATATCGTGTGAGGTTTTGTAAGACACTTTGATATAAATGGGGAAAAAATTAGGACATACCAAAACTTTGAGATATAGATTGTCTCGCTGATCCTGTTTGTGACACCAATTGTCTTGCCATATCTTATTGAGTGCACTGTTCGCTGAACCCATGGTAGGCAAGGCATGAGCTAAGAGGCTAGAGAAAAACACGAAGAGCCTTAGGAAATGCACAGGCATTTTTTTTTCTCTCCTGGCTGGGGCAGAAGCCATAGCAGCAGCCATTGCATAATATAAAATAAATGCACACAACCCTTCAGGGCTTTTCCAGGTGAAGCTTGTACAAGCATACCACACAGAATAGTCCATGGTCAAGTGAGTACCTCTTGACGTGCATGCCCAGTGCTATAAATTATCTCAGCTGTTAAATAGTCATTATTTACAAAGTGTGGGGCAAGAAAACCTGAACATGCCATCTTGGTTAATTTGCTCTCTCCCACACTCCACGCTTTTAGGGTCTCTCGCCTCACATTCTATATGCAGTCAATCTTCTGCAAATTCCCTTGGCAAGTAACACTGACCCTTGGATTTACACCTTGCAGCAGCAGTAGCTACAGCGACAAACAATTACATCCCCCATATACAGCAAAACCCAATGCCAGGTATCACCTGGAACTCATCATATTGCAATCCTTGCCATCCTGGGGCTAGAAGAGCCACCTGATGCATGTTGAAGGCCTTTATCTTCAATGACTAAGTCCAGTCCACCATCTGTCCTTGTGAGATTGCATGAAAGCTTCCACAGGGGCAACTCCACTCTTGTGGATTTTTATTAAGGATCCACAAAACCCCCACAGGCCCTGGGTCCACCCCTTCAAGAAGGGGATCTTTTCAGTGTTCACAGCCCATCCAGGTGATTGCACTTTTCTAAATCTTAGGACACAGCTTTACAGTACACTGTCTACATCATTGGACATAGTCTTTACAGTATATCTCACATTTGCATCCACATAACCCATATGGGATTTCTGCCATCACAGCCTCCCTTCAGGGTCTTAACATCTTCAAAATGGCACCTCATATGCTGTCCTTCTACTTCTCTTAGTAAGGACCTGAGAAACTTTCCACAGTCATTGGGCCCATCTCTGTGTCCCAGAGTTGCAAAAGTCAAGTTGCCAGTGTTTCCCTTTGCTTTTGCTAAAACTGCTTGCCCAAATCGACCAACTCTGCCTGAATATATGGTTAATACATCATGAACTCAGTCACATGGGGGGCCCCTTGCGTTTGCTCCCCTGGGTCATAGGCTGATCGTGTTTCACTTTCTCTGTTTCACAAGCCTCAGTGCCAAGCAGGAATCCTCAGTCTCATAACATTCATCATCACTGTCACTTACCACATCACTATCAGAGATGTTGGTTTCTTCAAGTCCACGGGGTTCTAGCTCTAGTGTCATATTCATTGCTCTAGTTTTTCCAAGTGTCTTTGCATATCATGCATTGACATGGCATCTATTAGAGCACTAGCTGTATTTGCCTTCAGGGCAGCCAGAAAAAATCCACCCCACTGTGACAGCAGCAGTCCATGCCACCTTGTTCATCAAACAGGAACTCATCACCCATAATGCCTTTCAATGTTACCTGGTGACCTATCCATCACCTCCCAGTCTTACACCAGAGCCCATGCTGAGAGGATAGGGGCCATATGTACCACATGCTATCTGATGGCCACTGGCTTCCTCCATCCAGTGGAGCCTTAGCCTCTTCTACCTGCTGGGTATTCTGCTGACTACACCAATTGTATTACTGATCCCACTCACAGTGCAATTGTCTTGCTCTTCACAATATTTGCACTGTTTGCTGAACCCAGGGTAGGCAAGGTGAGAACTAACAGGCTGGAAGAAACCACAAGGAGTCACAGAAATTGCAGACACGTTTATTCTCTCCTGGATGACACAGCAGCTGTAGCAGCAGACACACTATATACTCTCCTTTCATGGTAAACCCAATGGACACAGCCATGATGCTTCAGTAATGCCTCATACTTTAGGTGGAGCTCATATATCCCTACAGCACAAAGTAGCTCATGATCAAGCAAGCACCTCGTGGCATGCAGCACAGTGCTATAAATAATCTCAGCTGCTACATAGTCTACTTACAAAATGTGGGGCAAGAGAACCTGAACACTCCATTTTGGCTCAACTGTGATCTCCCCACATAGATAAACCGTTATTTAGAGGAAAATTTAGAGATGGGAATGCCTATAGCAAAAAGGAAACTAGATCACATGTAAATTGGCCTATGGTGGCCCTAGTAGTAAAGAACCCACTTGTCAATGCAGGAGAAATAAGACACTCGGGTTTGATCACCAGGTCAGGAAGAACCGGTGGAGGAGGGCATGGCAGCCCACTCCGTATTTTTGCCTGGAGAATACCCCTGGAGAGAGAAGACTGGTGGGCTACCATACAGTGTCCCAAATCAGTTCCATTCAGTTCAGTCGCTCAGTCATGTCTGACTCTCTGCGACCACATGAATTGCAGCACACCAGGCCTCCCTGTCCATCACCAACTCCCGGAGTTCACTCAGACTCACTTCCATCGAGTCAGTGATGCCATCCAGCCATCTCATCCTCTGTCATCCCCTTCTCCTCCTGCTCCCAATCCCTCCCAGCATCAGTCTTTTTTTTTTTTTTTACTTTACAATACTGTATTGGTTTTGCCATATGTTGACATGAATCCGCCACGGGTGTACATGAGTTCCCATTCCTGAACCCCCCCTCCCACCTTCCACCCCATATCATCTCTCTGGATCATCCTCGTGCACCAGCCCCAAGCATCCTGTATCCTGTATCAAACAGACTGGCGATTGGTTTCTTACCTGATAGTATACATGTTTCAGTGCCATTCTCCCAAATCATCCCACCCTCTCCCTCTCCCTCAGAGTCCAAAAGACTGTTCTATACATCTGTGTCTCTTTTGCTGTCTCGCATACAGGGTTATCATTACCATCCTTTTAAATTCCATATATATGTGTTACTATACTGTATTGGTATTTTTCTTTCTAGCTTACTTCACTCTGTATAATCGGCTTCAGTTTCATCCATCTCATTAGAACTGATTCAAATGTATTCTTTTTAATGACTGAGTAATACTCTATTGTGTATATGTACCACAGCTTTCTTATCCATTCATCAGCTGATGGACATCTAGGTTGTTTGCATGTCCTGCCTATTATGAACAGTGCTGCAATGAACATTGGGGTACACGTGTCCTTTCAGTTCTGGTTTTCTCTGTGTGTATGCCCAGCAGTGGGATGGCTGGGTCATATGGCAGTTCTATTTGCAATTTTTTAAGGAATCCCCACACTGTTTTCCATAGTGGCTGTACTAGTTTGCATTCCCACCAACAGTGTAGGAGGGTTCCCTTTTCTCCACACTCTCTCCAATATTTATTGCTTGCAGGTTTTTGGATCACAGCCATTCTGACTGGTGTGAAATGGTACCTCATTGTGGTCTTGATTTGCATTTCTCTGACAATGAGTGATGTTGAGCATCTTTTCATGTGTTTGTTAGCCATCCGGTCTTTTCCAATGAGTCAACTCTTTGCGTGAGGTGGCCAAACTACTGGAGTACCAGCTTTAGCATCATTTCTTCCAAAGAAATCCCAGGGCTGATATCCTTTAAAATGGACTGGTTGGATCTCCTTGCAGTCCAAGGGACTCTCAAGAGTCTTCTCCAATACTACAGTTCAAAAGCATCAATTCTTCAGCGCTCAGCTTTCTTCACAGACCAACTCTCACATCCATACATGACTGCTGGAAAAACCATAGCCTTGACTAGTTGGACCTTTGTTGGCAAAGTAATGTCTCTGCTTTTGAATATGTTTTCTAGGTTGGTCATAACTTTCCTCTCAAGGAGTAAGCGTCTTTTAGTTTCATGGCTGAAATCACCATCTGCAGTGATTTTGGAGCCCCCCCCAAAAAGTCTGACACTGTTTCCACTGTCCCAAATAACTGGACACAATTGAAATGACTGAGCATACATGCACACACACTGCATGAACTAGAAAAATAAAAAAGAACTTAAAATCAAAGCAAGCATAAAAATGCAAAGAGATTAGATTTATTAATGCAAAAATTAATGAAATAGAAAACCAAAAAGAAAATCAACCAAACTAAGTTGACTCTTGGTAAAGGGTAATGAAAGGACTAATCCTTAGCTAGAATGATTAAAACAAACACACACACAAGCAACAGCAGCAACAAATCCCAGACGTGTTAGAATTAACTAATATCAGGATAAAAGTGGAGACATCTGATACTTACCGTAGAGAAACGAAAAGGAATATAAGTGAATGCTATAAACAACTGTGTGGGAACAAATGAGATAATCATATAACTAGGATGAGAAGAATAAATCCCTAGAAAAATGCATTCTCCCAAACTTTACGTAAAAACGAAATAGAAGGTCTGAATAAACCTTTAAAAACCAAAGATATTAAATTATTAATTTTACAACTTCCCTTCAAATGAAACAAACAAGTCAACTAAACAAAAAATAGTCTCAGAGGCTTCCTTGGAAAACTATCAAAAAGTTGCTGTTGTTATTTGTTCAGTCCTGTTTCAATCTTTGAGACCCCAGGCTCTTCTGCTCTCTGCTGTCTTTCAGAGTTTGCTCAAAATACCATCCATTGAGTCAGTGATGCTACTAACCTTCTCATCCTATGCCACTCCCTTCTCTTTTGCCTTCAATCTTTCCCAACATAAGGGTCTTTCCCAGTGAGCTGTCTCTTCACATCAGGTGGCCAAAGTATTGGAGTGTCAGCTTCAGCATCAATCCTTTCAATGAATATTCAAGGTTCATTTCCTATAGGATTGCCTGGCTTGATCTCCCTGCAATCCAAGGAACTCTCAAGAGTCTTCTCCAGCATCACAATTTGAAAGCATCAATTCCTCAGCACTCAGCCTTCTTTATGGTTCAACTTTCACATCCATACATGACTGCTGGAAAAAACATAGCTTTGACTATATGGATCTTTGCTGACAAGATGTTATTTCTGCTTTTTAATACACCTTCTGGGTTTGTCATAGACTTCTTTCCAAGATATTTTTGTTCCGTTTTGTTTAGCAAGCATCTTTTAATTTTATAGCTGTGGTCATCATCTGCAGTTATTTTGGAGCCCAAGAAAATAAATTCTGTCACTGCTTCCACTTTTTTTTCCCTTGTATTTGTCACGAAGGCATGGGACCAGATACCAAGACCTTAGTTTCTTGAATGTTGAGCTTCAACTCAGATTTTTCACTCTCCTCTTTCACGTTCATCAAGAAGTTCTGAAGGAAAAAAAAAAAAGTCTTTTTAGTTCCTCTTCACTTTCTGCCATTAGAGTGCTATCAGATTGTTGATATTTCTCCTTTCAATATAGGTTCCAGCTTGTGCATAATCCAGCCTGCCATGTCACGTGAAGTACTTTGTTTTCTGCCATAAGGGTGGTGTCATCTGTGAATCTGATATCATTGATATTTCTCCAAGCAATCTTGATTCCAGCTTGTGCTTCATCCAGCCTGGCATGTCACAAGGTGTACTCTGCATATAAGTTAAATAAGTAGGGTGACAGCATACAGCCTTGATGTACTCCTTTCCTAATTTGGAACCAGTCCATGTTTGTTTCTAAATGTTGCTTCTTGACCTTCTTGACCTGCATACAGATTTCTCAGAAGGCAGGTAAGCTGGTCTGGTATTCCCATCTCTTGAAGAATTTTCCACAGTTTGTTGTGATCTACACAGTCACAGGTTATAGCATAGTCAATAAAGCAGAAATAGGTGCTTTTCTGGAATTCTCTTGCTTTCTCCATGATCCAGTGAATGTTGACAATTTGATCTCTGGCTCCTCTGACTTTGTTAAATCCAACTTGTACATCTGGAAGTCCTTGGTTATAGTATTACTGAAGCTTATTGAAATATTTTGAGCATAACCTTGCTAGCATGTGAAATGAGCACAGTTGTTTGGTAGTTTGAACATTTCTTTAGCACTGCCAAATTGATTGAACCCAGGTTACCCACATTGCAGGTAGAGTCTTTACCAGCTGAGCCACAAAGGAAGCCCTAAGAATTAATAAGAGTTAATACCAATCTTTCAAACTGTTTCAAAAAACAGAAGAGGAGAATACACTATCCAAGTGATCAAAGAGGTTGGTTTGAGCCTGATGCTAAAATTAGACACAGATAACACAAAAAAGATAAAACTACTGACATACACCTTATGAATACAGGCAAAAAATTCCTCAAAAATGTACTACCAAGACAAATGCAACAATTTAGAAAATAATAAAGAGAACCCAATTTTAAAACAAGAAAATATTTTGAAGTGATTTCTCCAAAGAGGAAATACAAATGCTAAGTCCAAGAATATATGCTAATTTTTTTAATAATTGAATAAATACAAACCAAAACTCTACTGAGATATAACTTGAAGCATATTAAAATNAAGAATATATGCTAATTTTTTTTTAATAATTGAATAAATACAAACCAAAACTCTACTGAGATATAACTTGAAGCATATTAAAATGGCAAAAACAAAGACAGGCAGTAACAAGTGGTGAGAATAGAATGAAATTAAAACCCTATTACATTTCAAGTGGGAATGTGAAATGGCACAGGGACTTTAGAAAACAATTTATTAATTTCATAATATTAAATCTAGTTATTATATGGCCTGTCAACTATACTGCTAAGCAAATATGCAAGAGACCTATAACCTGATGCCCATACAGAAAATTGCGCAATAATGTTCATAGCAGTATTATCCATAATATCCAAAAGGCAGAAGCAAATGTCAATCAGATGATGGACAGATAACTGAACTATAGAACATCTGTTAAATAGTATATTATTCAGAAATATAAAGAAAGCTCAGCACCTAAGGATTGATGCTTTTGAACTGTGGTGTTGGAGAAGACTCTTGAGAGTCCCTTGGACTGCAAGATCAAACCAGTCAATCCTAAAGGAAATCAGTCCTGGGTATTCATTGGAGGGATTGATGTTGAAGCTGAAACTCCAATACTTTGGTCACCTGATGTGAAGAACTGACTCATTTGAAAAAATGCTGAGGAAGATTGAAGGCAGGAGGGGAAGGGGATGATAGAGGGTGAGATGGTTGGATGGCATCACCAACTAATGGACATGAGTTTGAGTAAGTTCTGGGAGTTGATGATGACAGGGAAACCTGGCGTGCTGCAGTCCATGGGTTCACAAGGAGTTGGACATGACTGAGAGACTGAACTAAACTGAATTCAGAAATATAAAGGAATTGACATTTATGTTTTTCAGTATTATGAGACTTGAAAACATTAGCTCATTGAAATGTCAGCCCCCAATAAATTCATTTTACGATGTCATGCATTAAGCAAATCTATAGACATTAGTTTAATTATCTCAGAAGTTGGGGCAAAAGGAGAATGAGAGTGACTGCTAATGAGAATTAAATCTCTCTTTAAAGAGGTGAAAATGCTCTAATAAAGATCATGGCAGTGGTTGTGCAAATCTACCAACGTACTAAAAACATTACATTATGCATTTTAAATGGGTGGATTTTATAGTTTATGCTTTATATCTCACTAAATGTCAATATAGTTATTAATAAAACTGAATTATCTCTATGTATCTCCTCATTGATAAAGATCAAAGGAAATATTAGGTATAAAAGTTGTAAGGTATAAGTTTTTACTTAATGTATGCAGTTACACAAAAACTATATGATAAAAAAATATACTATCACATAATTTATTTTTTACAAAAGCTAATTTCATGCATACTCACAATCCATAAATATTAAAGGCAGAATAATATTGTTCATAGAATAAAAAGATTAAAATGTAAATAAAACAGTCACAAGTCAAGAAAATGTCTCTTTTATTTATGAGAGACTGGTATTTGACAGAGGAAATATTAACTAGGGAAGTTCAAGAAAGAATAAAATAGACTTATGGACATGGGGAGAGGGGAGGAGAGGGTGAGATGTATGGAAAGAGTAACACGGAAACTTATATTACCATATGTAAAATAGAAAGCCAATGGGAACTTGCTGTATGACTCAGGAAACTCAAATAGGTACTCTGTATAAACCTAGAGGAGTGGGATGGGGAGGGAAATGGGAGGGAGGTTAAAAAGGGAGAGGATATATGTATATCTATGGCTGATTCATGTCGAGGTTTGACAGAAAACAACAAAATTTTGTAAAGCAATTATCCTTCAATAAAGAAAAATATATTAAAATATAAATAAATGAAAACATTTGTGACATGAGGGAATACTGAGATTGTAAAAGAAAATACATTAAAAATAGGTACACAGAAACCTAAGTAGCATTAAAATAAAAATTATGTCAATGAATGTTAAAATATATTCCAGAATGAAAAACAAGCTGTAGAGTTACCACAGTGAATCAGAGTGAGCCGTACATAGCAAATAAATCCCTTGTGAATCGTGTCTAAATATCCATCATAGTTTCAAAACTAAATATAAATTCCACAGAATTTATAATGGAATTTTATTAGAAAGATAGGGGCAGAGCTATAAGTGTGTGCTTCAGGACTAATATGAGGAAATCTAAAACCTTATCCTCCAACTACAAATGATTGGAAATTGTCTCAAAATGATAAATAAGAAATAAAATATAATCATACTAGTTAGATACATGAAGGCCAAAATCGATGTAGACAGATAAAATAATCAAAATTGCTTGCCTCTGGGTGGTAGAAAGGATGGCCGAAATAATTTGTCCTTAATTATTAATTTTGTAATAGCTATTTGGATAAAAATATAAATAATATCAGACTTCAGTGTCAAATTTATTAGTAAAAGTTGTTATGTTTGTATTCTTCTTAGTATTTTAAATACTCATANGCTTTTTCCATTAAAAATTAGATGAATATTCAACATACACTAGAAGTATGACTTTTTTGTTTGTGATTTGAGTGTATTTTTATTTTATCAAATTCATTATATAAGTTCATCATAATGAACTCAATTTAATCTTTCACAACTCTTTAGTAGAAATGCACATTAGTTCTTTTCATTTTCCACATTACTTCAGTTGCTATGAATTCTGAATAAAATTCTGTTCAGAATCAGTATTAAAACAATTGTAAGCAAATGTCTACATCTACTTTTGTTGCATTTTTCATGTCCATATCAGTTGGTGGCCTCAATCTCAGCTTGATGCCACAAGATTATTTGCTTAACACTTCTAAATTTTTGGCAAAATCTGTCAAAGCAGATTGAAAAAGTATCCTATTGTTTTTCTTGAATTTGATTGCTACAACTAAGATACAATCAAGCTTTCACAGTGTGCTTGCTGCATTCATGTGAGGGGATACACTGAAAACAATTCATTTGTACATTACTTATTTTGCAAAGTCTATTGGGAATATTTTATTCTATTTTGCATAATTCTGTCATGAAGAAAAAAAAAGAAAAGGTGCATCATTTGGCTTCTCTCTTGAAAAGGGGAAAAAGACAATTTTAAAACAAAGCACAACATACAGAAGACTACACTAACAATAACCTAAGATCTTTAATCTCATATCAATATTCATTAAAGTTTTATAGTGCCTACTCACAGTCTAATTACTCAAGTATATCATACACAACCTTTCTTTTTCTTTCTGATGATCTGCAAAATACAGTTCTTTCTTTCTGTAATGAAGACAATAGAAATTCTGTAACTGAGTGTTTCTCTCTTCAAAATATAAAATAAAAAGGAAAATTTATTTTCAAAAGCTTCAAGTAAAAGCCTACTAATGAGGACATAGTCCCCGACATTTCTGCTTCTCCTATGGCTCTGTTCCATTGATTATAATGTCCTTGGCGATAGAGGTCACGTTAATTTTATCACATCCAAGGATTCTTAGGTGAAATATGTGGCACATGTGCAAGCTGCATGCTCGTTTGTCACATTATTACTTGCTGTCACTTTTGAAGGTAGGTGTCTTTTTGAAGAATGTGCCACAGCTAGAGGGTCATGTTATTTGCATAAAGCTCTGAAAGCTATCTTTCCAAAGAGAATGACTGGAATGTTGCTTCATTTTCTGTTTACAGAAAGCATATAGGGGACAGCTGTCAGCAGCGGATGCTGACTCTCTTGTACATGGGTAATAGTAAAAAAAAAAATAATAATAAAAATGCTTAACAACATACTAATGAATTGTAACTAAAAATTCCATTTGCTGGTCTGAATGTTAATTTTACTGCTCAGAATAATGAAGTTCTGGTCTGCTCTCAGCAGATATTTTTGCTTTATAATGTCAAAAGATGCCTATAAATTGAAGTAATTTATATAAGCTTCCATTGCTTTTGGTTGATAACCAAATAATTTCCTTCCTTTACAAAATTAGAGGAAGAAAGATAGAACTGTATTTTTGAAGCTATTACAATGACTTTGCTAAAGATCTTAGGAAGGCTTTCAAAAAATAGAAGGTTAAATATTGTTATTGAAGTAAAATATATTATTATGCATATATGTACAAGAATGTATTTTAAATAATATATTTTAAAGGAAAATAATATATGACTAATAATTTAAAGTAAAAACAACTATGAAATTCCAATCTACACTGACAAAATAAAACTATATCTCTTCTATGTAATGAGGCTTTTTAGTATAATTAGGAAAGGTGTGTAATTTGATAATTATATATGCATCTACATGCTCACATTCTTCTGATTAACAAGAAAACAACTGCATTCAATCAAAATATAGAATACACACAACATATTATTTCATACATGTTACTCAGCTTATTACTCACTTGAAAAGACCATGATGCTGGGAAAGATTCAAGGCAGGAGAAGGGGATGACAGAGGATGAGATAGTTAGATGGCATCACCGACTCAATGAATATAAGTCTGAGTAAACTCCGGGAGTTGGTGATGGACAGGGAGGCCTGGCGAGCTGCAGTCCATGGGGTCGCAAAGAGTTGGACACGACTTAGTGACTGAACTGAACTCTACTCAGCTTATTGTTTACTTTTGACTAATTGAAGATGATTTTGAATGCTTATTTTCCCCTTAATCTAGACTAGCACTGAAACTGCTTTTGTCAGTATTGTGTGGTAGATGTGTTAGTCTGTCTTCTGTTGAGCTGTCTGCTCCAGTTTATACTCTCCTAGGAAATAGCAGATTAAGTCAGTAGCATGTAGGGCAATTTAGTGAAAGCATTTGAGCAAGAGGCATGATGCAACATGATTATAATAAAATTTACTTAATTAGAATAAACCTTGATTAGAATAAACCTTGGTGGAAGGTCAGGTAGCAGATTTATGAATTCAAATTGACCTCCTAGAAACCTAATGCTTCTCTTTCAGGTGCAGATATCTCCAGAAGAGAAGTTTAAAATGGGCAAATAGTTCAGAAATGCAGATAAAAAGAGGGATGCTTTAGGAATTGCCTAAAAACTGCCTTTGCATTCAAGTTTACTTAAGGCAGGAAAAATTCAGTTGTTCTTATCAGAGAATGAGAGACTAGTGATGAGATATTATGAGGGCCCCTCATCTCAAATAAGCCCATGCAATATCACTTAGGTGGAAGAAATGAAATATAAATGAAATATTACAAATTAAAGAATTTGAGTTCTAAATAGCTGGTGAAATTGTATCTTATGATTGTAAAGGAATCCCAAATGAGGTTTACAAAATAACTTATCTTTCCTACTTCAATTTCCAGTAAATGTGCATTTAAAATTCATCAGAATAAGGTATGTGTTGATAAGAGTTCACCCAAGATGATAATTACAGCTTTTTTTCTGAACAGTCTCTTGAAAACATAGCAAAATTTATAATACTCAACAGTACATTTCAAGAAAGTTTGAATATCTCTACTCCAAGCAATATTGGAAGATAAATATATGGTTCATAATTTATGAGTCTAAATTTGGTGATATAATTACTCCAATAAGATCACATTTTTTAAAACTATTTATCAGTTTAGTACTATTATATACATAGCCAATACTGGCTATCTATATTAATGTATATAATCTTATATATTAACTAACATATTTTGGAGTAATTGCGTTGTCCAACTTTTCCATAATTATTTTCAACCAGTAACTTATGCCACATTGATATAGTACATATTGTATACATAAAATGTTCTGGCTATAATTAAATACTTTATATTTCTGTAAATAAATTTTATTTCTATAACTAAATATCTATAGTGACCAAAGTGATTAAATTGTATGATTTTTTTTTTCAAAACATTTTAGGGTCTAGAGTTTGTGCAGAAATGATTAAATTTTTAATTAAAAACATGTGTTTTAATTTCTGTTTCCAAAAATAACAAATAAAAGGGAAAGCAAATGGAGTAGCAATTTATTGAGAAATCTTTCTGACAACAAATACAAATGAGAGTGGCCAGTGCATGCTGGAAACCTTGGGCATAAATTCACATGGCTATTGGACATTATATATCAAGACCTAGTGACAGTTTGTGTAAGAAAGAGTTCTAATACTTGCAAAAGTGTTGTTGTTGGTATGGCTTAAGATTACCAAAAATAGTCTATAGACACAGGCCTGGGTGCCATACAAATATATATATAACTTCTCAGTCACTAACTAGCTTTGAGATATTAGGGAGTTAACTTTACCAGTTCTCAGATACTTCTTGTAGTTAATGTGGAGCTAAGTGGGTACACTATCAAATACCATCCAGTTCATAAATTCTTGTTTTCAACAAACTTATGCAAGCAATAAACAGTTATATTATTTTCAAGGGAAATATTCAGTTATAGAAATCTAAAATGTTGTCTCAGTGTTCTAAGGTTCTGATACTGATTTTTTTTTTTTTATATTATTTTGGCATTAGTCCCAAGAACTTAGTCACTATATGTTTTCGCAAAATATATCTTGACTACAGTTGTCAGTTTGGTCCCTCTGGTCTAAGCTCACAGTATCTAAAGGGTTCTTTCCCTTAAGAGTGTTTGATACTAAACAAGTTGTTAGTAGAAAGGTGAATGAATCCTTGCTTAGGTATAACTATATATAAAATATTCTTTATGCTTTACAGGATATTTAAAACATAAAGAATATTTATATAGGGCTTCCCCGGTTGCTCAGCTGGTAAAGAATCTAACTGCAATGTAGGAGATCCTTCAGTTCCCAGGTTGAGAAGATCCTCTGGTTACCCACTTCAGTATTTTTGGGCTTCCCTGGTGGCTCAGATATAAAGAATCCACCTGCAATGTGGGAGACCTGTGTTCGATACCTGGGCTGGGAAGATCCCCTGGAGGAGGGCATGGTAACCCACNGCAGCTGCAGAAGGACCAGGAGGCAGCTACGCCCCACCTCGTGTCAGTGCAGTCACGTGTTTAAAGGGCAAGTACTTTAAGAACTACAGCTTTTTGGCCCCTCTTCCCGAGATCCTGATTCATCAGCTCCACAGTTTACTGATTATCTGGATGTAGGAAGCACCAGTCCATGGGGTCACTAAGAGTCGGACACAACTGAGTGACTTCACTTCCACTTTTCCCTTTCATGCATTGGGGAAGGAAATGGCAACCCACCCCAGTGTTCTTGCCTGGAGAATCCCAGGGACGGGGGAGCCTGGTTGGCTGCCGCCTATGGGGTCACACAGTCGGACACGACTGAAGTGACTTAGCAGCAGCAGCATCAAGAATTGCTACTCATTCTGCAGTCTCTCAGAATATCCTCAGAAACTGCATACCTGATCCTTCCAACTTCACGTTACACTTGGACTAAGAATGCTTTTCACTGAACTATGATTTATTGTCTCATTCTGTGCTCTTAGGTATTTTTAATTTTATGTGTTCGGCTGGGCTAGGTCTTTGTTGCCCTGGTTGCAGTGAGCAGGGGCGACCCTCATTGCAGTGTGCAGGCCTCTCACTGTAGTCGCTTCTCTTGTTGCCGACCCCAGGTTTCGCTGACTGTGGCTCATGGGCTCTAGAACACAGGCTCAGTAGCCGTGGAACGCAGGCTTAGTTGCTCCGCAGCATGTGAAGATATTCCTGGACCAGGAATCGAACCCGTGTCTCGTATATTACCAGGCAGATTCTTTACCACTGAGACACCAGGGAAGCTCTTCTGTGCTTTAAACTAATGGTTAAATTAAGAAAGAACACAACAAAGAAAGTTTCTTTCTTGTGTAGAGCATTAAGTGGAGACATTATTCAATCTCTTAACGTGTAGAAAAGATTCACTAGCTGGTTTCCTAGAGTCAGTTGTGATAAGCATTCTAATTCGTAGTGTTAGCTTTAACTACAATAAAAAAATACTACTACTACTTAGGGTGGATGTTCTAGTTTCCTTGACCTTTCTACTGATTTCTACATTTGCCTTAGTAATTCTATTATTATGTGCCTTTAATTGTCTGTTTCCTCAAAAGTTTTTTTACAAGTAGATTATTGCTATAAATAACAAATTAATGAAAAATGTTTCTTCTGCATCTCCTAGAGAGATTCCAGGTGATTATAATTTGTTGTATAAGAGCAGAAACTACTGTAGTACAGTTGGAGCTTGTCTGTGGGTTCTACTTTCTGCCTCGAGCAACTTTATCAGGTTTGGATGAAGGAAAAATAGGATAAATGTGTTGTGTGTTTGTGTAAAAGTGTGTAAATGTCTGATGTGTGTATGATAGTTCAGCTGCCTCTGGCAGTCATATTATCTCATCATCTTTCAGGGCCTGTGTGGCTAAAAATCAGTCAGACTTAAATGTGTATATACATATACAAGGGTACTAAAATTCTTGCCTGAGGTCATTATCAGGCTGAAGGCTAACAGTTTTGAGAATCTGCAGGGTAGTATCTAAATACTGAAGAGACCACATCCTTCATTCACTTGTTCTTTCAGTCAACAAAGATCGGCTAAGTGCCTGTGTTTTATGAGACAGTGTTAGGACGACTGTCCCTGTTTCTAAGTTGCTTACAGTGTGTAGAAGAGATGTACCTCTGTAATACAGGACATGATGCTTATTGCTAATATTCCCCAAAAAAGGGTGTGGGGCAGGAGAGCAAAGAGAACCTCTAGAGCGTCCAGGTCAGCGGCAGGTCAGTGAACAGCTCAGCGTATTCTGCCCAGGAGGCCAGAGCCCGGAGTCTCATCCCCCTGGATAGGAGGAGATGCTGAAAAGGACAGCCAAGTGCACCGTTTGTTATTTGTGTCCAAGTGGAGACGCTGCAGAACCAGACTCCCCCACTGGAGTTACAGCTTTACCTTCCATCAGATAGATGCCAAGTCAAAGCTATATATAATTAGTTGTAATAAACTTTTTGAAGCAAAGACGGAAGACAAAAATGGACATAAAACACACGCAGATTTGTCACAAAGATAAAAAGGGGCTTGTTGGAACGTTCTCACACACACTCTCCAGCTGAAGCCTTCAGTTCTGTTTTCTGTTGTACACGCTTCCGTGTCGACAGCCCCTTGCACTCTCAGTGTCCTTTTTTTTAATATATATATATAGTCTTTCAAAATCTGCACCTATTTTAAAATCTGACACTCATAACCCAACTATATGTGAATTGCTGGCATTGTCTTTCAAGTTGGCCTCAGAACAGTTTTCTGAGTTAGCTTTCACTTTCCCATAAAACGAGATAAACAGAGTCTGCCAAAAAGTTGGAGGGAAATGGCCTTTAGCAGTTATGCTTCAAATACATCGTTAGATGCGGGGAGTTCATCTCTCAGTCGTCTTCATAAACGCTTCAACTTGGCTTCAAGATGCTGTGTCCCCACCTTCCCTCCACAGGAATTCATGGGGCACCTGTAGGGTGAGGGGCCAGACCTGAGGCGGGCGCAGGGAGGGCGCTGTGGCTAGGGAAACACACGGGAGGAAAGCCACAGGCCTGCCTTCTGCGTGGACCAGAGATCCTGGAAGACAGCAGAATACATAAGGTGTCATGAATTCTAGAAAAGCCTCATCTACAAATAGAGTGGGGGCAGAGAGGTGGGGGCAAGCAGCTCTGCTGAGGGCGATGAGAACACCTCTCTCGGAAGAAAGGATACTGGAGCTGAGTTTTGAACAGTGGGCTTTCCAGGTCAGCCCTCCTCAACCTTTCTCCATCGTAACAAGAAAGACATGTCACTCGTGTAATCCTGTATGATACCCTCATGTGGGCACAAGCAGATTCTGGTAGAAACATAACATTTTGTAGGGACATAAGGTGTATGAAGCCATAGGAGCTCTTTCTTTTATTGCTACCTATCAAAGATTTTTGTGCTGGAAGAAGCATAAGCTGGAATCAAGATTGCCAGGAGAAATATCAATAACCTCAGATATGCACCACCCTTATGGCAGAAAGTGAAGAGGAACTAAAAAATCTCTTGATGAAAGAGGAGAGTGAAAAAGTTGGCTTAAAGCTCAACATTCAGAAAATGAAGATCATGGCATCTGGTCCCATCACTTCATGGGAAATAGATGGGGAAACAGTAGAAACGGTGTCAGACTTTATTTTGGGGGGACTCCAAAATCACTGCCGATGGTGACTGCAGCCATAAAACTAAAAGACACTTACTCCTTGGAAGGAAAGTTATGACCAACCTAGATAGCATATTCAAAAGCAGAGGCATTACTTTGCCAACAAAGGTCCATCTAGTCAAGGCTATGCTTTTTCCAGTAGTCGTGTATGGATGTGAGAGTTGGACTGTGAAGAAAGCTGAGTGCCAAAGAATTGATGGTTTCAAACTCTGGTGTTGGAGAAGACTCTTGAGGGTCCTTTGGACTGCAAGGAGATCCACTCAGTCCATCCTATAGGAGATCAGCCCTGGGTGTTCTTTGGAAGGACTGATGCTAAAGCTGAAACTCCAGTACTTTGGCCACCTCATGCGAAGGAGTTGACTCATTGGAAAAGACCCTGATGCTGGGAGAGATTGGGGCAGGAGGAGAAGGGGACGACAGAGGATGAGATGGCTTGATGGCATCACCGACTCAATGGATGTGAATTTCAGTGAACTCGGGAGTTGGTGATGGACAGGGAGGCCTGGCGTGCTACAGTCCATGGGGTCGCAAAGAGTCAGACACGACTGAGCAACTGAACTGAACTGATCGAAGATTTTTTAAAGGATGTGATTAATGAAATTATTAAGTCTGAAATTAATAGCTATTATATATATATAAAGAAAAAAGATAAATATGGCTTCTTAATTTTTTTTCTCTAATATTATACTTTATCTTTTTTCCTTCAGAGTTTTACTCAATGGATAATACTAACTAGGCAATCATGTGTGTGTAATTATGATTAACACCATGTCCTGGGTCATTGAATTCTCTCAATATTTTTGTATAATAGTTACGATGATTCCTATGTCATATAATTAGGTAATTGAGGCATGAAAGTGAAAGAGAAGTTCGATCAGTCGTGTCCAGCTCTTTGCAACCCCATGGTCTATACAGTCCATGGAACTCTCCAGGCCAGAATACTGAAGTGGGTAACCTTTCCCTTCTCCAAGGGATCTTCCCAACCCAGGGATCGAACCCAGGTCTCCTGCTCTGCAGGCGGATTCTTTAATAGCTGAGCCACAAGGGAAGCCCCATTGAGGCATAGAGAAGTTAAATATTTTGCCCAGGGTCATTAAGCTAATAGAATGGCTGGGATTCTAAACCCATGCAGATAGGAACTATACCCATGATCTTAACTCCTGTGGTATAAAATTACAATCCTTCCATGAGTAGCAAAGATCTAGATGGATAGAAGAATTTTTGACAATAAATTCCTTAGGGAAATTGGGCAGGTAAGGCAAGAAAAGTCAGGGAGAAGATAGACTTTTCAGAAAGGTTTTATACCTTTTTTGCTACTTGAATTAAGACAACAAAATACTTTTGTAAGAGTGATAAGAATGAAAAAAATTTAGTCACAGAATTTTAAAACCTGTACTGTATTGTTATCAGTATCACTGGAAATGTTACTAGGATTTGGTTACTGGAACTAACGTGTGTCTCTTGACCGAAGTGCTGACAACATGCTTCTCCTGTGCTGTGTGTGTGCACAAGGAGGGCCACTGTCCATGCTCCTCACCTTCACAAGAAGAAGGAGGCTTCCCTCCTCCTCATTAATGTTGTGTCTGTCAGTAACTATCAGTAGAAGTCTCAGGCAACGATAAAACTGCTGCTCATGCTGAGTCACACAGCAAAGATGAGACGGGGCTTGGGTTACCTCCCCTCCGCAGGGTGTCAGCGGGGACCCTCCCCCTGGGACCCAGTCGACAAAGCACATCAGAATGTCACGTGGTGAGACACGTTAGGCCCGGGCTAACCTTGAGTTCTCTTCATTTGCTTTTATTTATTTATTTATTTATTTTTTCTTACATGTTTCAATGCCATTCTCCCATCTCATCCCACCCTCTCCCTCTCTCTCTCCCCCAGAGTCCAAAAGTTCACTCTATAGATCTGAGTCTCTTTTGTTTTCTCGCATACAGGGTCATCATTCCCATCTTTCTAAATTCCATATATATGCGTTAGTATACTGTATTGGTGTTTTTCTTTCTGGCTTGCTTCACTCTGTATAATCGGCTCCAGTTCCATCCATCTCCTTAGAACTGATTCAAATGTATTCTTTTTAATGGCTGAGTAATACTCCATTGTGTATATGTACCACAGCTTTCTTATCCATTCATCTGCTGATGGACATCTAGGTTGTTTCCATGTTCTGGCTATTATAAACAGTGCTGCGACGAACATTGGGGTACATGTGTCTCTTTCTATTCTGGTTTCCTCGGTGTGTATCTTCATTTGCTTTTTGAGGAAGTTAGTTACAAACCCACATACCTTATTATTAGCAATAACTTCCCAACACATTTTGCAGCTGACCCGGGCACATCCGCGTGTGCCACTGAACCCCATCTTTGCACACACCGCTCCAGGTCACAGAAAGGGAGAGATGTATTCCAGCCAGAGGGAACAGTGCAAAGATAAAGAGGTGTGTAAAGCATATGGTATACTCCAGGAAAGCAGGAAGGGTTAGAACTTCCAGTGTAGGGGACAGTCAGGGCAAGAAGATTAGACTGGAAAACAGATTCAGACTCAGCTCCAAAGGGCCTTGAAACTGTTTTTCCGTGCTGTGTGACCTGGGCCAGACTGGATGGGCCTCAGTTCTCCTGACCTTAACGTGCAGCCCATACTACCTTCTTCCCCAGGTTGTCAGCATGAAATAAGAAATGTGTCCAAAGGTCTGGGGCAGAGCTGCACACAGCAAATGTTGGTGCAACACATCCCACTGTTTGCTGGCCTTCCTACCCAGCTAAAGGGATGTGGACTTTATCCTGTAATGGAAAGCCTTCAGGCATCACAGGGAGAAAAGCCACCTCTGTGATCAGAATGGTTGTCTTCATTTCGAGGCAGCGATGTGCCCAGGCGACTTGGAGAGAGGCAGGACTGCAGGGGGGCAGTATCCCGCGTTACTTTCAGTAAGCTTTGCTCATAGGCTACTTCTCAGCTCCTTAAATAAGATTTTAAATCTTAATGCTGAGTTGATGTTCATGGCGCGCACCTGGGCTCTGTTACTTCGCAAGGACTGCAGGTGATTCCCCAGTTTTCCCTCTGTCCTCTTGCCTGAAAGCTGGCTCCTGGGTGTCTTGTTGCCGCAGCACCCCTGCATTCTTGCGCATTCCTCCTCAGCTACCACTGCAGGTGAGATCTGTGTTTACTGACGGTTTCAAAGAAGAGCTCCTATTCCATCAGGATCCTGGGAATCGTATTATTTACCTCTGCTTTTGGGATTCACCTGGTTCTGAAAGACTTGTGTTGGCTAAAGGAGAAAGTATTTTTACTTGGACACATTTTAACAGGTGTTTAAAATATCATGGTACAGAGACCTACATTTAAGTATTGGCTCTCTGGGGAGTCCCGGTGGTCCAGGGGTTGGTACTCCGTGCTGTCACTGCTTGGGGCCTGGTTTCTGTCCCGGCTGGGGATTCTGCAAGCCCCGCAGTACAGCCGATATGTACATATTTATAGTCTTTCATTTACAGGTTGTTTGACTTGAAGCAGATCTCTCAGCCTCCCTGAGCCCGTTTCCCAGTCTATATAAGGCACAAGGTTATTGTGAGGATTAATGAGATGTATACAGTGCTTGGCTCATAGAAAGGACTTTTATTTTTCTGAGTCCCTTACAATAAAACTTTCCCACCGAAGTCTTTTTTTTTTTCTTTCTTCTTTTTTTAAAGGCAGCAGACTGTCCTGGGAAGCTGTTCATCTTCCACTCCTCTTTGCCAACTGCAGAAGCACCAGGGAAACTCAAAAATAGAGATGACAAAAAAATGATTAATACAGACAAAGAAAAGGTATTTGTAAACAGCTGCCCTTGGAAATGTCATGTCAGTTCTTACAAGGGAATAGAGAGAGAGGGCATGTGTGATTTGTATAGGAAAGGGGGCAAAGTTACATGTATAAATCCAGGGTACTGTACATTGTAAGGAAGATTGTGAATTGTAAATAATTTAGGAAACTATATTCCTAGGGAAAGTGATATCTGACCTGCATTAAGATAAAATCTCAGGCTTTTTCATGTATAACCCATGTAAGACACTGGTTGGTAAGACTGTTACGGGGATGGGAGAAATGGGGGGAAATGCAGAAAGGTCAGGTAGAGGGTGCAAGTGAGGGACAGCCCCCTAGGACGGCAGTCCTGAGGTGCCCGGGGCTCAGAATACGCTTTGCTCAAACCCTCTGAGGCGGTGCCCTGGGACCCAGTCAGGGGCCAGGGTGAGCCGTGAGGCGGGCGTCCAGCCGGGGCCACGCGACCGCAGACAGGTCGCCTCGTCTCGGCCTGTGCAGGGTGGGCAGCGGCGTCAGCGTCCCGGGAGTCATCAGGGGGTCCGATGACACCACACACATGCGTGCACTTCACGTGGCACACGCCTGCACCCGGGGCGCTCGACGCACAGCCGCTGCCCTGGGGAACACCACGGCTTGCTTCCTCAGCCTGGAGAACGCAGTAGAAACTAACAACGGAAACGTTCCGTGGGTTTCACTCCCCCTCTGTGCGCCCTTTTCTTCAGATACTTTTCCAGCCTCAGACCAACGTCTACGACTCTCTGGCCAAAGACTGCGTGGCTCACGGCTGCTGCGTGACCCTCTTCCTCTTCCCCAGTCAGTACGTGGACGTGGCCTCCCTGGGGCTCGTGCCTCAGCTCACGGGGGGGACGCTCTACAAATACAACAGCTTCCAGGTAAATGCCCGCGGTCTGTCCCCGCGGCTTTCCTCCTGCCTCTCGGAACTTAAGAGAGCTGCGCCCCCTTGTGGGCAACCGACAAATGTGAACTCTCGAGCCGATGGAAAAGGATGGACCGGTGGTTAAGAATCCCTTTCCTGCGAAGGAGAGGGTGGGACGAAATGGGAGCGTAGCACTGGCTTACACACTTGACCTTGTGTCAAACACTAGCCAGCGGGGACCTGCGGTGCGGCCAGGGAGCTCAGCCCGGGGCTCTGCGAGGAGCTACGCGGGGAGACGTGGGGTGGGATGCAGGCTTAGGACGAGGGGATGTAAGCACACTTAGGGCTGATTCACGTTGCTGTGCGGTAGAAACCAACACAAACCTCTAAAGCAGTTATCCTTCAATCAAAAAGAAATTTAAAAAAAATTTTTTTAAAAATTGCTTTCCTGCTTCCTAAGGTATGGCAACAGACTGAGCTCAATTCAGCCTCAGGTTTGAATGTCAATGTAAGCTTCCTTGTTGGAGGGAAATAATACTTTCTATAAAATTTTTATATGTTGTATAAAACTTTATATTCAGTATATTTAAGATTGCTTTTTTAAAGTGACCATGTTTTGTTTTAAATTGTTATGGTTTGAAGGGGTCAGTTCATTATACCCCCTCGTCCAAGCCTGAACTGAGTCAAGAGGTGATCAGAATGTCAGCACTGGAAGGGACGCAGCTCTGTGGGACTTGCTATTCCTTTCCCCTCTGTGAGACAGACACCACCAGGCACAGGGTGGGCGCAGACAGAAGCATCTCCTGTGGACCCGTGCCCTTGCAAGCTCCAATATTGAGGGCCAGTCAGTGCGTGCCTCCTGGCTGCCCGCCCCCACCGCCCCACCGCCCTACCCAGAGGCTGCAGAAGAGGCTGAGCTCTGCCCACCCGGCTCCTTATCCCAAACTCAGACCTCACCTGCCCTCACCTGAGAAGGGGTGAGGAGGCGCCTCTGATGTGTGTACCTCCACATGGAAACATGGACTGGGAACGAGTGTTCCCCCAACAAATGTGACAAATGTTCATCATCTTTATTTTGATGAATGTAATTATTTTTAATTGCATAGCTCATACTTATATTGTAAACTAGCTAAGGGATTTGATAAGATCAAAGATTAAAAATGAAATAACATTGAAAGGGCTTTCAGAACCTTAAGATTTCTGGATAAACTAGGTTTTAATCAAGATTTTTTTTTAAAAAAGAATTGTTTTCAGTATTTTACTGCCACCTGGTGGACATGATCGACCTTTATTTTTTAGATGCACTTGGACAGCCAACAGTTTTTAAATGACCTCAGAAATGATATTGAGAAGAAAATAGGATTTGATGCTATTATGCGGGTTCGTACCAGCACAGGTACTTTTCATTTATTCTGTTTTCAAGTCTCTGATGTGTAATTGCTTCCTCTTGAAACTAACAACAGGCCAACAAAGAAAATGACAGTAAAATAAGGAGAAACAAAATTTGCTTTTCCTCAGGTTTCAGAGCCACTGACTTCTTTGGCGGCATTTATATGAACAACACCACCGACGTAGAGATGGCAGCCGTCGACTGTGACAAGGCCGTGACTGTGGAGTTCAAGCACGATGACAAGCTCAGTGAAGACACTGGAGCCTTGATTCAGGTGACTCAGAATGGACTCCTGTCTTTTGCTTAGTTTGTTACAGACAGTGATCACTGGGGAGACTCCCAAGACCATCAGCTGTGTCAGTCTCTCCATAAGGAAGTCCAGCTCCGTTTCTCTGAAAGTGGAAGCCACTAGATTGGAGCGCTCTGTGGTTTATTCTGCACACCCTGATTCCTGTGCTGTTTCTCTGAACTAATGATGTCTAGGGAGTCTTTGCATGAGACCCCGCAGACTTGAGGTCAGATGACAGGCATTGGTCCCCAGCCCCCCAGGTTTGCTGCACCCCTGCCATGGTGCCGGACACCGTGCTGAGACGGGTCATCATATCAGAAGCAAGTGTCCACAGGACATGGCTTTGTAGCAAGTAAGATTAACTAGAAGCCATGGAGACTTTGACCTAAAACAGGAGAAATTCTAATGGTCAGTTTTCAGACAACAGTATCACTCTCGAAGAAGGGAGAGGTTGACATCAAATTGAGGAAGAACTCTAGTAACTAATGTGTACTTTAAAATCACAGAAATGGGGAAATGGTTACTTGTTTGCATTACCAAAATGTATATGTTTATCATTAGCATAAAACCTGTCACCAGAGCTAGCTGTTTCTTTTTGGGTGAAGTGAGCCTGGAGTAGGACTATGATAATGTGAAGGTATTATTTCTGGACCTGAATCCCTAGCAATAAAATCTAAGCTAGGAAGTGTAGCCTCGTTTTGGAAATGCAAACAGGTATTTGCATGTGAACAGCCCCATTAAAACCTAAGTTTAAACCATCTAAATGCTGCGTGGACACCCAGTGTATCACTGGCCATCATTCTCCCTTATGTGTTGTTTAGTCTTTAGCAATAATAGGAAAAGCCTGTTGGAGGGTTTAGAGGTCTTGGAGCTGTGCACGCTGTTCTGTGCATGTAAGTAAGACCAGGCTATCTTGAGTGGACGTGCTAACCAGGAAACACGTTGCCTCTGCAGTGCGCCGTGCTCTACACAACTGTCAGCGGTCAGAGACGACTTCGGATTCACAACCTGGGCTTGAACTGCAGCTCCCAGTTGGCGGATCTGTATAAGAGCTGTGAGACAGATGCCCTCATCAACTTTTTTGCCAAGTCAGGTAACTCTCTGCCAAGGCTGGGGTGCAGAGCACCCTGCCTAGTGGTTCAGGAAGCCTTGTGGGTTAAACCGAGTTAGTAGCTAACAGGTCTTGGGATGGTATAGCCTTCTGGTGGGTAAAGTCAGAATTTATAAAAGTAGAGGGTGAAGAATAAGACTCAGCATTTCTAAGTCTAGACAAATAAGGGAACACTGAGTCCTTCCCAGGGCAACAGAGTTGAAATTGAGGAAGGTGATCCTGAGACTCATGATGGTGTGTGAGTGTGCCCTGTGGCACATGGAGATAATGGAAGAAGAGGGTCCCTCACAGGAGACTGAAGTGGTAGGGGCCCGAGGTGCAGTTTCCTGCCTGCTCGTCCCCTCCTTGCCCCAAACCCCAGCTGAAATTCCACACTGAGCTTTGGAAGCGCAGTCCAGCCCATAGGAGTTAGAACATCAGAGATGGTGAACTGGTCTTGCTTTTCTCTGTGAGTAGCGCGTCCTGTGTCTAATCTTCTGAGGACGAATCTGGACCGATTTCCCACCTTTTGTTATAGGTAGGCTGTTGTTTTCCACTGGCTAAACCATCATACTTTACTTAGTCAAGAGGAGAGCCTTACCCAATGACGTTAACATTTAAAATGCTGTTATTCCTGGCTGAGCGGTCTGAAGATAATAGCAATTTGTTCTTTGATTATATTTGGAGGGATCCATTTCTGAGCTAAACCTTTTATGCCCTTTTCATTGTTTTGTGCAAACAGCTTTTAAAGCCGTTCTACACCAACCCTTGAAGGTCATTCGGGAAATTCTGGTTAACCAGACCGCCCACATGTTGGCCTGTTACCGGAAGAACTGTGCTAGTCCCTCTGCAGCCAGCCAGGTAAGTCACCCCCCGTCTTCAGGGACCTGCTCGCGCCGCGCTCCGCTGCTGAGGGCTGCTGTCGTCTGGGTACTGAGATGCTGCCTGGTGAACTGCAGCCGAGAACACTGGGGGTGCCACTGGGGGACCACAGTATTTTTATGTGTGAAAGTCGCTCAGGTACATCAGACTCTGCAGCCCCGTGGACTGTAGCCCGCCAGGCTCCTCTGTCCATGGGATTCTCCAGGCAGAAATACCGGAGTGGGCAGCCATTCCCTTTTCCTGGGGATGCTCCCAACCCAGATATCGAACCCAGGTCTCTCCTCCATTGCAGGTGGATTCTTTATCAGCTGAGCTACCAGGGAAGCCCATGGTATTTTTACAGCCAACATTAAAAAAACTTAGTGGCCTTACAACATGCATGAACCTCAAAATGTGTGTGCATATTGTGATGACAGTCACTACATTATGGAAAACAAAAGAATATTACCTGTAAGAAATGTCAGTATAAATCAGGTTTTCTTTTGCATATGATGAATATTACATTGTGAAATGGGGAAGCTTAAATACTTTTTGGATATATTAACAATCAAAGTTGACATGAGCTAATGGCAGAAATGACTTATCTATATTTTATAAACAGAAAATTTATAAATTCTAAAGTTCTTTGTATTTAATAGTTAATAATAGGGAATTCCCTGGCAGTCCAGTGGTTAGGACTCCATGCTTTCACTGTAGAGGGCACAGGTTTGATCCCTGGTTGGGGAACTAAGACCCCCATGCTCACAGCCAAAAAACAAAAAATTAATAATAGGTATGAAGAGTTTTGGAAAAAACTGGCTAATAACTTGAAATTTTAGATCTTTTAAGTAAATCTGACTCATGAAAACAAAAGACAAAAAAAAAGGCAGAACCTCAGGCCCACATTTATTTTTGCATCTGTTCTCTTTTTCATAATCTTTCCCATCATAGCTAGATGCCATTTTTCATAGCTGTGTATTGAACATCTGAACACAGACTCAAAGAAGACAGCAACAGATGGGAGACTTTCTGGTTAATTCTTGTCCACAGTGACACCTGAAACCCCACCTAAAGCAACCTTTCAGCAGCAACAATAGAAGAGACACATCTGGGGGCCAAACTCATAATCTGAGTAATGCAGGAAATTAAAAGACTTTATTAGTTTGGACTTTTTACAGAAATTCCTTTGTTGTCCAGAGGGATTAAAGTAGCCACCCATTCTTTCATCTCCTGCTGATAATCACAGAAGCAACTCTTAGATCTGTGTGAGTCAGCCCTCTTTGTTAGTCAGCGATTTGCCTCTTCAGTAAACTCAGCGTCAGTCCTGTTTCAGAGCATCCTACACAGAGCCCCCCAGGAGCTCCTGGGTACAGGCCAGCCAGGACCGCTGTACCCCCCAGTCTCACTGTTTGGGAGCTCTGGAAACATTGCTCTGTGTCTGGAGTGTCTCACGTGTCAGGAGGACTTGCTGAAGAAGAACAGGTACAGTTAGTGAGCTCTAAGGAAGTTTATTTGCTACAACAATTGGATTCAAAAAAACCTTGCGTTAAAAACAAATCTGTTGCCTGCTTAAGGGAAGAAATAAAACCGGTCAGTTCTTTCTGGTTTAAAGTTATAAGCTTTGCCTTTACTACTAGATCGTCTGTTTGCACAGTTTATTTCTGGAGTGACAGCATTCTGATGCCAGTCTGTTTCTGAAAAAAGTAAATAAAGAGTATTCCTGTTCCTCTGGAGATTTTTCTTTCTCCATTAGCACATTTCAGTTGTACCGTTATCCATCAGGGAGTAGGGAAAATGTAGAGATGATAATACTGTTAGTAACAATGATATATTAAAAATACCCCATTATTTAACAGAATGGCTAGACTTGAGGTTTTTCTCAGAGAATGTAACTTCAAATTCGGTGGTCTTTCCATAGTTCACTTGGAAGAAATGATTTCCATGGGGAAGTTTGTAAAGGAATTCTACTGTTTTATTCAGTACTACAGAGCCCAGTTCCCTTGGCCCAAGCAAGACTGTCAAGGAGCTGTGCACTATACGCACTGGGCCTCAGGAGATCGCTTTTACTGAATTGCTAGGGCCAGCGCAAGGCTGATGCAAAAGCGGAGCTTAAGGTACCAAATTTAAGGAGGTGCCCATTCTGCACGTCCTAGGAGAGATGCTGGGTTGAGACATATAATTTAAAACAACATTAAAACAATTTTTTAACCTTACATAAGCAGTGTAGCTTCCTTTTGAATTAAATATAACAACTCACTGTCCCAAACTTAAAGATATTACGTCATATGGGAGTACACTGACTTCAGGAGGTAAGTTGCCTCAGCTTAACTGGAAAGTAAGAGTTGTTTTGTTTTTTTTTTTCCATTACCACATCTGTTGCTTCAAAACCCAACGCAGAGAATTCTCCAAATTCAGTCAAACTGGACTCATATGCATTTGCACTCCCTCCTCACTCACACCTTTTCTTCCCGAGAGTAATTTCACTATTTATGGAGAGGATCAGGGAGGCAAGGAAAGGCTTTACATACTGATCTGTTACCACATTTTCTTCCCTACCTCAAAAACATTGACTGTTTTCTTTCACTCTAACTCAATTTTCTTCATCACAAAATTTCCTTCTTACTTTCATTCTCTGTTCTGTTCCTCCTGCCCTCTGTAGTCTCCTCTAATCAGACATTTTAGTCCTGACATCATGGGCCAAGCTCAACTCTGTGGTATTTAGGGCAACAAATTTCTAAACTGTCTTAATATGACTTGATTAATGAGAAACAGCCAGCGAATTGCAAGATAATATTTAAAAACTGTACATACATGCTTCTCTGTGGGGATCTAATAACATTTTTAATCCATAACAGGTAAGATGCCTAACTGGTGATTAGCCCAGAAATAGCCTTGGGGCCTCTTGGCTCCAGTGACCATGGTTTGTGTCCTGTATCCTTGGAGTGTAATTTTTTTTTTTAATCCTAATTTTCCTTGGCTGAAAACATATTCCAGTACCAAATGCTGTCAAATAAAAATACTTTATGCTAAATAAGTGAAGTAAGTCGAAGAAAGATAAATACCATATGGTCTCACTTATATGGGGAATCTAAAAGACAAAAACCTAGCTCAGATACTGAGAAGAGACTGGTGGCTGCCGGGAGGTGTGGAGGGTGGGCAAAATGGGTGAAGGGGCTCAAAAGGTACAAACTTCCAGTATAAAATAAGTAAGTAATGGAGATATGATGTACAGCATAGCTGCTCTAGTTAATGCATGTTTGAAAGTTGCCAAGAGTAAATATTAAAAAGTTCTCATCACAGGAAAATTCTGTAACTTTGTATGGTGATGATGTTAACTAGAATTGTGATCATTTCACAATATATATAAGTACCAATTATTATGTTATATACCTGAAACTAATATAATGTTAAACAGTATTTCTCAGTTAAAAAAAATTTATGCTAGAGAAGAAATTCTAAGAGCATTTTGTCATATGAGGAAACATGCATTTATCTGTCTTTGGTTTTTTTGAAAGGGGATAAAAGTTGAGAGGAAAAACAAACTGCAAAGTAGAATTGTTCTAAAATATATTTTCCTTAACCAGTTAGAAAGTTCTGTCTTACATATTCCTTACTTGGAAGATCATGAGAAGCAATGATAAAGGGATTTGAGGAGTAAATCCTATTAATAACAGGGCCCTAAGGGAAATCTTCTTTTCAGCATGTATTCTGTTAAGTGCATATTTTTTTCATCATTAAAATAGAAAGCTAAAAAGAAATCATGAATTTATAGACCAGGTATTTATATTTTCAGATTACCCATCTCCTTATATGCTTTTCTTTTGGATATTTTCTTGTTCATTGACCTACTATAAATGGAAGAAATGACGGTCTCTCTTGATTCTTAGCCGTATTTGTAAAACTGTTGGTAAGGTTAAACACACAGGCAAATTATTTGTAATTTTTTTACTCATGTTTCTAGAATTGTGTTACTATTTGGAGCATCATATATGGTATGTACTTGGAGGCAGTTAGAATGAAGGCAGAATGAGCTCACATAAGCCAAAGAGAGGGTGGAGAGGAAGAAGGTACAGGTGGATTTTAAAGGTTATAAAGGTGGATTATAAAGGAATGGAGAGAATTTGTGTCCTAACTGAAGGTAAAGAAAAAATGAAATCAGGGTTCATCTAGTAGCTCTAGTATCTAAAACAGGAAACAGAAGAGGAAAAACATGTTTGTGGAATTGTAGGAGTTTGATTTTTTTCTGTTATCATTTAGTGACATACTTAATAAATTCACAAAACATTTCCTGTTTTAATTTCTATATATGTTGAGTGGTATTGTAATTTGAATTTTCCTTATTAATGGTTTATCTGTCTGTATGTATAGCATCCCCAGTGCACATTAGACATCTTGCATGTGGACTATGGCTCATTCCTCTGCAGAGGCCTTGATGCTTTGATAGAACCTGTGACACAGTCCTCCTTCAGTGTCTGATGAGTCTGTGACTGTGAGTTTAAGCTGCAGGAAGAGCACAGAGGAAGAGAGATCTCAGGGGTAGCTGGAAATGCTGTTCTTGAACTCAAGAGGTAGAAAGAAGCTGGTAATACAGATTAGGAAATAACTTTAACATTTCATTTCATTTAATAAACGTGTATATGACACTGTGCTGGGCATTACTTTAAGTACTGCACACATCAGAAACAATTTAATCCTCCTAACCCCCCCAGGATCATGAAGTAGAGGTGCTATTATTTTAGAAGAGAAAATGGAGGAAAAGAGAGGATGAGGAGTTTTTGCGAGGCATACAGCTAGTAAGAGTCATGGCCGGGACCACATGCCCCGCGGTGAGCTGTGCTGAGGAACACAGCGCCACGCCGCCAGGGCCCTGGAGAGCGTGACAGCCACCTGCCCCTCTCTGGATACCTGCCCCGGGCTGCTTTCCCTGCTCTAGATGCTGCATGTGAGTTACCGGTTCATCATCTCTGCATCCTCAGCAAATCTTGTTTCTCTTTTACAGGTAAAGCGCAGTGGGTCTTGATTCTCAGCAAAGAGCAAGCATCTGAAACCAGTGTCTCTCTCTTCCAGCTGATTTTGCCGGATTCCATGAAAGTCCTGCCGGTGTACATGAACTGCCTGTTGAAGAACTGCGTGCTGCTCGGCAGACCCGAGATCTCCACGGACGAGCGGGCCTACCAGAGGCAGCTGGTCATGACCATGGGCGTGGCCGACTCGCAGCTCTTCTTTTACCCACAGCTTCTGCCCATAGTAAGTAGGAAGCGCGCTGTGGTCGCCCATTTCCTGCAGACTTCCGGGAGAGAATCATCCTTTGTTCTTAACCAGAAACTTCGGTGTCACATGCAGCGCAGGCCTGAGACGGGCAGCTCACGAAGGAGCTGTCGGGTGACTGCGTCTCTGCCTTCATTCCCAGACAGGTCTTCTTTGATGGATTAGGCAGACTGAACAGTCAGGAAGCCCAGCTTCAGTTGAAGAAATCTATTTTATGGCATGCAGGGCAACTGCTGTATCTGTGTGGACTTTGATAAACACATTTGTTTTTAGGCAGTGTATTGTCTGAGAGTCAGCATGTTTAATCAGAATGGGTCTGATGAGCCTTGTGCAGACGCCCTCAGGGAGTTTACCTGGTGATGTACTCTGCTTCTTTACTTAAGATAGCCCTGACGACGTGCTCTCTGCCTCGGCTTCTTCCCCCCAACCCCGAGACCTAGCAGGTTATAACTGCGGGATCATAGCGGGGACAGCCGAGGGCTGGTTTCTGACTCCTGAATCAAAACGCACGCCCAGGCTCTCAGTAGTAGTGCAACTAGAAAGAGTTAACGTACGTTCAAATAATTGATTTTCGGATAAAACTGGACTCTGCCAGAGAAGCTAGGACCCTGGGGAACACGGACATGATGGTCTCACTAAGACCGACTTGCCGAGGTTGCGGTGGCCAACGTGTCAACAAACCGCGTGGGCTGCTCGCCGTCCTCTGACAGTCTCTCCCTCTAGAGCGCCCTCTTCACCTGCTTCCCGGGTTGCTCTCCCGCTTCCCCGGCCTCTCCCGCTGCCGCCTATGCTGGTTTACCCTGCTTTCCCCGTGCGGGCCCCCAGGACTCAGGCCCCGGGACCCTTCTGTCTGAGCACACAGCCCTGCGGGGGTCTGACCTGCGTCAGGCCGGCAGCCACAGTCTATGCTCCCGTCTGCAGCCGGCACCGCCCTGAGCTCCGCAGCGCTGGCGCCCCAGGATCCCGTCTCCGTGGGCTGTGATGGGCACCGCCCCTGAGCGCGCTGGGCTCCTCTCCTGCAGTCTTCCCCCGCTGCGTCTGTCACCCTCTCTCCTTCCGCTTCCTCAGGACCAAAGGCCCACGCTCACCCTTTGGCTCTCTTCTTCCTCACCCACATCTCATCCGTCAGCACTCTTCCCATGCCCACTGTCACCACCCAGACTCCAGCAGAGTCGCCTTGCCTAACAAGCCTGTTTGCTGGCACCTGTGGCCCCCCAGTCACTTTTTGGCACGGAAGTTAGAGTAACGCTGTTCAAATAAGTGTCGGTTCATGGCCCTCCGCCCCTCAGAACACCTCAGGATTTCCCACTTCAGAAACCGACCTGCTTCCCGCCTGGGCCCCGCCCTGCTTTCTGTCTGACCTATCTTATTTCTCTCTGTACTCCAGCCACACTGGGCTCCTCGCTGAGCCCTGAACGTGGAAGACAGTCCTGCGCCTCAGGCCCTGTGCACCCGATGCCCCCCATCTGGAATGCCCACGGCCCCCGGCTCAGATGTTACCTTCTTTCTTAACAAACCTCCTGGACTCCCCTGTTTAAAACTACCACCACCAGTGTGCTCTATCCCATTGCCTTGCTTCACAGCACTTAGGTCGGTTGCTCAGTCGTGTCCGACTCTGCGACCCCATGAATCGCAGCAGGCCAGGCCTCCCTGTCCATCACCAACTCCCGGAGTTCACTCAAACTCACATCCGTGGAGTCGGTGATGCCATCCAGCCATCTCAACCTCTGTCGTCCCCTTCTCCTCCTGTCCCCAATCCTTCCCAGCATCAGAGTCTTTTCCAGTGAGTCAACTCTTCGCATGAGGTGGCCAAAGTACTGGAGTTTCAGCTTTAGCATCATTCCTTCCAGAGAACACCCAGCGCTGATCTCCTTTAGAATGGACTGGTTGTATTTCCTTCACAGCACTTAACACCGTCTAAATTTCTATATACTTAGATTATCTGCTGTCCTTTCTTCCCTCCAAAACATGGTTAGCTATACAAGGTGGGGATTACTGTCTAATGACTAGAATGCCTGGTGCAGAGCAAGGACTCATTGATGTGAGCTGGGAGGGAGGAGGGGGAAAGGGTAGGAGAGGAAGGAGGGAGCAGGAGGGCCTTCTGACTCTCGCCTCTGCCTCGCAGCACACCTTGGATGTCAAGAGCACCACGTTACCTGCTGCTATTCGCTGCTCTGAGACCCGTCTTTCAGAAGAAGGAATCTTCCTCTTGGCCAATGGTCTAAACATGTTCTTATGGTTGGGAGTAAGCAGCCCACCAGAACTGATTCAAGGAATCTTTAATGTGCCATCTCTTGCGCATGTCAACACAGATATGGTAGGTATATTTTTTTCTTTGTTTTGCAGTAAAAAATTCTTAAATGATTTTTGTTCATGTGCAACCATGTATTATAGACAAAACAATAAGGTTTATAGTTCTATATAAGAGAATTTCATGTTTTAATGAATAACAATTAGCTAGCATAAAGTTGTTTGTATAAAGTATTATCCAACAAAGAAATTAATGTTTAATAGGGACTGCCAACACTACCAGAGCATTTCCTATTTGTTAATCACTGTGCTCCAAATACTTTAAACACACTATTTCATTTAATTCTTGTAACAAATCTGAGACAGATACTAGTATCAACATTTTCTAGACATCTCCAGTGAGGTGTAGAGACAAGTTCTTTCAGTAGTAAGTGGCAGAGGTGGGAAGTGAGTTTGGTCTTAGGCTCTGGGCTCATCCCTGGTGCTGAACTACATATTCACAAGGATGTAGAATCTGTCAGACATGTTTAGCTACAGACATGACCATCCCACAAAAACAAATTATGCACCCTCTGTTTCATTTATTTCAAAAGAGATTTTAGATTTGATGTGGAATGAACACAAATGATGTTCTTCTTAAACTAGAACTGTTGGTTTTCCTAGTATACTCTGAGAATCCTGCTGGCTGCATACCTTACTTGCAGACCATCGTGTGAGCCCCACTGCTGTGATGGTCGTCTTCCTCTGCTTGACTGGATTCCCTATGAATTCAGATGCAGAATGCAGCAGAGAATTTGTTCCCTGAGTCCTCACTCACGTTTTGGCAGATGGCTTAAGGCTTTAATTTCCGGTAGGAAGGTAGACACATAGCATCTGGAGGAGGAGTCTGGATTAAAATCTCAGGTTAGATAGATATGTGGTCAGTTTAGAGAGCTGCATATGTATTATGAATGTAAAAATGTATTTTTAAAGAAGTTAAAGGTATCCATTAAGAGATTAGTTTTAAGATGAAGATTTAGAAATAGTAAGATGTTTGCATGTGGTTGAAATTAGAATGATTAGAAGTGCAATTTCTTAAAAATTAAAATTCACTGGGCAAAGAACTATAAGTGTGAAGAATGTTTATATAAAATTTAAGGAAGCCTCCTCATATCATATATTAAACATTAAATTTCACATTAAATTTAAATTTCACATATAAATGTTAATGCATATTTGTTGAATATACATATGAAGTAGCCAAAGTCTGTCCACCACAAAGCAACAAATTGCTAGGTTTGTGCTTATGTCTTCATATTTCTTCTCAACCTTCTTCAAAAAGTAAGACAAAAAAACAAATATTGCTTTCTTTTTAGAGGCAGTTGGCACTTTGAGATATATACATAAAGTATACTTATTTTATGTTTATTTTTTAAATGAAAATTAGAAAATAGTTTTAAATGTCAAGAGAATACATAGAGGGTGTGGATTGTTAATATAAATAATGAATTTCTTGCCATTTTTTTTTTTAGCAACTCCTGTGAAAAATATTGGCTATGATCTTTTCCTGAGATGTGTGACTTTTTGGTAGAATGTTCTAGTTCACTTTCCAGTGGCTAACTCACAGATGTTGTCTTAGCTCTTGGTATCTCCTTGCTTAGAAGCATTAACATTTACTGTCTTAATGAAAGAAATCTAAGTCCAGATCTCTCATGTCCCCCGGGGGCCACATGCAGTGGGTACTGTCTTTTATATACCATTACCCAGATTTCAGGGAAATCTGAGAGGCCACATTCCCTCTGAGAAGTCAGCATTTGGTGGTTTGAATGTTGGGACAGTGGTATTTGGATGGCATTTTCCACGTGGGGTAATGCCTCAGGGTCCTGCTGCTGATCCACCGAAGGAATGAGGTATATCCTTCTCTCATAACACAGCCTTGAAATATCCATCTTGCAAAGGAATTAAAATCATGGTGACTTGAAATTCTTTACAAAAATCATATACTGTTTGTGTCGTGTCATTCATACTCATGTCATTCATACTGATAAGTATGAACATTTTTAATGCATTTTTATTTCATATTTTTGGTTTTTAGGTAGATGAACTAAGCCAACAGCGTGGAAGGATATTTTTTAACTTTAACATTCTAATAATCTCATTCTGCTTCTATCTAAATGTTATAATTTGTACTGAAACTTAAACTTTATTTTCCTTAAATTTAGACATTATTGCCTGAGGTGGGAAATCCATACTCACAAACACTCAGAATGATAATGGGTATTATCCAACAAAATCGGCCATATTCAATGAAGGTAAGAATGAGATTTTCTTCTTTCTTCAAGTGTTTTGATTTCCTTACAGACTTTAAAATGCATGTCCTGTATTTTTATAACGTGATTTCTCATAGAAAACTCACAGTCTCTGAGTATACCTACTTAACTGTCAACCACACACATACAAAAATAACTATCACCATGCATTAACCTTGGGTTATCTTAGTAAGTCTTTGAAATGACTTTTCCTTCAATGCTTAAAATTATAGAAGTATAAAAGCATTTGTGAAATTTGACTTTTACAGCTTTTATTATCTCTGAAAAATTTTGTTATCCTAGTCCTTCCAAGCTTTTTTTGAGTGTGAGTAAAAGAATGTAAAATGTCTGTTAAGTCAGGAAAATTATGCCTTGTTGCTAAGTGCCAAGTACTCACCCCTGTTTTCCTTTTCAAGCTCAATAGTAGAATTGCCTGGAATGTACAGATGACGGTGGTCTATTACTGTACTACCTCCTGCAGAGGTGCAGGACACTCGGCTGCAGGCAGGCCTCTACAAGAACCAGGGTATTGTGGGGCTATTGTTCCCCTGAAACATAAATATTATATCAGTTTATATCAATGTTCTTTACCATGATAGATACTCATGCATGCAAACATCAACTTTAGTAGAACTTAGGAAAGTTGAATAAAGAGCTTTATAATCTCCAGGACATCTGGGTAAACAAAACCTTTCCAGAACTCTTTTTACATCACTACTTGGGTTCAGTTTTAGGGCAGGACCTAGAGATGGCAGAGAAGGCTCAAACTAAACATGTTCTTCACACAACACTCTGAACACCCTGGAGACATGTGATGAAATCTTAGGGTCTTATGACACACAGATTGACCAGAACTAGTGTTCAGAATGCACAGCAAGGATGAGCCACCTTTGTCCTAGTGGCTGCATCTCCACAACTGGCCCCAAATTGAAGAGAAGGAGCCAGACTAAACTTGGCGATCACCCCTGTGCTCAGTAACCCCTTCTTTCAGGAAAAATGAAAACCCTTTCCTCTCCTCTGTTTTCTCTCACCTGCTTCATGACCTGCTTATCAAGGTCATGTCAGCTGTGGTTATTAAAATATCTGGAGTAGTCACCAAATATGATATGTAAATAAAATATAAGAAATTATATAATATTAATACTAATTTTAGCTTAAATGATTTTTATAATGTGCTACTTGCAAATGTATCTCTGTTTGAAAAATCCTTGACATTTTCAGGGTTTCAAAGAATTTGAAAATCTAAAATCCAGAAATGTGAGAGCTGAAGGAAACCAGGAGATGCCTGGTCCCCCAACAGCTTCTCAGCTGCCGTTGCTGCTTAGCAGACGTGAAAAGGAGTGCACTGACCTGGTCAGGGCGCACAGCTAGGTCACAACAGACACAGGCCTGTCCTGGCTGTTCAGTCCATGCACTTGGTTTTACATCTTCTTCTCCAACCTTTGAAAATGGATCACACAAAGGAAATGAAGACACAGTTAAAGAGTCTTCATATCTTTGAAAGAGTCCAGATTGACTAGGAGGAGAAAAGGGTCAAGGATAGCAAAATCAAACCGGAAGGCATTGCTACCTTCTCGATTGTGCTAGTTAGTTTTTCAGAGAATCAGCCCTTTTAGAGCTCACTGTCAGCACAGTCTTACATTCGTGGGAGAATTAAAAAAAAAAAGAGAGAGAGAGAGAGAGAGTTCTATCACAGTGTATTCCCAGATTACCTAAATCAAATGCTTTACTGAAATTCTAGTCCTGCCCTGCTCATGGTTCTCCAGGCTCCAAAGTATCTCTTCTTCCTCTTGTGCTTCCTAGAATACTCCCTCCCTACTGGCTCCTTTACAGTTTACACGCTGTTGTCACATCTTCCTTCTTTGAAGCTGCTGCTTCTCCAAGATGCTGCTGCTTTTTCCTTTTTATTCCACAAATTTGTACTGAACACTAGAAACATAGCAGGCATTTTCCCACCATGCTTCCTGAAATGTTAATAACTGCTTGTAATTTCCTTCCCAGTTCCAGTTTTCTCTGAACTGCCAAACTGCTAAAGACATTTTCTTCTCAACCCCTTTACAGGATTGAGTACTGCTACTTTCCTCAATGTTTCTCTTCTGTCCGCTTTCAAGACATCATACTCTCCTGATTCTTTCTCATTGACCAAATTTTTCCTTTGGCTTCTCTTCATTCATCTGCCCCTTAAGACAAGTTGATGCTCTCCTAAGTTATACCCATGGCGCTCTTCTCTCATTCAGCATACTCCTTTTGGGCCATCCTGATCACTGCCATCATTTATCTGTGCCCTGTGAAACAGGCAATGTGAGAGAAGAAAATGCATTTTGAAGTACAATAATTCTCTAAGCACTGGTAACATGGCCCAGAGAATATCCCATTTAGACCAGTTGGATTAACCAGTCCTTCCACGGAGAGGGCACATTTAGACCAGTTGGATTAACCAGTTCTTCCACGGAGAGGGCACACAGGAACGTGGTATAGTCCTTTCCCCTCCCCACCCCACCGAGCTGCGTCCCTCCCTTTGGAAACACTGAGGGGAATAACACACAGATTCCCAGTCCCTCCCAATATACTTTCTCCTCTGACGTGGGTGGTGTATCCATGAGAAGACTACCAGCATGTCAAGACGCCATATCCACCCCTTCTATAAATGCAGTTCCCTGAGACTTTCCACCAAGTGCTGGGTGATCCAGCTTTGTAGAGACTCAAATGCGATAGCAGGGCATTAATTCCTTTACCTTAAAGATGAGTTTCTTCCAAGGTTGAAATTCATCCCCTCTTCCATTTCCTACTTCAGGTCATGGCCAGATGAACACATCAGAGAAGGTTTTACAGTGACCACTACATTTAAACCAAAACCTAAATAAATGAATGGCAGTACCCCTCAGATGAGCAATATGAACTTCCATTAATTTCCATAGAAAAATTAAATCCTAAGGAAATTAGGGCCTCAAATCCTTCCCTCCATGGTGTTTTTATTCTGCCCAGTCTCAGCCTGAGCTGTCTCACTGAGGCCAGAACCACATTGGTGTTGCCCATAGCAGACAATGGCAGAGTCCTAGCGGCACCTGGGGAAAGGTGGAGAAGACAATTTACTTGTGTAAATTTCTCTTTTCAAGAAAACTGCCTTGGTTTCAGGCTCACCAGGATGCACACTTTCAACTCCTTGGTGATGTTCCCACGGGCGGGGCTAGTTTCTTTCCCTTCATCAGACGGAATATGACTCTGCACATGCTGTTCCAGTGTCAGGGCCTGGCACAGACCAGCCAAGATGTCACATGTGTCCGTATCCATGTGGAATTAGCCAGCTGCACCCAGCCAATATGGAATGTGCCTTCCTCGCCGTAGCGGGTGTGAAGCTGGTAGCTGCAGGCACTTTGGGTGGTTTCACCAGGCAAAAGGAAGTGAGAGACTATGCCCTGGTTCTTCTTAATTGTACAGGTGGTAGATGGAGACAATATTTTGCACATTTGTCTCCATTAACCACACACACAGCTCAACAGATATCAAATTCTGACCATTCTGATCGTCTGCTTTAACTTCTTAAAATACAAGTGAGTAAGTGGGTCAACAGAAGAGCTGAGAGTATTCATGACAAACTACCTTTTTCTGGGCTTCCTCCCCATGGGTCTCTCCCTCTAGAGCAGCACTGTCCAATAATGCAAGCTGCACATTAATTCTATACTTTGTAGCAGCCACAGTTAAAATGAAAAACAATTTTGATAAGGTTTTAACTTATCCAAAATATTACCATTTCCACATGTAATCCATGTAAAATTATTTTTTAAGATTAATTTCAGTAGTTTAAGAACATTATCTTTTCCATCTGTCTCCTTTGCAGCTACACTGCCTCATTCTGGTCTTGACTGTCTCCGACCTTAGATGCTTCCAGCTGCTTCCTGTCTCGTTTCCCTTATCCCCCTAGTGAATGCTATGCACCACAGCCAGTTGTTCTTCATCACCTTCATTGATTCACATTTTCTACAAAAACACAAACGCGTCATCTCCCACGGACTTCTAGAAGTGTGTGCTAATTTACCTGCCATCCAGGACTGTGTATTTGGCACGTGGTTCCCCAGTAGAGTGCTTGCTCCCTAACACCATACTCCCACATCCTTAAGGAAGTCCTACCCTGTCCTTTAAGGTTCAGCGAGTCACTGCCATTGTGAAGCCATGTCCATAGCATTCTGCTTTTGTTTCACTGTTGCCACTTACATGTCTTGGTTTTTGTGGCTTTGCGCTCAACGCCTCTCTCCACTCTGGGTGACGGGCATTTTCCTGTCCTCCTCCAAGGCCTCACAGACAACAGACGTGCAATTCTGGTGGAACTGAAGCATACAGAATTGAGCCACATTCAGGAAATGTTTATAACCAGCTGCCTTGTTGTTTTCTTCCTAGCTGACGATAGTAAAGCAGCGAGAACAGCCAGAAATGATTTTCCGACAGTTCCTGGTAGAAGACAAAGGACTTTATGGAGGATCATCCTACGTGGATTTCCTTTGTTGTGTTCACAAGGAGATCTGTCAGCTGCTTAATTAACAGAAACTCCTCTATTGTTAATACTGCATTTCTAAGGAGACACTCTCCTTCTTGGTGCCTAATTCTCTGGATAGTAACAGTCTAGTTTTGATTTCTTGCTCATTTTCAGAATAGCTTTCCAAGATGGCATTTTAGAACTTCAGCTTTGGTGCTCAGGTATAAAGCCAATTGAGGTACAGTTGTACCTTAAAGGGAACAGTCTATTTCTGATTGCACAATTTAAAAAAAAATGATGCAGTTTGCATTTCATGAAAGGCATAGTTTACAGAACTGTAAACATTCTCAATTTTCTTTCTTTGTGCTAGACATATAAATTATTTTTCAAAATGTATAGATTTGGGGTAAAAAGTTGTCTCGGTTCCTCTCTCATTTACAGTAAGGGATAAAATAACAATTTTTACATTATACTTAATTTTTTTAAAACAATATAACCCCGTTGAACATTTCTCAACTTAAGGTTTGCATAGCAGACTTTTAAATAACCTTGGAATCTATTTTGTGGAACAATTTGTGTTCTACGTTTTTTTTCATAATTACATGTTGTGTATGTTAAGACTATTTTCCAGTTGTTATTTTGTCTGTAAAACCGTCTTTATCAATATTCTTCATGGTTCCCTGTACAATTTTGATGGTTTCTACCTGTATATAATGGATCTTAACCAGTATCAATAAATCACTTCATATGCTCTTAACTACCAGGTAGAATTCATTATTTAGGTATTTTGAGGTTTTAAAAGAAGTAAGAGTGGTAGTTAAAGTGTCTTGGAAAAAGTTGGATGGGTGGATCACTAAAAAACTAAGTTTTGGGGGTGAGTTGGGAAGAATTAGGTAAATAAAGCAATGTCAGACAGTGTACTCAAGAAAGGCAATTTAAAAGTTCTCCAATGTGTCTTGGTGAGCAAAATAAATAAAAACAGGACCATTATTAATGAATATACATAAACCTAGGAGAGTAGCTTTGAGTGGTGTGACACAGGTATCTGTCCTTCTCTCTCCTGCTCAACTCTGATGTCAGTCATGTGAGTAATTAATAAGCGCTAAAGTACACTGAATACATACAATGTCCCAAGAACTGCACTGGCTGCTCTGTGAACATCTCCACATTCATTCCTCACAGTAACCATAATCTTATTATCAGCCCCATTCACAGATGAAGAAACAAGCTTGAAATGGCTAAGGATTTCATCTGTGATTACATGTCACTCCCTAGAGCCAGACATCTGAGAGTGTGAAGTCAAGTGGGCCTTAGGAATCATTAGTATGAACAAAGCTAGTGGAGGTGATGGAATTCCAGTTGAGCTATTTAAAATCCTAGGAGATGATGTTGTTAAAGTGCTGAAATCAATATGTCAGCAAATTTGGAAAACTCAGCAGTGGCCACAGGACTGGAAAAGGTCAGTTTTCATTCCAATCCCAAAGAAAGGCAATGCCAAACAATGCTCAAACTACCACAGAGTTGTACTCATTTCACATGCTAGTGAAGTTATGCTCAAAATCCCTCGGCAGCATGTGAACCAAGAACTCCCAGATGTATATAATACAAGCTGGGTTTCAAAGAAGCAGGGGAATCAGAGATCAAGATGCCAACATTTGTTGGATCACAGAGAAAGCAAGGGAATTCCAGAAAAACATCTATTTCTGCTTCATTCATTACACTAAAGCCTTTGATTCTGTGGATCACAATGAACTGTAGAAAATTCTTAAAAGAGATGGGAACACCAGACCACCTTACTTATCTCCTGAGAAACCTGTATGAAGGTCAAGAAGCAAAAGTTAGAACTGAACATGGAACAATAGACTGGTTCAAAATTGGGAAAAGAGTATGTCAAGGCTGTATACTGTCACCCTGTTTATTTAACTTCTATACAGAGTTGTTCAGTCACCCAGTCATGTCTGACTCTTTGCGATCCCATGGACTGCAGCACACCTGGCCTCCCTGTCCTTCACCATTTCCTGGAGTTTGTACATCATGTGAAATGCCAGGCTGGGTGAATCACAAGCTGGAATCAAGACTGCTGAGAGAAGTATCAACAAGCTGAGATATGCAGATAATACCACCATAATGGCAGAAAGCAAAAAGAAAGTAAAGATCCTTTTGATGAAGGTGAAAAAGGAGAGTGAAAAATCTGGCTTAAAACTCAACTTTCAAAACACTAAGATCATGGCATACAGTCCCATCACTTCATAGCAGATAGATGGGGAAAAAAATGGAAACAGTAACAGACTTTATTTTCTTGGGCTTCAAAATTAACTGTAGGCAGTCTGACTGCAGCCATGAAATTTAAGACACTTGTTCCTTGGAAAGAAAGCTATGACAAAAGTAGAGAAGTGTATTAAAAAACAGAGTCGTCATTTTGGCGAGAAAGGTTCATATAAGTCAAAGCCATGGTTTTTCCAGTAGTGATGTATGGATGTGATAGGCAGACCAGAAAGAAGGCTGAGTGCCGAAGAACTGATGCTTTCAAACTGTGGTGTTGGAGAAGCCTCTAGACAGTCCCTTGGACTGCAAAGAGATCAAATCAATCGATCCTAAAGGAAATCAACCCTGAATACTCATTGGAAGGATGGATGCTGAAGCTGAAGCTCCAATAATTTGTCCACCTGATGCAAAGAGTAGACTCACTGGAAGAGACCCTGATGATGGGAAAGATGAAGGGCAGGAAGAGAAGGGGGTGGCAGAAGATGAGATGGTTGGATACCATTATCTGCTCTATGGTCATGAGTTTGAGCAAACTCTGGGAGACAGTGAAGGACAGGGAAGACTGGCGTGCTGCAGTACATGGGGTCACAAAGATTTGGTCACGACTTAGCAACTGAATAACAACAACAAGCCTAACAAGGTATGCTTTAAAATTTGTAGATATCATGAAATCAAGAAAAATAACAAATATACTGACAGGATTAAAATCTTCCCACAAGTCAGCCAATCGCATAATGTTTCAGATCAATTTGGAATAGTTTTAATAAGAAATGTATGTACATGAAGCTGCATCTTAGGGGAAAAAAAAAAAAAAACCTGAGTTATTTAAAAGAGAATGTAGGAGGTCTGTCAATATGAACCTATAGGAGGATGAATGCATATATGATCCCAAGCTACTTTATTTTTTTAACAAGGATAGTTCATCAAGTACGTACAGCAAACATCCCACTCCACTCTGAGGTGAGACCACAGTTAGGTGAGTTTCAGTTCCAGGCACCATGCTTTACATGAAACAAGCCCAGCCCACATCCCTTAATTCACCTGAAGATAGTCTAATAGATCAGGCAAGAGGGCAGAGGAGAAATACCCTGAGCTCACTTCTTTACAGGCACCACAAAATCACAGCTATCTGCAGAAATACTACTGACGAAAAAGACCAGAATCTACCACAAAGGATATACAGCTAAAGAGGAACCACAAGGAGATGGGTAGGAGGGATGAAGTCAAGATAGAGTCAAGTCTCATAACTCTGGGTGGGCAGCCTACAAATGGGAGAACGCTGGCCGCAGAGCTTCTCCTACAGGAGTCAGAGATCTGTGCCCCACGCTGGGCTCCTGGGGTCAGGGGCCCCACACTGGGAACAGGAGCTCCCGGGGTATCTGACTGAAGGCCAGTAGGGCTTCCTTTCAGGAGTCCCCGAGGGCTGAGGAACACAGACTCCACTCTGAAAGGGCACACACAGGCTCTCATGTGCTCTGAGACCCTGGGATCGAAGCAGGAATTCGGTAGGAACTTCGGCCAGACTTACAAGAGTCTCCAAGAGAGGCAGGAGGCAATGCAGCTCCCCCACTGTGCGGACGAAGACACGGGCAGTTGTTCTGGGAGGGCCTATTCTGCCTGGCGGACACTGCTGGCGGGCACCACTGTGGAACCCTCCCTCTAGTTTCAGTTTCAGGACTAGCCCTGCTCCCACCAAACATCCTGTAGTTGTCAGGCTGGGATGCCTCAAGCCCAGCAGCTGACAGCCTCACCACCAGGAGACAGGCTGACTGAAGACCTTCAGGGCACAACGCTGCCCACTAGATGTCCCAGGACCCAGCCCCACCCACCAGAGCTTTCAAGCTGGAGACCCTAGGACCCAGCGAACCCTGCCCCCTGCCCCCCACCAAGAAGCAGACACCAGCCAAAACAAAACAGCAACTTTGATAGCTGACCACCCACTAGCAAGCTACACAAACTTCAGGATCCCCCACGACCCTACACTCAACCATGACAGGAACCAGCCCGATCACCCACAATCCAGCACAGCTCTGGGACACCTGGGCCCTGCAATCAGACTTCAGGACCTGTTCTATCTGCCAGTAGGTCAGCAGTAGCCAGGACCTTTGTACCCACAAGTGGATGGGCAACAGCCTAGGGTCTCTTGGACAGACTCCACCCACTAATGAGCCAGCATTAGCCACAGGGCCCCCCTAGGTTCTGCAGTCAAGCACCCTGTGACCCAGACCTGAGCTAAGTAAAGGTAGAAAAAAACAAATCAATAAATCTTTCTTGGACTTATCAGATGGCCCAAATCAATAAAATTAGAAACGGAAAAGGAGAAGTTGCAACCAACACCACAGAAATGCAAAGGATCATAAGAGATTACTAGAACTACATGCCAATACAAAGGATCACCTAGCAAAAATGAACAAATCCCTAAAAAAATAGTCTCCCAAGTCTGAAACATGAAGAAATAGAAAACATGAATTACCAGTAGTGAAATGAATCACTAAGAAAAAAAAAAGTAACAAAGGATAGTACACAACCAGATGACTTCTGAGGTGAATTCTATCAAACATTTAGATGAGTTAACAGCTACCCTTCTAAAACTATTCCAAAAAACTCAACAGAAGGAATGCTTACGAACTCATTCTATGATGCCAGTATCATCCTGATACCAAAACCAGATAAAAATATATATATAGAAAAAAATCAGGCCAGTATCACTGATGAACATATATGAAATAGTCCTAAAAAAAAAAAAAAAAAAAAACTAGCAAACCAAATACAATAATAAATTAAAAGGGGTCATATACCATGATCAAGTGGGACTTAATCCAAGGATACAAAAAGTTTTCAATATCCACAAAATTAATATGATACACCACATGAACAAAGTGATAAAGAACACACGATTATCTAAAAAGATACACAAAAATCTTTTTACAAAATTCAACATCTACTTATGATAAAAAATCTTCAGAAAGTGGGCAAAGGGAACATACTTCAACATAATAAAGGTCATACATGACAACCCACAGCTAACATCATACTCAACTATGAAAACTGAAAGCATTTCCTCTAAGATCAGAAACAAGCCAATGAGGCCCACTCTCACCACTTTCATTCAACACTCCTGGAAGTCATAGCTACAGCAATCAAACAAGAAATAAAAGAAATCTAAACTGGAAAAGAAGCAGTAAAAAAAAAAAAAATTAACACTACTTGCAGGTATCATACTATATAAAGAAAATCCTAAAGATGCCACCAAAAAACTACTAGANATTAACACTACTTGCAGGTATCATACTATATAAAGAAAATCCTAAAGATGCCACCAAAAAACTACTAGAGCTCAATTAATCCAGTAAAGGGTACAAAATTAATATAGAGAAATCTGTTGCATTTCTATATACTAGCAACAAACAAAAAGAAACTAAGGAACGAATCCCACTTATAATCAAAAAGAATAAAATTCCTGGGAATAAACTACCTAAGAAAATAAAAACTGTGCTTGAAAAACTGTAAGACAACTATAATACACTGGAATGCAAAAGCAGGAAGTCAAGAGATAATCTGGAGTAACAGGCGAGTTTGGTCTTGGAGTACAAAATGAGCAGGGCAAAGGCAAACAATTTTGCCAAGAGAACGCACTGGTCATAGCAAACGTCATCTTCCAACAACACAAGAGACGACTCTACACATGGACATCACCAGATGGTCAAGACTGAAATCAGACTGGTTATAGTCTTTGCAGCCGCAGACAGAAAAGATCTGTACAGTCAGCAAAAACAAGACAGGGAGCTGATTGTGGCTCAGATCATGAATTCCTTATTGCAAAATTCAGACTTAAACTAAAGAAAGTAGGGAAAACTGCTAGGCCATTCAGATACGACCCAAATCAAGCCCAGTATGATTATACAATGGAAGTGACAAAGACATTTAAGGGATCAGATCTGATACAGCGTGAAGAACTATGGACGGAGGTTCCTAACACTATATAGGGAGGCGGCAGTTAAAACCATCCCCAAGAAAAAGAAATGCAACAAGGCAAAATGGCTGTCTGAGGAAGCCTTACAAATAGCTGAGAAGAGAGGAGAAGCAAAAGGCAAAGGAGAAAAAGATATACCCATCTGAATGCAGAATTCCAAAGAAGAGCAAGGAGAGGTAAGATCTTCCTCAGTGATCAATGCAAAGAAATAAGAGGAAAACAATAGAATGGGAAAGACTAGATATCTCTTCAAGGAAATTAGAGACACCAGGGGTATATTTAATGCAAAGATGGGCACAATAAAGGACAGAAACTGTGGACCTAGCAGAAGTAGAAGATATTAAGAAGAGGTGGCAAGAATACTCAGAACTGTATGAAAAAGGTTTTAATGACCCAGATAACCACGATGGTGTGATCACTCAACTAGAGCCAGAACTTCTGGAGTGTGAAATCAAGTGGGCCTTAGGAAGCATCACTATGCACAAAGCTAGTGGGGGTGATGGAACTCCAGCTGGGCTATTTCAAATCCTGAAAGATGATGCTGTGAAAGTGCTGCACTCCATATGCCAGCAAATTTGGAAAACTCAGCAGTAGCCACAGGACTGGAAAAGGTCAGTTTTCATTCCGATCCTGAAGAAGACTAATGACTAAGAATGTTCAAACTACTGTACAATTGCACTCATTTCACATGCTAGCAAGGTAATGTTCAAAATTCTTCAAGCTAGACTTCAACCTACTGAACTGGGGAATTCATCTTTCAGTGTCATATCTTCTTGCCTTTTTATACTGTTCATGGGGTTCTCAAGGCAAGAATACTGGAGTGGTCTGCCATTCTCTTCTCCAGTGGATCACGTTTTGTAAGAACTCTCCACTATGACCCATCCATCTTGGGTGGCCCTACACAGCAAGGCTCATTGTTTCATTGAGTCAGACAAGGCTGTGATCCATGTGGTCAACTTGGTTAGTTTTCTGTGGTTGAGGTTTTCATTCTGTCTGCTCTCTGATGGAGAAGGATAACAGGACTGTGGAGGCTTCCTGGTGGGAGGGACTGGCTGTGGGGAAGACTGGGTCTTGCTCTGCTGGGCAGGGCCAGGCTCAGTAAATCTTTAATCCAATTTTCAGCTGATGTTCCCTCCCTGTAGTTTGTCAAGAGGCCAAACTATGATAGGGGTAATGGCAGTGATGGTGACCTCCTTCAGAAGGACTTATGACAGCACTGTTGTATCCAGTGCCCCTGACCCCATGGCAGGCCACTGCTGACCCACGTCTCCACCAGAGACTCCTGGACACTCACAGGCAAGTCTGGCTCAGTCTCTCCTGGGGTCACTGCTTCTTTCTCCTGGGTCCTGGTGCACACAAGGTTTTGTCTGTGCTCTCCAAGAGTTTGTTTCCTCAATCCTGTGGACGTTCTGTAATAAAATCCCACTGGCCTTCAAAGTCATATTCCCTGGGAGTTCTCAGTCCTTTTGCTGGATCTCCAGCTTGGGAAATCTGTTATGGGCCCTAGAACTTTTGCAACAGTACAAGAACGTCTTTGGTATTGTTTTCCAATTTGTGGGTCGTCTGTCAATGGCTCTACAGTGGGGCTAATGGTGACCTCCTCCAAGAGGATATATGCCACACTCTGAGCCTCCAAGGTCTGCTGCAGCCAGAGCCCCCATCCCCCTGGCAGGCCACTGCTGACCTGTGCCTCAGCAGGAGACACTCAAACACTCAAAGGCAGGTCTAGCTCAGTCTCTTGTGGGGATCACTGCTCTTTTCTCTATGTCCTGGTGTATACAATGTTTTGTATGTGCCCTCTGAGTGGATGAGAGTGAAAAAGGTGGCTTAAAACTCAACATTCAGGAAATAAGATCACAGCATCTGGTCCGATCACTTCATGGCAAACAGATGGGGAAAGAATGGAAAGTGACAGACTTTATTTTCTTGGGCTCCAAAATCACTGCAGATGGTGACTGCAATCATGAAATTAAAAGACACTTGCTCCTTGGAAGAAATGATATGACAAACCTAGACAGCATATTAAAAAGCAGAAACATTACTTTGCCAACAAAGGTCGGTATAGTCAAAGCTATGGCTTTTCCAGCAGTCATGTATGGATGTGAGAGTTGGACCATAAAGAAGGCTAAGCACTAAGAATTGATGGTTTTGAACTGTGGTGTTGAAGAAGACTCTTAAGAGTCCCTCGGGCTGCAAGGAGATCCAACCCGTCCATCCTACAGGAAATCAGTCCTGAATACTCATTGGAAGGACAGATGCTGAAGCTCTAATATTTGGGCCACCATCTGATGCAAAGAGCCGACTTATTAGAAAAGACCCTTATTAGAAAAGATCGAAGGCAGGAAGAGAAGGGGATGACAGAGGATGAGATGGTTGGAGGGCATCACCGACTCAATGGACATGAGTTTGAGCAAACTCTAGGAGATAGTGAAGGACAGGGAAGCCTGGCGTGCTGCAGTCCATGGGGTCGCAAAAAGTCAGAAATGACTGAGTGACTGAACAACAATAAAGCTTCAATAGTGCATGAACTGAGAATTTCCAGAAGTTCAAGCTGGATATAGTACAAGCAGAGGAACCAGAGATGAAGTTGCCAGCATCCGCTGGATCATAGTGATAGCTTACGGTGAACAGTGTTGGATTCGTGATCTCTGAAGATTTCACTTCAGGACCAGGGGCCAGGCTTGATCACTCAAGAGCTTTTGTACAGCAGAATTTTATTCAAGTGAAAAGGGACAGAGAAAGCTTCTGATGCAGACATCAGAAGGGGTACAGAGAGTGCCCCTCCTTTCCACATTAATAGCAAACCCATCTGTTTTCACCTGGGTCCCTCTGGGCATTTTTCTCAGCCTGTTTAAGAACGGCTCTGACAGCCATTACTTTTTTAGCTGCCTCTCTTTCTTTTCCTCATATTCTCTGCTATAAAAGACCGAGTCAGTTGCAACAGAGTATCTAAAGACTTATTTGGTCCATACACCTGTTTTAATAGCTTACGGTAGCTATCTGGAGCCAACTGACTGAGAAATCTATCCTTTAAGATCACTCTTTCCTCTTCACTTTCCGGATCTGCACAGGGATTCCCTCACTCTAGGAATTTACCAGGAGATTTGGCATAAAGTCTTAGCATGTGCTTGCCTGAGTCCGTCAAGAATACACCTACAAAATGACTCTGATCCCATCTTCCTTTACCGTGTTATAGTCCCAGCCTGGTTCTATAGTCGGGACTGCCTGATTCCCAGTGGGGAGGGCAGCTATCTCATCCTCCCTCTTCCCTACTGATTCATTACCAAGTCATTCATCTCCATAAGCAACCGCTTTTCCCAAAACTTGAGTTTTTGAATCAGGGGTTAGCATTCATCCCAGGATATACATCAAATCCTTCTAAGCAAGGTCATAAAGCAGAGTAATACCCTTAAAAGCTCTAATATATTTTTCTGGGTCCTCTAAATAGTCTCCCAGATCAATTCTTTTTTTAAAAAATTAGTTATTTTACTTTACAATGTTGTATTGGTTTTGCCATACATTGACTTGAATCTGCCATGAGTGTACACGTGTTCCTGATCCTAAAGCCCCCTCCTACCTCCCTCCCCATACCATCCCTCTGGGTCATCCCAGTGCACCAGCCCGGAGCACCCTGTATCATGCATCAAACTTGCATATCACATATGATATTTTACATGTTTCAGTGCCATTCTCCCATATCATCCCGCCCTTGCCCTCTCCCACAGAGTCCAAAAGACTTCAATACATCTGTGTCTCTTTTGCTATCTTGCATACAGGGTTATCATTACCTTGTAAATTCTATTCATATGCGTTAGTATACTGTATTGGGGTTTTTCTTTCTGGCTTACTTCACTCTGTATAATCGGCTCCAGTTTCATCCACCTCATTAGAACTGATTCAAATGTATTCTTTTTAATGGCTGAGTAATAGTCCATTATGTATATGCACCACAGCTTTCTTACCCATTCATCTGCTGATGGACATCTAGGTTGCTTCCATGTCCTGGCTATTGTAAACAGTGCTGCAAGGAACACTAGGGTACACGTGTCTCTTTCGATCCTGGTTTCCTCAGTGTGTATGCCCAGCAGTGAGATTTCTGGGTCATATGGCAGTTCTATTTCCAGTTTTTGAAGGAATCTCCACACTGTTCTCCATAGTGGCTGTACTAGTTTGCATTCCCACCAACAGTGTAACAGGGTTCCCTTTTCTCCACACCCTCTCCAGCATTTATTGCTTGTAGACTTTTGGATCACAGCCATTCTGACTGGTGTGAAATGGTACCTCATTGTGGTTTTGATTTGCATTTCTCTGATAATGAGTGATGTTGAGCATCTTTTCATGTGTTAGCCATCTGTATATCTTCTTTGGAGAAAGGTCTGTTTAGTTCTTTGGATCACTTCTTGATTGGGTCTTTTATTTTTTTGGAGTTGAGCTGCAGGAGTTGCTTGTATATTTTTGAGATTAATTCTTTGTTGCTTCGTTTGCTATTATTTTCTCCCATTCTGAAGGCTGTCAAGGCTGTCTTTTCACCTTGCTTATAGTTTCCTTTGTTGTGCAGAAGCTTTTAATTTTAATTAGGTCCCATTTATTTTTGCTTTTATTTCCAATATTCTGGGAGGTGGGTCATAGAGGCTCCTGCTGTGGTTTATGTCAGAGAATGTCTTGCCTATGTTTTCCTCTAGGAGTTTAATAGTTTCTGGTCTTACATTTAGATCTTTAATCCATTTTGAGTTTATTTTTGTGTATAGTGTTAGAAAGTGTTCTAGTTTCATTCTTTTACAAGTGGTTGACCAGTTTACCCANTTTTATTATGTTGAGGTATGTTCCTTCTATTCCTGCTTTCTGTAGGGTTTTTATCATAAGTGGATGTTGAATTTTGTCAAAGGCTTTCTCTGCATCTATTGAGATAATCATACGGTTTTTATTTTTCAATTTGTTAATGTGGTGTATTACATTGATTGATTTGCGGATACTGAAGAATCCTTGCATCCCTGGGATAAAGCCTACTTGGTCATGATGTATGATCTTTTTAATATGTTGTTGGATTTTGTTTGCTAGAATTTTGTTAAGGATTTTTGCATCTATGTTCATCTGTGATATTGGGCTGTAGTCTTTTTGTGGCATCTTTGTCAGGTTTTGGTAGTAGGGGGATGGTGGCCTCATAGAATGAATTTGGAAGTTTACCTTCTTCTGCAATTTTATGGAAGAGTTTGAGTAGGATAGGTGTTAGTTCTATAAATTTTTGGTAGATTTCACCTGTGAAGCTATCTGGTCCTGGGCTTTTGTTTGTTGCAAGATTTCTGATTACAGTTTCAATTTCCATGCTTGTGATGGGTCTGTTAAGATTTTCTATTTGTTCCTGGTTCAGTTTTGGAAAGTTGTACTTTTCTAAGAATTTGTCCATTTCTTCCAAGTTGTCCATTTTATTTGCATATAGTTGCTGATAGTAGTCTCTTATGATCCTTTGTATTTCTATGTTGTCTGTTGTGATCTCTCCATTTTCATTTCTAATTTTGTTGATTTTTCTCCCTTTGTTTCTTGATGAGTCTGGCTAATGGTTTGTCAATTTTATTTATCCTTTCAAAGAACCAGCTTTTGGCTTTGTTGATTTTTGCTATGGTCTCTTTTGCATTTATTTCTGCCCTAACTTTTAATATTTCTTTCCTTCTACTAACCCTGGGGTTCTTCATTTCTTCAAGTTGCTTTAGGTGTAGAGTTAGGTTATTTATTTGACTTTTTTCTTGTTTCTTGAGGTAAGCCTGTATTGCTATGAACCTTCCCCTTAGTACTGCTTTTACAGTGTCCCATAGGTTTGGGGTTGTTTTCATTTTCATTCGTTTCTATGCATATTTTGACTTCTGTGATTTGTTGGTTATTCAGCAGAGTGTTGTTCAGCCTCCATATGTTGGGATTTTTAATAGTTTTTCTCCTGTAATTGACATCTAATCTTACTGCATTGTGGTCAGAAAAGATGCTTGGAATGATTTCAATTTTTTTGAATTTACCAAGGCTAGATTTATGGCCCAGGATGTGATCGATTCTGGAGAAGGTTTCATGTGCACTTGAAAAAAATGTGAAATTCATTGTTTTGGGGTGAAATGTCCTATAGATATCTATTAGGTCTAACCTGTCTATCGTATCTTTTAAAGTTTGTGTTTCCTTGTTAATTTTCTGTTTAGTTGATATATCCATAGGTGTGAGTGGGGTATTAAAGTCTCCCACTATTATTGTGTTATTGTTAATTTCCCCTTTCATACTTGTTAGCATTTGTCATGCATATTGTGGTGCTCCTATGTTGAGTGCATATATATTTATGATTGTTATATCTTCTTGGATTGATCCTTTGATCATTATGTAGTGTCCTTCTTTGTCTCTTTTCACAGCCTTTGTTTTAAAGTCTATTTTATCTGATATGAGTATTGCTACTCCTGCTTTCTTTTGGTCTCTATTTGCACGGAATATCTTTTTTCAGCCCTTCACTTTCAGTCTGTATGTGTCCCTTGTTTCGAGGAGGGTCTCTTGCAGACAACATATATAGGGGGTCTTGTTTTTGTATCCATTCAGCCAGTCTTTGTCTTTTGGTTGGGGCATTCAATCCATTTACATTTAAGGTAATTATTGATAAGTATTATCTCATTGCCATTTACTTTATGGTTTGGGGTTCGAGTTTATACACCCTGTGTTTCCTGTCTAGAGAATAGCCTTTAGCATTTGTTGGAGAGCTGGTTTGGTCGTGCTGAATTCTCTCAGCTTTTGCCTGTCTGTAAAGCTTTTGATTTCTCCTTCATATTTGAATGAGATCCTTGCTGGGTACAGTAATCTGGGCTGTAGTTTATTTTCTTTCATCACTTTAAGTATGTCCTGCCATTCCCTTCTGGCCTGAAGAGTTTCTATTGAAAGATCAGCTGTTATCCTTATGGGAATCCCCTGTGTGTTGTTGTTTTTCCCTTGCTGCTTTTAATATTTATTGTGTTTGATCTTTGTTAATTTGATTAATATGTGTCTTGGGGTATTTCACCTTGGGTTTATCCTGTTTAGGACTCTCTGGGCTTCTTGGACTTGGGTGATTATTTCCTTCCCCACTTTAGGGAAGTTTTCAACTATTATCTCCTCAAGTATTTTCTCATGGTCTTTTTTTTTTGTCTTCTTCTTCTGGAACTCCTATGATTCAATGTTGGGGCCTTTAACATTGTCCCAGAGCTCTCTGAGGTTGTCCTCATTTCTTTTAATTCTTTTTGCTTTTTTCCTATTTCATTTATTTCTATCATTCTATCTTCTACCTCACTTATCCTATCTTCTGCCTCCGTTATTCTACTGTTGGCTCCCTCCAGAGTGTTTTTGATCTCATCTATTGCATTATTCATTATATATTGACTTTTTTATTTCTTTTAGGTCCTTGTTAAACCTTTCTTGCATCTTCTCAATCCTTTTCTCCAGGCTATTTATCTGTAACTCCAATTTGTTTTCAAGATTTTTGATCATTTTCACTATCATCATTTGAAATTCTTTATCAGATAGATTCCCTATCTCTTCCTCTTTGGTTTGGTTTGGTGGCATTTATCCTGTTCCTTTACCTGCTGGGTATTTCTCTGCCTTTTTGCCTTGTTTATATTGCTGTGTTTGGGGTGGCCTTTCTGTATTCTGGCATTGGTGGTTCCTCTTTATTGCGGAGGTTCCTCGCTGTAGATGGGGTTGGACAGGTGGCTTGTCAAGGCTTTCTGGTTAGGGAAGCTTGTGTTAGTGTTCTGGTGGGTGGAGCTGGATTTCTTCCTTCTGGAGTGCAATGAAATGTCCAGTAATAAGTTGTCAGTGGGTTTGGTGTGACTTTGGTCAGCCTGTGTATTGAGACTCAGTGTTATGTTCCTGTGTTGCTAGAGAATTTGCATGGTGTCTTGCTCTGGAGCTTGTTGGCCCTTGGGTGGTGCTTGGTTTCAGTGTAGGTATGGAGGCATTTGATGAGCTACTGTCGATTAATGTTCCCTGGATTCAGGAGTTCTCTGGTGTTCTCAGGATTTGGACTTAAGCCTTCTGCCTCTGGTTTTCAGTCTTATTCTTACAGTAGCCTCAAGACTTCCCCATCTATACAGCACCATTGATAAAACATCTAGGTTAATGATGAAAAGTTTCTCTACAGTGAGGGACACCTGGAGAGGTACACAGTTACATGGAGAAGAGAAGAGGGAGGAGGGAGATAGAGGTGACCAGGAGGAGAAGAAGGGGAATCAAAACAGGAGAGAGGAAGCTAGCCAGTAATCAATTCTCAGTGTGCTCTCCACAGTCTGGACCCCTCAGAGATGTTCATGGAGTTACACAGAGAAGAAAAGAGGGAGAAAGGAGACAGAGGTGGCCAGGAGGATAAAAGGGGAAATCAAAAGGGGAGAGACAGATCCAGCCAGTAATAAGTTCCCTAAGTGTTCTCCACAGCCTGAAACACACAAAGAGATTCACTGAGTTCGGTAGAGAAGAAAAGGGGAAGAGGGGAGATAGAGGCGACCTGTTGGAGAAAAAGGAGAGTCAAAATGGGGAGAGAGCAATCAGGCCAGTGATCTCGCTCCCAAGTAAAAATGGGTACTGAAGATTGGGTTCTTAAAGGTACAAAGTTGATAACAAATACCAAAAAGCAAAGATTAAAAATCTTGAGTAGAGTTTAGATTCTCAAAAATACAATATTAAAGAAAACAAAAACAAAATGCAAAAAAAAAAAAGTCACAGAAATTATAAAATTATGAAGTTTGCTTTTAAAAATAGGGTCTTTTTTGGCAAGGTAATTATAGGTTATAAAAATTAAAGGAGTAATTGGGGACTTAAAAATAACAAAAAAAATTTTTTTAATTTAAAAAATGATAATAGAAAAATATATCTAAGACTTTCTCTGGAGCTGTTGCAGACAGTGTGGGGTCAGTTAATTTTCAGATAGTTTCTGGTCCAGCTTGTACTTCTCATGGTCTATTAGGCCCCTTCCTATGTAGTCGGTGCTAACTACAGGGTTTTAATCTATTGCACCTGTCACTTCCCAAGTGGTTCCCTCTGCTTATTTTAGCTTCTTCTGTTTGCTGGTCTCTTCAGTGTCTAAATTTCTGCCCTGACACAAGGGGCGCGGTGGTGAGCACTTTTTTTTTTTAAGGCTGGCTTATTCAGTTGTGCTTTGTGGAGGGAGGAACACTGAAAACAAATATCACTGGAGTGTGTTCACAGTGACTCAGCCACACTGGGTTTGCCCTCTCTCATGGCATGTGTGCTTTCCCAGTCTACACTGCTCAGACTCCAGGTTGCTCTGCTGGAAACTGTCTGCTGCGGGCCCTGGTTTGCATGCACTTCCCAGGTCTAAGCCACTCAGGTTCAGGTTCTAAAGTACTCCACAAAGGTGCAGACTTACTTGGGCCTGCGTTTTGCACCTGTCCCAGGTCTGAGCAGCTCAGGTGACCATTTCCTTGGCGCGCATAGTCGCCCCCAGTTGAAGGCTGCAACTTATCCCCTCCCCTGTCCCAGCCGCTTGGTTTTCTCGGTGTACAAGGGGCAAGCCTTGTGTCTCTTCTGGGAAGCTGATCTCTGGCTGCGACCCTCTCTGTGGATGTCAACCATCCAGAATCCCAAGAAGTCTTGGTTAGCAACGAAGTCTGCTTGCAGTTTGGTATAGGATGCCTCTCTGGGGCTGCGATTGCCCTCTTATGGCTCTGGCTGCCCTCGCCTGCCTGTCTCCAGTAGGGGATGGGCCAGTCCACAGCCAGATAGTTCTGCTCAGTCCTTTGTTCTGTGAGCATGCCTGGCAGTGGTTAGGGCTTTTCGTGGGATCGTGGGATAGCTATCCCATAGTCTGGGTTGCATCTCAAGCTAGTTCCCTCAGATTGCCCTCAGAGCATTCAGGCCTAGTCCTTATTGTAAGCAATGCCACGTGCTCCTCCCTGTCCCTTCCCAGCTTGCTAGTGGGGGATGTGAGCGTCTGGGTTGTTGCGTCTGGGTTGTTGCTGGGTTGTTGCTGTTAGGCATGTAATCTGTGGGTTTTAATTGTTCATTTATTTTTCCTCCCAGTTATTTTGCCCTCTGAGATTCCAAGGCTCACCACAGACCCACCGGAGAGAGTGTTTCCTGGTGTTTGGAAACGTCTCTCTTTTTTAAGACTCCCTTCCTGGGATGGATTTCTGTCCCTACTTCTTTCATCTTTTTATGTCCTACCTCCTTTCGAAGACAATGGGCTGCTTTTCTGGGTGCCTGATGTCCTCTTCCAGCATTCAGAAGTTGTTCTGTGGAATTTGCTTGGCACTCAAATGTTCTTTCGATGAATTTGTAGGGGAGAAAGTGGTCTCCTTATCCTGTTCCTCCACCATCTTTCTCCTTGATTCTTTGTTATTTCTTGGTAAGAAAAGGGCTTATTAACTCTTACAGATTGATTATTTCTCCCAGTGGGTGTTTCATGAAGAGGCAACAGCTTGTGGGGCTGATCCCCAGCCTCTCTGGCTGCTCTGCACATACGATCCCAGGGATAGATTGGAGAAATCTGCTTTTCTTTTTCTCTTTGTCTCCTGTTCTCCATTTCATCCTGTATTTCACCCTTAGTTTTTGCTGTCTGAGCTTCTCTTACTTCGATGGTCTGAGTTTCTATTGAAACCAGAGTACTCTTGAGGTCGTACTGAGACAGGGTTTGTTTGGACCTCTACTCTACTCGGGCTGTTTGAATCTCAGTTTGGGTTGTTACTGGGATCAAGGCAACCATTCCTGAGGGGATTCCCTGACTTTCAGTTTGTCCAGTTTGGAGCCCCAGGATCAGGGGCAAAGTAGGAGGACAGGAGGGAGCTGAAGGTTTCACACCCAAATCTGTACCCTTAGGACATAAATCTGGCATGTATCACAGAGAGAAAAAGGGCAACACATAATGCTACTTCTAAACATCTCCCTTGTTTTCTACAGAACCAGTCTAATTGTAACACAGTATTATACTTAAGAGACCAACCGGCCACTGTTTGCCATCCTCCAGTGGGTACCATGGCCATGCAGTATCACATAGGAAGACAAGGCATGTCATCTTTAAGCTCTGGGGGTCAAATGTATCCCAGTTTTTCAGGATACAGTTCACAGGAGTGAGGCTGGAATTGTTAGCTACCATCTGTAAGAGAGAAAAAAGTGACCAGTGCCCTCTTTCTACTGAAGGCATCCCTCCCTGCTCTAGGTGGGGGTGTAGACAGACTTTCCACTGAAGCTTTCCTTCCCTGGTTGGACTTAGTGTGTCCCTTACCAATGCAGGCACCATACTCATCCCTCCCGGTTCCACCACTAAGACGGGGTGGGGATGCACCAGGGGCAGACCTGATGGCATCCCAGGCTAGTGTCCAGTTCCTCACCATTAAAGCCTTGCTTGCCTCTGATGCCACCCAGGGTACAATCTGAGTAACCTTCCAGAATACCTCCCTAGCTAAGACCACTGGGGGAAACATTTGTCTCCTGAGTGCCTGTGCATGACCCTGAGTATATTCCTGACCACAGTAAGACCAGTATAAACATAAAACCAAATTGTTCCTTCTGAGTGTCATCACACCAGTATTTTCACAGATTCCACAGAAAGAATAGCTAAGGAGTTGTGACAGAAGCCACCAGAGAGCCTCCTCTGGTCCACTAAGAGCTAGTGTTAGCAAAGGAAGAGGCCCACTGTACTTCCTGAGTAACCTGGAACCCGAGAGATGCTCTTGGAGCTAGAGCTTCGTCTAGCTTCTGAACTTTCAACTCCTAGTGAAGCGAGGCATTTCCTGACTACCAGTCTAAGTTTGGGACCTAAGTAACAGCGTAGATCACAAGGCTATTGAAAGTCTGCGGTCCGACAGTTTAGGTTAGTAGTTCTAACTTCCCAGGCAATTACAAAGTGGTCAGAGACCAGGAAAAGGTGACTGAGAAAGAAGTTCAGTCCACACGCTTTGCCCATCTCTGGCTGCTCCCCTCGCAGGGAGGTTGGGTGTCTCTCGGCACTGGCAGCTCAGTATAAATTCCCAATAAGGTTCCCCTTTTGGGGGCTGCCTTCAGTCATTACAAGGCACCACAAAACCACAGAGCAGGGCTCATCACTTGTTTCACGCAGGGCATGTAATTCATTCACACAAGCACACTGAAGAGTTAGTAAAGCAGAAAACGTGTATACTGATAAAGCAAAGAGGCTACAGCTCTGAGTGGTCTTACCTTGTCCTGAAGATCCCGGATGAGCCCCCAGGAAGATAGCTTACAGTGAACGGTGTCAGATTCATGATCTCTGAAAGGTTTAACTTTGGGACCAGGGACCAGGCTTGTGTAGCAGTTTTATTAAAGTATGAAAAGGGACACAAAAAGCTTCTGACATAGACATCAGAAAGGGATGGAGAGTGCCCCCCCTCCTAGTGTTAGCAAGCTGTTTTGTGTCTGTTAGAAAGCTATTAATCAGGTAAGAGAGACACTTCCAGGCTGACAGAATTTCACCAGGCCCCTCTCCCACAATATGCATTTTTGAGATAGGATGGCACGAGGTGTGTCATCCCCCAGCCATAAAACAGTTGATATGAATACTGGTTTGTTGAGCTATTATCAGCTCAAGGTTTGAGAAAAGAAAAGTTAATCTTAGGTGGAACCATTTTGAAGAAGGGCAAATTTCAAAGCAAATACATAATTTCATTAGCATAGCTTAAGGAAAAAAAAAATTTCCATAGTTTGTTTCCTCCTGCTGCTTAAGGGAGAGAGAAAAAAATGTCTGAGACTTGCAGCCTATTTTCTCCATTTGGAGATCCCTGACCTTCATGCCTGTTACCCTCTCAATAGAAAAAGCAATGGAATTCCAGAAGAACATCTACTTCTGTCCATTGACTATGCTAAAGCCTCTGACTATCCACTTGTTGTGGACCATGACAAACTGTGGGAAATTCTTAAACAGATGGGAATACCAGACCCTCTTACGTGCCTCCTGAGAAAGCTGTATGCAGGTCAAGAAGCAACAGTTAGAACCAGACATGGAACAACCAACTGGTTCAAAATTAGAAAGGAGTACATCAAGGCTGTATATTAATTATCACCTGGCTTATTTAACATCTATTCAGAGTACATCATGTGAAATGTGGGGCTGGATGAATCTCAAGCTTGAATCAAGATTGCCAGGAGAAATATCAGTAAGATATATCTCAGATATGCAGTTGATACCACCCTAAAGGCAGACAGAGAAGAGGAACTAAAGAGCCTCTTGATGAAGGTGAAAGAGGACAGTGAAAAAGGTGGTTGAAAGCAACATTCAAAAACCTAAGATCATGGCATCCGGTCCCATCACTTCATGGCAAATAGATGGGGGGAAAAGTGTAAACAGTAACAGACTTTATTTTCTTGGGCTCCAAAATCACTGTGGACAGTGACTGCAGCCAAGAAATTAAAAGACGCTTGCTCCTTGGAAGAAAAGCTATGATAAACCTAGACAGCGTTATTAAAAAGCAGAAATATTACTTTGCCAACAAAGGTCAGAATAGACAAAGTTATGGTTTTTCCAGCAGTCATGTACAGACGTGAGAGTTGGACCAACCATAAAGAAAGCTGAGCACCGAAGAACTGATGCTTTCGAGCTATGGGGCTAGAGAACAGTCTTGAGAGTCTCTTGGAGAGCAAGGAGATCAAACCAATTAATCATAAAGGAAATCAACTCTATATTCATTGCAAGGGCTCATGCTGAAGCTCCAATACTTTGGCCATCTGATGTGAAGAACCAACTCATTGGAAAAGGCCCTGATTTGGGAGAAAGACTGAAGGCAGAAGGAGAAAAGGGTGACAAAGGATGAGATAGTTGGATGGCATCACTGACTCAATGGACATGAGTCTGAGCAAACTCCAGGAGACAGTGAAGGACAGGGAAGTGTGGTGTGCCTGCAGTCCATGGGATCACAAAGAGTCAGACATGACTGAGAGACTGAACAATAAGACAAAGATGAAAGAAATTAAAGACAATACAAGCAGATAAAAAGGTATACTGTGTTCATGGATTGGAAGAATTAATATTGTTAAAATAACTTATCTACCTAAGGCAATCTACAGATTCAATGCAATTCCTATCAAAATACCAAGGGCATTTTTCACAGTAATAGAACAAATAATTTTAAAATCTGTATGGAAACATAAAAGGCCCCAAACAATCGTGAGAAAGAAAACCAGAGCTAGAGGAATCACACTCCGTGACTTCAGCATGTAATATGAAACTACAGTAATAAAAATACTATAGTACTGGAACAAAAATAGACAAATAGATCAATAAAACAGAATAGACAGCCCAGAAATAAACGCACACATCTATGGTCAAAGCAAGTATATATAATGGAGAAAAGACAGTCTCTTCAATAAATGGTGGTAGGAAAACTGAAAAATTATATGTTAAAGAATGAAATTAGAACATTCTCTAACACCACACACAAAAACAAACTCAAAATGTATTCAACACCTAATTTTAAGACCAGAAACCATAAATCTCCTGGAAGAAAACATAGGACAAACACTCTTTGACATAAGTTATAGCAGTAATTTTTTTGTCTGTTTCCTAAAGTAAAGGAAATAAAAGCAAAATTAGACAAATGGGACCTGATTAAATTTAAAAGCTATTGCACAGCAAGGGAAACCATTAAATGAAAAGGTAACTACTATATGGGAGAAAATATTTGCAACTGATATAACCAATAAGGGATTGCTATCTAAATATATATAAACAGCTCATAAAACAAACAAAAAAATCCAACTAAAAACTGGGCAGAAGACCTGAAGAGACATTCTTCCAAGGCATAAAGATGGCCAGCAGGAAAGTGAAAAGCTGCTCAATACTGTTAATCAGAGAAATGCAAATCAAAAGCACAATGAGCTATCATACCTACTAGAATGGCTAGCATCGAAAAGGACACAAATAAGAAGATGGAGAAAAGAGAACCCTCACACACTGCCAGTGGAAATCAAACTGGTACAGCCACTGTGGAAAACAGTATGGAGGTTCCTCAAAAAACTAAAAACATAACTACCACATGACCTAGCAATTCCACTCCTGGGTACCTATCTGAAAAAAATAAAAACACTAATTTGAAAAGATACATGCACCCCAATGTAACACAGCAGCAAAGCTAAGCTAAGGAACAATACAATAGCCAAGCTAGGGAAGCAACCTAAGTGTTCATCAACAGATGAACAGATAAATATGTGGTACACACACACACACACACACACACACACACACACAATGAAATACTACTCAGCAACAACAGCAAGAAAAGAATGAAATTTTGCTGAATGCAACAATATGGATGGACTTGGAGGGTATTACACTTAGTGAAATTAAGTCAGAAGATAAATACTGCATGTTATCATTTACATGTAGTCTAAAAAAATCAAAGAAACTAGTGAATATAACAAAGAAACAGACTCACAGATATAGAGAACAACGGTTATCAGTAGGTAAAGGGAAGTGGGGTGGAAAGAACAAGATAGGAGTAGGGTGTTAAGAGGTATAAACAACTATGCATAAAACAAAGTACAAGGATATATTGTACAATACAGGGAATATAGTCAATATTTCATAATAACTATACATGGCATACAACTTAAAAAACTTTTTTTAAATAGTCTAATTATTGCCCTGTGTGTTCCCAAGGGTATAGAAAATAGAACCAATAAATATAAGTGACAAGGTGCAGCTCAACTGAAAGAAGAAACTTCTAAGTAATTAGGTAGGTGCTCAAAGAATGTGCTGTTCAAAGAGGTAATCTGTTCTCACCTAACAAGTATTTATTTCACAGCTGCTGTGTGCAATGTGTCAGGCACTATACCCCTAGTGGGGAGACAGACAACAAACAGTAAGACCACAAACAAAATCTCATATATATATGCTATATACACACATGTCTGTATGTATATATATCATATATGGGCTCCTGGGTGGCTCAGCGCTATAGAATCTGTCAGCAATGCAAGAGACGCAGGTTCAATACTTGGGTCGGAAAGATCAAGGAAATGGTAACCTGCTCCAGTATTCTTGCCTGGGAAATCCCATGGACTGAGGAACCTGGCGGGCTTCCATCTGTGGGACTGCAAAAGAGTCGGGCATGACTGAGCACACAGGCACATGCATGATATAGTATATATATTAGGGATATCTCATGTAATCTAGCTGGGGGCAGGGTATAGTCAGTAAAGATTTCACAGTACTTAAAACACTGAAGCTGAGACCTGGAAAGTTTGGTAGACATTAGCCAGGTCATAGGGAGTACTGGTAAAATATTCCAGAAAAGGAAAAAAATATGCATGAAGGCCCACACTGACAGACAACATATACCACCCTTCCAATAAACCTAAAGGATTTTAAGTATAAAGTTGATTGGAACTTAACTAAGGAGAAAAAAGCAGCAAAAGAGAAAATTGAGTGAGTTCTGGTCAAGGGGAAGTTTGGACTTAAGCCTAAAGGCAAACTGCATACATGCAAAGTAACTTCGGCAAGCCAGATAAGATCATTCTTTAGGAAGATCACTTTGGGGTGTGAGGTGGCAGAACTAAAGCAGAGAAACCATTTAGGCAGCTCTCAGAATAGTCCCTTTGAGGACACATAGGGTGGCCTGAGCTAAAATGATGGTATTTGACAGAAAAGGGCAGGGAAGAACTGGAGTTAGTTAGTGCTTTGGATAGCTGGGTAGACAGACCGACAGACCATTCCCTAAAAAAGGAAACATGGAGTTGAAACATTGTGTATGTGTGTGTGTGTTTGTGTGTAAGGGGTAGTTCACATCTGTACGTTAAGGTACGTTGTAAGTTATGCAAGTGAGACCAACTACAGCACCAAAAAATATGGGTCTGAGGCTCAGCTGGAAATGTGCAAGCCATCTACACAGAGAGGGGAAAAGCCACACAGGTGGATAAAACGAAAAACAAAACAAAACAAAACAAAAAATAGGGAAATCCTGTAGTAAGAGCACAACAAATCCTTGACAGACAGTAAAATAGAAACCTGGAGACTGAGAAGAAAGTGCCAGAGAAGGCAGAAGATGTGGCAGGAGGGTGTCACAGCACCAAGGAAAAGGGGTACATGGAGGTGGACAGGCAAGTTCCAGGCTTCCCAAAGGCAAGCTATAAAGACTAAGAGGTACATTGGAATTAGTTGGAAAAAAAAGTCATGGGAAACTGTTTTACTGAGCAGTTTTACTGGGTCAATAAGCTTAAATGCTAGATGAGAAAAGGTTAAGGAATAGGAGACAGATGGAGGCAGCTCAAGAAAGGGATGAGAGAGGGTCACAGACAGAAGGAAGGATTTTGTTATTTAAGACAGGTAGGGATTTGACATTTAAATACTGGCAGTCCAGTATTATATTGGGGGAAAAAAATAGTGGCAGTACTGTTTCATTCAACTCTAAGAATGCTGAAGGTTGAAAACAGAAAAACAGAAATAGAAACAAACAAAACCCTTAAAAGAGTCAGACTCAAGAGCCCAGGAAGGAATATAATACAAAACAGAGACTAGATTTTGATTAACGGTGCATGTGCTAAGTTGCTTCGGTTGGTTTGACTCTTTGTGACCCTATGGACCGTAGCATGCAAGGTTCCTCTGTCCACAGGATTCTCCAGGGAAGAATACTGGAGTGGGTTGCTGTGCCCGCCTCCAGGGGATCTTCCTGTCCCAGGGATCGAACACACGTCTCAGGTCTCCTGCACTGGAAGGCAGGTTCTTTGTGACTAGTGCCACCTAGATAGACCCTTCAATGGTAGAAGAACCCAATATACAGTGGAGGTGCACCAGTGAATCCCAAATGACTACTTGCTGAAAATGGTGTGAGTGCTGTCCCATAGTGTTCTGAAAGTTACCCCATCCCCCAAACCCTGAGAGGCAGGAGGGCATAATGGCTAAGAGCACAGGCTTTGGACCAGCCATGTGGATTTCTATTATGGCTCCTCCACATAGGCGTGTGATACAGCTAAGTTAGCCACCTTTCTGTGCTTCAGTTTCCTTTTCAGCTGTTTCATGGATTAAGTTAATACAAGGCTTAGAACAGTTCCTAGCACACAGTGGTATCCCATCACCACAGTTTCATGGCTATTAATATTAGGTTTTTACATTAAATTTGCTAAGGGTCAAAAAAACTACATGTCTCATGAATATCTTAATTTATGTCCTTAAAACCAAGCATCTTTAAATTCTACAGAAGTATCCAATTAAAAGATGGTTTCAGAGATTAAAATAAACTCTTCAATGAGAAAAATATTATACCAAGCTGCTTTAGGTTTAACCAAAACTTAAACTAACCTGCTTTAACTGTTAAATCAAAACTTTAGTAATATATAAACCAAAAGCAAGAATTTGTATTTGGAACGCTGAAGAATCAGTATGAGAAAAATAAGAGTTCACTCACTCAAAAGGGCACATCTTTAAGGACGTTACTAAATGGTACTCCCTTCACTTCCTAGAAATCTAACTAGTAAGATTGAGAATAATTAGGAGTAGTATATTAGTCTTTATTAAAAATGCTGCCGGATGGAAACATGTTTCTCTATTAATAAAACCATGAAAAGTAGAGATCAAAATTTAGATCATGTTCAAAGGTAACTTCAGCTCCACTAGAAGGCATTACACACTGAGGGTCTGGAAACCTTCCAAAAAGTTTAGTTGGTAATTTTCCAGAGAAGACAATTCTTTGGGGGAGAATTAATTACATAAATTACAATTGCTGAAAACAAGACATAACAGTGAATAATCTGGGTAAAAAGGAAAAAATCTTAGTTGAAAGAGGCAACAGAAATCCCCAGTCATCATCTCTAACAGATGTTTCTTGGCCTCCGCTTGAAAACAATGTGCTAAGAAGCTTACTCCTTCCCAAACAGCCATTTATGAACAGTTCTGTTAGAAAATCAAATTTAGCAGACTGCATTCTTTTTGTACAAACTCTGTCTGAGGTCACAAGTGAATTCTTCCACTCGATGACAGTTTTCAGAAAGTTCAAAGGCTACCATGTATCCCTATCATGTCCCTTGTCCAGGCTAAACTCCCCCAATTCCCAAAGTATGTCCTCATGAAAATGATTTCCAGAGCCACTGTCATCCATGAAAATACAGTTTCAAACTACATAAAGAATGAAGTCAATTTGGGAAGCAAAATACTAATGTCTAGTTTAGGAAACTATCATAATAGTGACTACAGATCCGGTCTCAAGAGTATGAGCTGTGCAAGGATTTTCAGGGTATGTTTTTTATTTTCATGACATTAAAAAATATTAACAGTTATAAACACAGAGCTCTTATATGATAAGAATTTTCTATTTTAAGATTTTTTACAGAATAAGACTTTGAAGCCAATATTTTTCAAACTAGGGTATACCTTAGGTCCATGAAAAACTCTTCTTTAAAAAGATATTGTTTCAAAAATACAGTTTTAGAACACCCCATGAGGTTTAATGTTACCCAATCAATGTTTTAGGGACTCATCATGCCTGTTCAGCAAAAAGGCTATTACATTTATGAATTAGGGGAAATCAGATTTGGCATATTGACATCAATTTGCAGCAGTAAACTCTAGTATACCAAAAAAAAAACAAAAAACAAAAAACAAAAACCCATGTTGTAAAAATTAGCATAATCACTTCTTGGCCTTATGGCTAAGATCAAGTGTTAAAATCAACCTGAGTCAGAATCTCTATTTCATAGAACTGGCAGGGAAGATTTCCTGTCTTCAGTCCATACTGATGACTAGTGTTGAAGCCCCACAGTCTCTTTAAGTCCAGGACTCCTCTGCTTCCACACTGTGTTTGGGAGAAATAAATGTGTAGCCCAGGAACCAACTTTCCTGTGTGCACAATTCAGCTACTTCCCAGTGAGGTCCTCTCTGCTTGAGGCGGTGTCACTGAGCCCCAGCAGTTTCCCAAGACCCCCAGGAGCCTCCCTATGCCCATCCAGTCATCCTGTGCTCTCCTCACTCTTAGGCAACCTACCCTCCCTCAGGTCCACTACTATAAATAGGAGGAATAGTCTAATTCTTTACTGAAGCTGTTAGCAACAAGGTGATACAGATGTGTTTAATTAATCTGCCTTACTTTAATAGGCTGCAATTGACAGTATTTTAAAGACTAATGTCCTGAGGGAAGTCAGACGCCTTTAAACTCAGACCAAAGGAAACTGATTCTGTAAGTCCACTGTTAAGTAGTAAGTCAGTGGAAATTACTTCATTTCCTCAGCCTCAAAGACGATGTTCTAATACTTGAGAGGAAAAAAAATCCTTACTATTTAGAAAATCAGTCCTCTTATGGTGCAAGAAAGAAACAGCAAAAGGGAAAAGAAGTGAAACGTGAACAATTTTAAAAATCCTCTGGGAATTACTCCCAATTATTAGTCAAGCAAAGAGTAAAGGGCTACTCATTTACTGAGCACTTGCAATGTGCTGCACATTAGAAGCTGAGAAAGCATATTGCTGCCATTATAGAGTCTGTGACAAAGACCAATTGCTAAGAGCCTGAGCAGCAGTTATTAGTTCAGAACTAAATGAGCAGGAAAAAGCAGGTACCAGATGCAACGGGAATCTTTCACTTGAAAAACATCACTCTAAAGCAATCGGAACTGGGAACGTTCCCCAATGAAGTTCTAATGACATTCTGACCCAGTATGTTATCAGCATCATCTCAAGGAAGTGATGGGATTTAAAATTCAGGGGGTCATAGGACTTCCCTGGTGGTCCAGTGGCTAAGGCTCCATACTACCCAAGCAAGGGGGGCCCCAAGTTCAGTCCCTGGTCAGGGAACTAGATCCCACATGCCACAACTACAAAGTTCACATACCGCAACTAAGAGTTCACACACCACAACTAAGCGCTCACATGTTGCAACTAAAATCCTGCATGCTGCAGCTAAAAGATTCTGCATGCCGCAAAAACGATAAAAGATCCCATGTGCCACAACTCAGACCTGACACAGCCAAATGAACAAATATACTTAACAGAATAAAATAAAATTCAGAGAGTCAATTAGCTGACAAGCTTACATGCGTGCTTACAATTTCTCAAATTTTGCTTTGAATTTATTTTTATAAGCATAATACTCTTAATCATGCCTATATGCTGTAAGATTTTTATTTCAGTAAGATACAGCAATAGAAAAGTAAGCTAGAATCTTGAGATCCTGTTTACCACTATATATACCTTGCTTTTTGGACAAGGCAAAATAATCCCTCTACCTGTGCAGCTTATCTGAATCATGGGCAACATTATTACATCCAAACTCTCTCCTTGTACTTGATATCAAAGTATGTTCCTACCATCTTGAAAAGCAGAAACCTATAAAATGACAGCAAATTCCTTAAGACATCCAAGCAATTATCCTGGAAATTTAACCAGCATAAACTGCTGAACTGGGTATCCCAGCAAAATAGTTTGACATTTTGTCCTCTACCTAAAAAAAAAAACCATGCAAAAAACCCCACAGAATGATGATGTACTCTTTTATGACATTAACAGCTGTAATTCTAAGCTAAAAGATGGGGCAGATGTGGGGTTTTATAAGAAAGTGTGGCAAACAGGCCTAGCTTCCATATTTCCTCCACTGGACAGATGAATGGCTGCAGCCACACCCCTATATCCAACTTTAAAGCATTAGTCCATGTCTGCAATCTCTTTAGTGTGTTTCAAAGTGTACCAACAACATTCTCCAAGTGAATGTTTCCTGTCCAAATTAAGTAAATTTTTTTCCTCTTTAAGTGAATTTGCTAACAGTATTTAGAAGCCAGAATTTAAAACGTATGCAGAATTTAGCTAGCCAAACAAATTTTTAAAACTTTCAGTTCTTTGCAAGGAAAATGTAAGCAAAAGACACAAAGTGTTTTAAGTGCCAACATCTAGGAAGAATTCACATGAACATTTCAGACTTACCGTCCTCCCTCTGTGGTGACAATCAGTTGGAGCTGGGTATGATGTCCGCCTTACCCGTGAGCTCTGTTGCCACCTCTCTCTCAGATCCCCACAGCCTTGAGATCAAGTCAATGACTACTTATTAAGGTGCTCTGTTCTGCTCCCTTTTCTTAGAGAGGAGCTAAGAAAATCCACCCATGTGGGAAAGCAGCAAAGACAGGACAAAAGGGAGACAGTAAATGAAAGTAAATAGTCCTGCATTAAATATGCAAATAGCGTTGTCAAAGTCACTCAAAATGTCTAAAAAAAGAATTCAGTTCAGTTCAGTCGCTCAGTCCTCAGTCGTGGTCTGACTTTTTGCGACCCCATGGACTGCAGCATGCCTGGCCTCCCTGTCCATCACCAACTCCCAGAGTTTACCCAAACTCATGTCCATTGAGTCAGTGATGCCATCCAACCATCTCATCCTCTGTCGTCCCCTTCTCCTCCTGCCTTCAATCTTTCCCAGCATCAGGGTCTTTTCCAATGAGTCAGCTCTTCGCATCAGGTGGTCAAAGTATTGGAGTTTCAGCTCCAACATCAGTCCGTCCAATGAACACCCAGGACTGATCTTTAGGATGGCCTGGTTGGATCACCTTGCAGTCCAAGGGACTCTCAAGAGTTTTCTTCAACACCACAGTTCAAAAGCATCAATTCTTCTGTACTCAGCTTTCTTTATAGTCCATCTCTCACATCCATACATGACTACTGGAAAAACCATAGTCTTGACTAGACAGACAAAGTAATGTTTCTTATTTTTAATATGCTGTCTAGGTTGGTCATACCTTTCCTTCCAAGGAGCAAGCATCTTTTAACTTCATGGCTGCAGTCATCATTCCACTATAAAATGAACTCATGGCTTGCTTCACTGATTCACATTATATACGTAATTCCTATATGCACTTTATATCGCTGACTTCAAATTTAATTTTTTAGAAGTATTTTTGGAAAAAACCTACCTTATTTGATTTCATTGTTCATCAGCCCCTCTAGTTACAAAAGAACTATAACACAGACTCAAACTGATCATTTTAATATTGTCAAATTCTAGAAGAAGGGTTTACAGAAAAAGAACATCTAGATTAAATGAGGCAGCATTTTCTCTGTGCATTATACCTAACAATGTTCATATGAGTAACTGACTGGGGGTCTTGAGAGCAGAAGCAAATGTGACTTTTCAGAAATGGGAGTCTTCAATAGGCTCAATTTGCCAGATAAATGTTCTAACCTCCTGGGGAGTCCCAGGTTTATAGCTTAAAAACTGACAGCATATACTTAAGTCCCTATCAGTTCAGTCCTTATCACTGAACATCAAAGATAATGCTAATGTCCTATATGGACCCCAGGATTATACAGGACTGTTCCAAGAAAAGCCTTTCTTATACACAAAAGCTTATGTTTTTAACAGCACACCCAAAAAGAGACTTTCCGATCAAAGACTTTCATTTAGAATGAATCCCAACTGGGCCATCATTTTGTCAAGTTAATAAAAATTATATTTAATCAATAAAATCTAGAACTATAGACTAAATCTTATGTTCTTAAGTTCAGAATGAAGAAAGTATAGGTTTTAAAAATCAGGTGCTGTAATCAGAACATTGTAAGTTAACAACTGAAATGGGTAGAAAGTATTTTAAGAGACATGCAAAGGAATCATTCTTAGTTACAGTGGTCCCAGGCATCCAACCATTACAATCCCATCAATTTAAAGTGAAACTGTGGCATAGTAATTACTTGGTTTACAAATAAGAGAGGTATGTAGTTTTTATGAGCTAAGGACTTATATGAGGTAGCTCTTCTACTTACCAAAGTATTAGCTGGTGCAGCCCTGATTCCCACTCCAACTCTGGATATGCGGCCTGTGGAGTCTGACTCCACACTTGATCCCCCACTAAAAACCTCGACACCTAGTGCACTGTGCTGTCTCATTCTACACTGTGACTGACATCGCGACAATTCCCTGGTCTAAAATGGTTCAGTAGTGTTTGGGTACGATATTCCCCACCACGAACTCTGTTCTAGCTGACCCAGAGCAGGGACCAGGCTAGAGTCCTATTTAAAGGACAGAGTCACTCCCTAGCTGGTGTGTCTAAAGACTCCCACTGGGCAACTGAGTATCTGTCTTCTTCATTCCCAGGTCACCTTTAACAAATAGAGTTCTCTCTATTAATTACTAAAGCTGAAAATGTACCACCATTTCAGTAAAAATTCTAACCAACAGTTCCACATCATATCTACATCAAGAAGAACATTAGTCAAATGCTACCTGTACTAGAAAGCTCTAACAGGTTGAGCAAGTAAAATTCATCACGCTTTTAAGGATCTCAAGCATATTCCTATAATTCAGTCCCTATCTTCAAACTGAGTCTTGAAAGGATATAACATAACCTCATCTTATGAGCCAATGCACATAAAGGACTACTCACAGACCAAGAGAATAGCCTCATCTGAGGTTAATCCTTTTTCATTTGGTAACAATGACAATTCCACACATAGAAAAGAGACTCTCGAAGTTCAAAGGTTTAAAGTTTCATTAGAAAAATCATACATAAGATAAAAAATGTTTATCAACAACAATGGTATTATTTCATTCAGCAGATTCATGCAAAACATGAGTGACAGTATAGAAATGACCATATAAAATTTCATACAACTTATCTGGAAAACCAGTCCCTTAGAAGGCAACTGCAGTTCCATTTTTCCAAGCTCTCTTCTTAAGTTGAGGGTTTTCTGTAATTGGTTTTACCTTTTCTCCATAACAAGTTTAAAGATGCATGTCATTTTCCCATCACTAAGTACTTTATCCCCCAAAATGTTTAAACCAAGCACCTGATAACCAGGTGTTATCTGTTGCTTCCAATTCCTTTATTTTGCTAAGATCACACCAAAGTTTTACTGTCCTTAGCTACTTGGCTATTTGTCCTCGTCAGCTTCTTAGGAAGTAACAGTCATCGGTAGCTGCACAACTGAGATTATAATGAGCACTTTTTTCCCTCTTTGTAAAGTATGTCTGTGGGCTCTACCTCCTCTCTGCCCACCCGGTGGCTCCACCTCCCTGATCAGATTTAAACCTGGGAGGAGGTTTTTGTTCCAAGTCTCTTAATTTCTTCTATGATCAAATTACACGAGTTTACTTAAGATTTTTCAAAAAGAAAGAAAAAAAGTCTCTTATTGTTTCAGTGAGAAAATGTTGAAACCCTAAGAGAAGTTTACCATCTGTCCCAACTCCACTCCATCAAGGCTGCAAACAGCTTCCCATTTGCTGTGACAGCAGTGGTGGGATGCCCATGATCAACTACTGTCAGCACCCGTATGATACTTCAGACTGGGTCTTTTTCACTGCTCACTTTATTCCTAAAAAGCAAAAGCCTTTGTAATTAGACTAAATTCCATTTCTGAAAGCAAAGGTATTTGTGTTGTTCCACTCTGTTTGGTTACATGCACAGGAGAAAAGACAGGATGACTCATTTACCCTGAATAAAACTCGACAGTGACAACTGCAAGGGAGGTTGATTAAAATATTCCTGTAGCTTAGAGAAACTAAAGCAAAGTGCAAGCTGGAACAGAGTTCTAAACATCTCCTGGGTGAAATTCAAACTATCAGAAAGAAGGTGAAGGGGCATTAATAGGATCAGTGTCCTAAAAACTATCGAGGTGGAAAGCCACCTCTGTGTGCTCCTCCACGGCCCCCCCTGAAGCCACCTCTTTCTCCTCGGAAGTTAGATCGATTTCTCTCTCGCCCACGGCCAGCAGAAGTGCCACCTCTTCCGCCTCCTCTGGGAGCTCCACCTCCCCGATCAGATTTAGATTTGGGAGGAGGTGATTTTGGTCGAAGTCTCTCAATTTCCTCTGTACATCCAGTCAAATAGGAATTCGGGGCACTGAAGTAGGATGCATACGTTTCTGCATTGTAGTTACTATTTGTAAGAGTTGGTCCAACTGTAAGCCACCCTGAAACGGAGGGAAAAAAGATTAACCTTTTTTTTCCCCCTAATTCTCTTAGTGATCTTTAGGAGCCATTTCAAATCTCCAGTATTTCCAAAGATGTCCCTATCACTTACCCAATATTGATATTTTACATAGAACACACGGCATTTAACTATGGTCTTTGATTTCATATATATATATATTTTGTTGTTGTTGTTGTTTTGTTTTTCCTCTTAAACTGTAACTTTTATAATATAATTGTCATTTCCATACATATTTCACATTCTGTGAGAATAGGATTTAGAAATCTTAAGACACTACACTGAGTTCTGGCTTAGTGAAAATTTATTAAATTTTATATTACCTTCCTACTTGTAGAAATGGTTCCAGTTTTCTGACTAACATCCTGGAACTAACTTTTGCTTCTTCTCTTCCAACTACGTTAACCCAGCTGGCAGGTCTTAGAAATTCAACCTACTACCATGCTGCTCCTGCTTGTTACCATCTTTCCATTTCTGCTGCCACCCTTAAGAGTTTCTGTTTTTCTACTAGTTTTTTCCCCTACACATACAACAGACATACTTGTATACTGTAATGCTTTCCCAACCTCTCCTCCCTCTAAAAGTGGAAAGCCTAAAGCAAAGCTGAAACCACATTCCTTCTCTGCACAACCTTCTGGGCTTTCCACTAAGCCAGAATTCAGTAACATGGAATCGGAAGCCTTATACGATGAGGTCTGAACTAGCTTTCTAATCGCATTGCTGAAACAATGAACCACTATAGTTAACTTGTTTGCACACTGATCTCCACCTTGTGCCTATAATTTTTTCTATCCTGTCAACTTGGTGAAAATTCCATCCTTCAACATCCACTTTAAACATGTATCTTAATGAAATGAAGTATCTTTCTGAATTTCCATTACATATTATATTTCTATAGGTAAAAAGGTTTTGTCAACTTCATTGCTAGATAATTTTCCTTATAAGGACGGTTTCTGTTTGATTACACTGTATCTGCAACGGGAAGAACTACAAATTAACTGTAAATGCCTGATGGAGACCTCATGCTTCGAGGTTCCCTGTATGTGACGATTCCTGATCATTAGGGCAGGTCGAGGAATCTCTAAGAATTAGGTTCTTCACCTGAAAAATTAATCTCACACAATTTCTGCTTTATCAAGATTATTTCTTAGACTATTAGGTCCATGATAAAATGCAAAATATTTTACTAGGGTCACATTCTAAAATGTAATAGCCTTTTTTTTTTGTACAAAACTGTGTTCATCATTTAAATCGTCTAATAGTGCACAGATAAGATCTGTAATATCTGGAGAAAAATAACAGATAAAACCATATGATGCTTTTCATGTCTCATTAAGTAGACACCTTGATAAAAATGAGATGAAAGAATACACTGCACATCTATGTGGTCTCACTGACAATTGAACCTATGAGACTTTTACTTGCTTTTGGTTTATTTTCTGCTATACATATGGTGCTGTGGAACACAATGCACAAGCAAGAGGTAAGAAAAAATTCGAAGATTTAATAAAAATAGTTAAATATTGTCTCCTTCATGCTATATTGCCCTATATAAATAAGACATGTAAACTTTTACAAAGTAAACTGCAAGGGACACTGCCTCCCTTAATTTCTAAGCACCAAGTAAGTTTAAATTAGCTTGGCTTCAGTAAATATGATATATATATCAATTTTTAAACATTTAAAGCAATAATAAAGACTATTCCTCTGGTATGTGTTATATACCTTAGACTTATCTCCTTGAGGAAGAAATACATTTGAGGATTTGACCCAAATAAATTATAGCCTCTTGAACAGACTTCTCTCAATTGCTCCTATTATTATTTACATGGTTAACTTCCTACTACATAATTTTCCCAAGTGGATATTCCTTCTTAATACTAAAATAATTTGTGCAAGAATGGGCAAAGATAAAGAATCAGATAGTAGTTTACAAGCAAAAAATAAAATCTAAATCTCTTAAGACTTTGTATAACTGGTACAGATAGATAGAAGGGTATCAGAGATATAATGTATAACATAAAGTGGGTAGAGTAGCCATAGCTAAATGAATGGAGGAAATTCCCATTATGTTATAGTTATAGAATATTATAAATACAAACTGGCACCAAAATTTGTATTTTTATTTCAGTTGCTGTTTAGGTTTATACCTATAGCTATGCTTAATAATTATCTACTCTCTCTACTCCTTAGGTTCTTCCACTCACATTAAAAAAAAAAAAAAACTTAAAATAATGCTATAAAGCCATTAAAAGCATAACTAATTACTTAAATATAATACTTTTGACATATATTTTGACATAATATTGAGAAAAATACAAAATGATGAATGACACAATTATGTAAAAATCTGCATGTACAAGAGGACTGGAAAGTATTATGCCAAAAAATAATACTTCTTGCAAGTAGTGAGGTTGAATCTTTTTTCCTCTTGAAAATTTTCTTTAATGTTGTTACACTGACTTTTCAATTATTAAAAGATTACCATCTGTTTGATGTTCCCTTTTACTGTTCAAATAGCTTTGCTGTTTCTTTAAAGTTTTCTACTTCCTTTAAGTAGCAGTTCCCACTGGAGATTGTTCCCAGATTCAAGAGCTATTTTTGAGTACGAAGGTTAATGATGGAAGATAAAAATCTGTTCCTTATTTCCTCAAACACTACAGCCATAATCTTAATATTCAATATCTATGGACATCTACACTTTCTGAAAAACACACAACTCCAGCTGAGCATCTAGTCATATTACTTTCTTTTAAGCCAGTGAAGAGGAAATATTTGCTTGCCACAAGCTCTGTTGCCAAAATATTTTACTTTGATAAGAGAGTAAAATCATCTACTAAACCTCCAAACAAGATGTTCATGTTTATGTACAGCAGAAGTCTCAACAACTCAAAGTTCATTCTGTAGCTGTATATCTAGTATGTGTGTAAAACTCAGGCATGACTGTATATATAGAGAAAAACTGCCTTTAAAAGACTAAAGAAACTATGAAGTTTAAACCATGGCATTCCTACCCTTTAAAAAAAACCAATATGCTACTTTAATTTAGAATTTAATAATTCAATGGTACATGCTGCAATTTCCAAGAAAACCAGTGAAGGAACAATAAAAGAATATCTAACAAGTTAATAAAAAAGAAACACTTGAATAATAGAATTCTTAATCCAAAAGAAATGAGAAAAAAGGGGACACAGAACAGGTTGTACCAATGTAAACCAAACATTAAGGTGGTCATAGCAAATGCCCTCTTCCAACAATACAAGAGACAACTCTATACATGGATGTCACCAGATGGTCAACACCGAAATCAGACAGATTATATTCTTTGCAGACAAAGACGGAGCTCTACACAGTCGGCAAAAACAAGACCAGGAGCTGACTGTGGCTCAGACCATGAACTCCTTATTACAAAATTCAGACTTAAATTCAAGAAAGTAGGGAATGCCACTAGGCCATTCATGTATCACCTAAATCAAATCCATTATGGTTATACAGTAGAAGTGACAAATACATTTAAGGGATCAGATCTGATACAGCATATAGAACTATGGATGGAGGTTCCTAACACTATATAGGGAGGCAGTGGTTAAAACCATCCCCAAGAAAAAGAAATGCAACAAGGCAAAATGGTTGTTTGAGGAGGCCTTACAAATAGCCAAGAAAAGAAACAAAACGCAAAGGAGAAAAGGAAAGATATACCCATCTGAACGCAGAATTCCAAAGAGCAAGGAGAGGTAAGAAGGCCTTCCTCAGTGTTCAATGCAAAGAAATAGAGGAAAATAGAATGAGAAAGACTAGAGATCTCCTCAAGAAAATCCGAGATACCAAAGGAACATTTCATGTAAAGATGGGCACAATAAAGGACAGAAACAGTATGGACCTTACAGAAGCAGAAGAGATATAAGTGGCAAGAATACACTGAAGAACTGTACAAAAAAGGTCTTAATGATCTGGATAACCACAATGGTGTGATCACTCACCTAGAACCAGACCTCCTGGAGTGTGAAGACAAGTGGGCCTTAGGAAGCATTAATATGAACCAAGCTAGTGGAGGTGACAGAATTCCAGCTAAGCTATTTCAAATTCTAAAAAGTGATGCTGTGAAAGTGCTGCACTCAATATGCCAGCAAAGACGGGAAACTCAGCAGTGGCCACACGACTGGAAAAGGTCAGTTTTCATTCCAATCCCAAAGAAGGGCAACACCAAAGAATGTTCAAACTACCACACAATTGCACTCATTTCACAAAATCCTTCAAGCTAGGCTGCAACAGTATGTGAACCAAGAACTTCCAGATGTACAAAGTACATTTAGGAAAGGAAGAGGAACCAGAGATCACATTGCCAGTATCTACTGGATCACAGAAAAAGCAAGAGAGTTCCAGAAAAACGTCTACTTTTGCTTCAATGACAACACTACAGTCTTTACTGTGTGGATCACAGCAAACTGTGGAAAATTCTTAAGAGATGGGATACCAGACCACCTTACCTGCCTCCTGAGAAACCTGTCTTCAGGTTAAGAAGCAACAGTTAGAACTGGACATGGAACAAAGGACTGGATCAAAATTGGGTAATGACTATGTCAAGGCTGTATATTGTCACCCTGTTTATTTAACTTATATGCAGAGTACATCGCTGGACTGGATGAAGCACAAGCTGGAATCAAGATTGCCCGGGGAAATATCAGTACCTCAGATATGCAGATGACACCACCCTTATGGCAGAAAGCAAAGAGGAACCAAACAGTCTCTTGATGAAAGTGAAAGAGGACAGTGAAAAAGCTGGCTTAAAGCTCAACATTCAGAAAGCTAAGACCATGGCATCGGTCCCCTCACTTCATGGCAAATAGATGGGGAAACAGTGGAAACAGTGACAGACTTTATTTTCTGTCTCCAAAATCACTGTGGATGATGACTATAGCCATGAAATTTAAAGACACTTGCTCCTTGGAAGAAAAGCTATGACAAACCTAGCCAGCATATTAAAAAGCAGAGACATCACTTTGCTGACAAAGGTCTGTATAATCAAAGGTATGATTTTTCCAGTAGTCATATACAGATGTGAGAGTTGGACCATAAGCAAGGCTGAGCACCGGAGAACTCATGCTTTTGAATTGTGGTGCTGTAGAAGACTCTGTAGAGTCCCTTGGACAGGAAGGAGATCAAACCAGTCAATTCTAAAAGAAATCAACCTTAAATTTGGAAGAACTGATGCTGAAACTGAAGCTTGAATACTTGGGCCACTTGATGCAAAGAGCCAACTCATTGGAAAAGGCCCTGATGCTGGGAAAGATTGAAGGTAGGAGGAGAAGTGGATGACAGAGGATGAGATGGTTCAATGGCATCACCAACTCAATAGACTTGAGTTTGCACAAACTCCAGCAAATAGTGAAGGACAGGGAAACCTGGGGTGTTACAGTCCATGGGGTCACAAAGAGTCAATGACTGAGCGACTGAACAACCACAAATATCAGAAACTACATTAAAGGTTTTCTTAGTGGCTCAGTGGTAAAGAAACCCCACGCTAATGCAGGAGACACGAATTTGCCCTTGATCCTGGAAGATCATACATGCTGTGGGACAACTAAGCTGGTTTGCAATTACGGACCCTGTATTCTAGAAACTGCAGCTACTGAGGCCACATGCCAGAACTACTGAAGATCTCCTGCTCTAGAGCCTCTATTTCACAAAATCCACTCAAATGAGAAGCTTGTGCACCATAACTAGAGTAGCCCCTACTAGCTGAAAAGTCTGTGCAGCAACAAAGACCCAGCACAGCCAAGAATGAATAAAAAGAAACATTTTTTTTTAAAGAAATTATATTAAATATTAGACTTGACTCATAGGTCAGTTGGTCAACAATCTGCCTGCAATGCAGGAGGTTAGGGTTCAATCCTTGTGTTGGGAAAATCCCCTGGGGAAGGAAACAGCAACCTACTCCAGTATTCTTGCCTGGAGAATCCCATGGACAGAAGGGCCAAGAGTTGGACATGACTTAGCGACTAAACCACCACTACCACCACCACCAAACAATTCAATTAAGGGACTTCCCTGGTGGTCCAGTGGTCAGGATTCCACACTTCCAAAGCAAGGGGCATGGGATAAATTCCTGGTTGTTAACTGATATCCTATGTCTCTCAGCCAAAGAAACAAAAACCAAAAAAACAAAAAACAAACATGGGAAAGGGAGCAATCAGTTATTAAAAAAAAAAACTCAATTCAAAGATAAAGATTAAACCTACCTATTTAATGAAAACTACCTCTGTGTTTGATCACAAGAGGTATGTTAAAGGATATGGAAGACTGAAAATAAAGGATGGAAATAATATACAGAGCAAACACAACCCCCCAAAAAGCTGGAATCACTGTAATAATGTTAGATGAAGTAGGATTTAAAGTTAAGAAACTGGATTAAGAAGGACAATTCATAATATTAAGAGCATCAATCTACAAGGAAGGCATAAAAGTCCTACATTTTAAATACACCTAATAATAATCTTGAATAGACATAAATTCAAAACTGACAACTAAACAGAACCACAAGCCCACGATCTTAATAGATTTAAACATACCTTTCTCATAGAATAGTTAAAAATATCAGTAAAGACATGGCTGACAGAAACAGCATACACAAATACTACAACCAACAACAAAAAATTTACATTATTTTCAGTTATCTAAATTCAGTCAAAGCAAATTACAAATTAGTGGTATTTTGAGATACATATTATTTGACCACAATATTAAGCCAAAAAGCAATGATAAATGATAACTTAAGCAATGCAATTCTGAATAACTAATTGCCAGGAGAAAAACCACTGAACTTTTAAATACAGAAAACATTTTCTCTAAACCTAAGCCACAGAGAAAAAACATTTTACACGCAAAATATTTCTTTGTAAAGAGAATGCATTTTTATTTTTCTCTTTATCATTTTACAGAAGTTTATGACATTCAAGACCAGTTTCTACAAACGAAGATACTTCTATGTGTTCACTAAAGGACACCCACAGAGAATAGCTGACCAGTCTAGGAAGGAGGTAGGGAGAATGGGTCCCATTATACCTACCTCAACTTTAAGGGTTACTTTTTTTAGAATGAACATCAGAGTTTCTTTTAAATTCTTATGTACTTTGAAGGCCAATTATTCCACTGTACCGTCTTCAACTTTTACCTTGTATAAAATGTAGACTGTTTAAAACAAGTAAGATTCTGGCTCCTTTCAGCTTTAAACATTTCTAGCATGGTAAAACCAAACAGGTTGATTTTATATACTGTGATTGAATGATGCAATGTCCTTAAAAGTAACTTTTATATTTTCCGAGAAGAAACAGAATGTATAATTACTTCAACAATACTTTGTAAACAAAAGCTGTCCCCTCTGAAAGAAAATTCCGTCTGTAACAGCTTAATTATTTTCTACTGATTTTTTTCAAAATTGTAAATTCACATTATACAGATTTAGTAAAAAAGTTAAAGTTTTGATAAAACAGTATCATGATATATGTAAGGAGACAAGCCAAGTACTAATAAGGCTGAGGCATGTCATATATTTCACAAACGTATGGTTATTTTCTACAGGATAATTTGGTTAGTGTTATCTAAAAAGTAAGACATTTTGTTCACGCCAAAAGGTCCTTGAAACCTGAGCAAATCTGGTCCCTGCCAAATGATTTTGGACAGGGCCAAATATCAAGAACCTTTTGGTGTGGACCAAATGTCCATTATGCATTTCTTCAACACAGTATTTACTTAATAACCTAAATGCTGGTTCAAAGGAAAATAAGACAGTCTTCGTTTTCCGTGAGACTGCAGTGCTAAAGAGATTGACTATAACCATGCCCAAACGATTCTATAATTCAGATAATAATAGTGCTATGAGGGAAAGAGTGGTGGAAGGTCTGGATAGTACTGTGAAACTGGCTAATTTAGGCAGTGTTGTGAGAAAAGGTCTGTCAGGATCAGAATGATAGGAAAGAGAACCCTGAAAGAGTACTGAAACAAGACTGAGCTTAGTATACTTGAAATATACCAAGAAGAGGGGTCAAATGTGTCATAAGCATTTTATTTCACAAAGCACCCTGTACTCTTTCTTAACATCTATATCGCAAGGAACTATTAACATTTCCCCCCAATGAGATCTTACCTGGTCGAATTGTACTATCTCTTCCAAACAGATGAAGGCGTCTTCTACCAAGACAAAAATGTTCAATTATATGAAAAATTTCTACAGGCTTTTCTATATTGCCAATTTCAGGTTCTTCTGTGATAATCAAGTCAATGTCAACATTAGCATGAATGAAGTCCCCGTCTGTGCTACGCTTAACAGTTCCTTTGATCCCCATAAGGCAGTGTTCCTAAGTAACAATAAAAACAGGCCAATTAATTTCTTTTCATAAACAGTCATACTGCACAACATTTTACATTTCAAATTCCAAAACAATACTATTTCTCCAATCTTTGGGATATAGTTCTATCGGCAAAAATACAATAGGAAAAGCCTGGATCTCTGGACCTTCGAAGACTGGCAGGTAAGCTAGACATTAAACTCAGGACCGTCACATTTTAGATAACTGAGTCAATGACTGTGGGATCTTGTCCTCTGCAACTCTTGATACTAACTTGTTTCCAGAAGTTATGGAACCATGGCACTTGATTTCAGAATCTTATGTTATATTGGGCCTCACATGATCCAAGAGCAAATCTATATACAAGGTGTAAGCCTTTTCAAATGGAGAGAAGACTTTAAGCAAGGATACAAACTTAAAATACTCAACATACATAAATGTGAAAGTCAAACAATTTTTTTTGTTGTTTATTTTTTGACCTCTATTTAATCTGGACAACAGGGTAAAGTTTAAATAAATTTAATCTCACTTGACTCCATGAACCAATAATAGCAAGGATGACTTGGATTCCCTTCAAAAAGAATTTCTAGCCCAAGAAAGACTTCAAAAAGACCCTCCCCCTGAAGCTCCCAGAACAGTGAAAGGCTGGAGGACAAACTGTTAAACCCTGATAACTAGGAGGGCAGTTCTATGAATCAGAGGTTCTCAGGGCTTCTTCAGGTTCTTATGTAGAAAAAAGAAGGGAACGTGAAAGTCGCTCTGTCCATGGAATTTTCCAGGCCAGAATACTGGAGTGGATAGCCTTTCCCTTCTCTAGGGGATCTTCCCAACTCAGGGACCAAACTAGGGTCTCTGGCATTGCAGGTGGATTCTTTACCAGCTGAGCCACCAGAGAAGCCCAAGAATACTGGACTGGGTAGCTTATCCCTTCTCCAGGGGATCTTCCCAACCCAGGAATCAAACTGGAGTCTCCTGCATTGCAGGAGGATTCTTTACCAACTGAGCTATCAGGGAAGCCCAGAAAAAAGAAGGGAAGAGGAGAGAAATATTCATCTCAGCTGGCCAGCTATGAGTCTTGCTGTCATTTCTTTTTTCTGAGTCCAGAGAAAGGAAAAACTACAGGGGTCAGAAGTACCAAAAGCCCACATCTGACTGAGAATGACAGTAGTATAGGATATATGGGAATACATATTACCTTCTCCAGCACAGCACAGGCTTCTCTGAGTGAATAGAATTTTTTAAATGAACTTGGCTGTGTTACTTTAATGTTCAATGCCATCTGTGCAAGTCTGAGAGAAGAACCTTTCCACCAAAATGAATTACATAGCATGGAGTCATTTGTAAATTGAGAGAAAATAATTAAAATACAGAAAAGAAAACAGTAAAGACAATACCTTTGTTCTCTGGAAGACGGCCTTTGGATCTAAAGTCTTAGTCTTCCCAGGATTGTTTTTATTGGTTTTAATCCAACAAATATCTTCACATCTTCTGTAACCCCACTTGCGTAAACACTAGAAATAAGAGAATTTTTAAAAAATCCTTAGCTAAAAGAAATAAACAATACTTAACCAACCAGCATTAAAAAATTTCCTAGAGGTTTGAGACACTAAATTCCAAGATGTCATAATAATTTTGTATTACTGTAGAAACAGAAAAACAGAAATACTTGTCTTTAAATATACCGCCATTATAAAAACACATAATACCAAAACATGGAAAAGACTATATAATACTCCAATTCTTTATGCTACCTTCCACTGTCATCAATAGAGAGTGACCTTTAAATGACAGAATAATCAGCCCCTCTTTAATCAAAAACTAATTCAAACGGTAAACTGTTCTTGCCACCTCAATTTTTTATCCTCTGATAAAGCTAAAAACTGTTCAGAAGTTCTAATCAGTAACTTCCTTTCAAATGAGTCTTACAAAATGTTATTTTTATATATTTAAAACTAAACCTCAAAAATCCAAAGACTTAAAATTGTCTGTATATTTCTTTATAAGATAACACTTTACTTTCAGCTTTATGTAACCTAGACAATAGAGAGGTTTGAATCTTGGTGTCTTAGAATCTGTTATATATGAACATATAACAAATACCAGCTAAGTGAGTACCCAGAGAAGCATTTTGAGCCCTACCATATGTAGGTGTTGGCTAGCTGCTGGGATTAAAAACATGAGTAAGATACAGTCCTTACCCCTAATTGACTAAGTGCAAAGTAGGAGAAATTAAGTAAATTGTGCAGTGCAACACTGTCGGCACTATGATCAAGTACAAATAAAGACACAGTAGAGCATAAAATATATGTACTTTTCATTGTATAAACTGAGATACACCTCAAAATGGAACTTAGATTTTTAACTTAAAATCTCAAAAATCACAATGACTATCTGTTCCTGTTGCCAAATATTTGTTTAGCACTGGATATTCATGAAATATCACAAGGGCCTAAATTCAACATGCCCTAATCAACTTAGCACAAGTTCATTTCTCATGGTGTATTATTTTTGTGATTATTTTGGGCCAATATCTACTTTCACTAGTATGATAAACTGATGCATAAACAAATAAGATAAAGCCTCCTAATCAATTTCAAGCTAATCTGAGGGGTAGGAGAAAAGCCCAAAGCTAGATATTTGATCTAAACAGGGTAATATAACTATAAAATACAACAATGTATCTATAAAAACATATGGTGTGTTTCTATTTTCTTAGATTTTTTACAGCATCTTAGGGAGATACCAGCAATAAAACAGATTCCCAGTATACAGTTATAGTCTTACCATGGACTTAATAAATGACGGAAGCAATGATGTGATCCAACAATCTCAAACTTGCTATTTATACAAAAAATACAAAGCAATTGAAGAACTTCAGAATTTGAGCACAAATTTATCTCAATATAATCCTACTTAAATTCTTCACCTGTCAAATGGACACCTCCTGAAATTACCAGGATTAAATGAGATCTTGGTAGTATATGAAGTATTAATAATATGTCCTAAAAATGTAAATATTACCCCATAACAAGTGAGGAAAATGAAACACACAAGAGTAAATATCTCCTTACCCAAAGTTTCACTGCTGGACAGCAGATCTGAGACCAAAACTAGCCACAAAGATACCAGTATTTAAGAAAAAGCCTTTAATATTTTGTTTCCATTTAGAAATTCAAAATACTCCAACCAAAAAGACAAAAAAAGTTCTGAATACGATAAACATAAGGTACCTAAAATAAACTGAGATAATAAACTTCTTTCTCACTCTCATTAAACCCTTCAAACTATGTGTTCTAGATGCTGTGTTATTATCCAATGCGATTTGGCTTACATTTGGAATTCATGAGTTAAGGCTACTCAGAAGAATACATTTTAGCTACTATGCTGGGAGGGATTGGGGGCAGGACGAAAAGGGGACGGCAGAGGATGAGATCACTGGATGGCATCACCGACTCGATGGATGTGAGTTTGAGTGACCTCTGGGAGTTGGTGATGGACAGGGGAGGCCTGGCGTGCTGCGATTCAAGGAGTCACAAAAAGTCGGACACGACTGAGCGACTGAACTGAACTGAATGGACAGTATACAATAGTAAGTTGCACATTTTTGAGCTGCAATTCAATTTCAAATCTCTTAACTGTTCTCTTCCTGAAGTCGTAGTAAATTGTAGTTTGATTTTTCAACCCGAAAGCTAGTTAACTGACTAAGGGGTACTGTCATATTCTTTTTTTTTATTAAAATTTTTTTTTACATATTCTTTTTAAAAGTTTTTCTTTCTGAATATTTGAGTACTATTTAATAAATGAAGAACAATGTAAACTTAATNTTATTTGTTTATGAATTTTAGAAAAAAAACACTTAAAAAAAAACCACCATCTTACCACTCTTCCAAGGTCCAATCCTTCCCCAGAACCACACCAGAGAAAAATAAATGATCGAGGTGCTGCAATCTCATCTATTTCTAACTTCATAATCTGGAAGAAACCAAAACAGTACTGAAGTATCTTGTTTCCCATTCATTCTAAATCCAAAAGAACAAGCACTGAGATTTATCAGGACTTACAGTATATCTTTATATACTTATAATATATGCTTCCCTGGTGGCTCAGATGGTAAAGCGTCTGCCTGCAATGTGGGAGATGTGGGTTTGATCCTTGGATCAGGAAGATCCCCTGGAAAAGGAAATGGCAACCCACTCCAGTAACTTTGCCTGGAAAATCCCATGGATGGAGGAGCCTGGTAGGCTACAGTCCATGGGGTTGCAAAGACACAACTGAGAGACTTCACTTTCCTTTTCACTTACAGTATATGTGTTCTTTAAATGTACTAATTTTCTTTAGGAAATACAATGGAAAATAAATTTTATCCTTAAAACGTGTTCTTATGGGTTTTTTCCCTATATTAATACAACACAGATGAACACATGCACAAAGATACACCAGATTTTATATGAAAAGTTTGCTGCTAAGTCGCTTCAGTCGTGTCCGACTCTGTGCGACCCCAGAGACGTCAGCCCACCAGGCTTCCCCGTCCCTGGGATTCTCCAGGCAAGAACACTGGAGTGGGTTGTCATTTCCTTCTCCAATGCAGGAAACTGAAAAGTGAAAGTGAAGTCACTCAGTTGTGTCCAACTCCTAGCGACCCCATGGACTGCAGCCTACCAGGCTCCTCTGTCCATGGGATTTGCCAGGCAAGAGTACTGGAGTGGGTTGCCATTGCCTTCTCCATGAAAAGTTTATAGGAAACCATATTTATAGAATTATGGAATTTTATAAGGTATAGCTTTAGAGCAACCTGTTACCATTTATAGAAAAAGAAACTGAAAAGAAAAGGGATTAAATTACCTCAATATTAGGGGCAAACTTAAAATAACACATAACCACAAACGTTTGTGGAGGACAATTTTTCCAGTAGAACAATTCTAAATAAAATAAACCAATATACACATTTCATTGTAATGATCAGTTTAGGTCTGAAATGTAAAAAAAATAGGCTATAATTGTTGGCTTTGTATGTGCTGAGTATCTCAATTAAAAAAAAGATTTTTAATAATTAAATCTCTAAATTTGGGGACTTACCATAGTGTGTATAAATGACTACAAAAGCAATCATTTTTATATGGTATTCTTATTCTACTGCTTCCTATTACAGCTAACAAGTTCCATAAACCATGGCTTATGCTAATACTTATTAGTTTCACGTATTAAGGAATTTTAACTCAAAAAAAATTTTTTTTTCCTTAATTTTTTTCTTTGACCACACCTCACGGGTGTTTGGAACTTTCCCAACCAAGGATGGAACCCACATTCCCCACAGAGGAAGCGCAGAGTCTTAACCACCAGACTGCAAGGGAAGTTCCTTAACTTTTACCTGAGTGCATCATAACCATATCACCTATAGCTTATCTATGTAAAAATAAACATTATTTGAGAGTGATAGTGGAAATAAATTACAATAGGCATAAACCTATTCAGTTTTACACTTCCAATTTTGTCTTGATATAATGCCTGATCTAATATTCTCATAAGAATATGAATAAACATTAATACGCACAGACACACACATACATTCCTACACACATTTATACATGGCATAGCTAAGGTAACTGATGGCACACAGTGAAGAACATTAAGCAAATAACTCTTGACATTACAATTATAAATACTAAATATTGGTATTTTAAGTAAGTGCTTATATTCTTAACTAAAACACAGTGACCTCCACTGACTCTAACATGAAAAAGAATACCTGAGAAACTCACTTTTTAAATTTATATTTAGCTATTGGCACTTTCTTTCGGTTATTACTACATAAAGGTTAAGAGCTTAGAGTTTTAGGGCTCCAGACAAAACTATTCAATATGCATATAAAATGGAATTTATTACAAAAACTCTATTAGTTTATCATATAAAATTTAAACTCTTGGATTTCACTGACCAAATCTTAGAGATTGGCCAGAGAAAATAAAGTTCCACCTAACTACTAACCACAGACATAATAAGATTAATTTTTCAATTTTCTTTTGCCTAAATTGAAAAAGATTATTTTCTATATTAATTTTGATGAGGAAAAACAGATGTTTCTTAAACACTATCAGAACGAACATTAAGTTGTACAACCTATCTGGAAAACCTCTCAGCCCTAAATATCAACAGTACTACGTCTTTAACCTTTAGGTTTGGGAATAATATATATTTCTGTGTTTCAACAATAAACATAGATTATACTTATCAAAGGAGAGGAAAAGCTTGAAAAATAAAATAAAAATGTAAATAAATGTGACAGAGGTATTGAGGCTGATAGGAAAAGCTTTTCTTCTTGAGAAGAAAAATTGAAGTTATATCTTGAAGAGTAAGTAATACAACAGTAATGACTATTAATTCAGAAGGGGATATGCAAGGATTCAAAGCAGTTTCCTGGGAAACATCAGTTTGCAGAGTTTCAGTCCACTGCCTTCCTTACCTCTCTTCTGTGTTCAGCGCTTTTGATTGCATGCTCCCCCTCAATTTGGGAAGCTCTCTATGTCCTTGGCTTCCACGACATTCAAACTATCTTGATTCACCTCATTCATCTGTGACCCATTCTTTTCACATCTTTTCTATGTGCTTCTTAAATGTTTAGTTTCCTGAGGCTTTACTGAAAATTCACATTGTATCCTAATTGAGATACTATCTCAAAACACATTCATTTATTCTCATAGGTTTAATATGCTAACCCTTTAAAATCTGTCTTTTGAGATGGCCAGGTCTTTCTGTTAAGTTGCATACTCCTATTACAACCTCCACTTGAATGTCTCTGATACACCTCTCATCAACACATTCAGCATATCCTAATCCCTCTAATCCTGCTCCTCTTCTTAAACTGACTCTCACCCGGTGATAACTGAACCCATTTATCCCAAGACTCAAACTTCTGAGCATCCTTACCTTCTTCCCTCATCCCAGTCACTAGATCTCACCAGACATACCTACAAAACATTACTGAATTTATCACCTTTCTAACTTTACTACCATCACCCTAATTCAGGGAACCTTCATCTTCTAACCAGACTACTGCAACAGTCTTCTACCTGCTCTTCCCTCTCCAGTCTTCATTTTCTCTGGACCATCCTTCTCCACACACTAATTAGACCATTTTACTAAATTCGTTAAAGCCCCTCAAAGATTCCTTAATGCCTTCAGGATAAAAGTCCACGCTTCTAAGAAGACAGCACCTCTAAACAGTCTCCATCTGTGTTTCAACACAATCAACATACACACAGACCTCCATTCTCACCTCTTTGTCTCCTGCTCTTGCTGTGCCTTCAGCTTGCAATTCCTAGCCCAGCCCATGCTCAGTGGCCAATTCTGGCTAATCTGTTCATGCATCACTTCCTCTTTATGTCCCCCAGCTTCCTCAACTTGGTCAGGTTTGTTTTCAGATCACCTTATGCAATCCTCTATTACTGAACTAACAAAATGATACTGCAATTATCTGTTTAGTCGTTGCTTATCCCATTCAACTGTGTGCTCCTTGAGGTCAGATACTAAGTCTCATTCATCTTTGAATCTCCAGTACCTAGTTGCCTAGTACAGAGTGGTACTCAATAAATATATATTTGCTATTTTTGTTACTGACTAATAAAAAGATTACTTTATGTAACTCACTGAAGCTATCAGTTTGTTTACTTTTATTTAGGAAAACAGAACTTTACTGCAACTATATAAGACTGAGATTATATATATTTAAATCTATTATACTGTTAAGTTCTTTAATGAGTAAAAATTATGCTAATACATATGTGTGTGTGAATACTCTGACATTCACTGAAACTAACCAAATACAGAAAGCTATCAACCACTCAATCTGTTTTTAGACTTATTTTTAGCTATACATCCAAGGACTCTAAGATTGGAATTTTAAGGCTTCTACAGACAACTTACTTATTCCCTGCTCAACTTCTGCCTCAAAAAGACAGACCAAAGATATTATAATAATCGTTACTGTATCTTACATCTTCAGCCATAATATATACTATAAATCTATATTTATAATTCCTAAAACAGTATTTATAATATTATTCTCTGATCCAATAAAGATATATTCACTTGAAAAATAAATAATTCATTACAATGTAGAAAGTTTCATCATACATCATCCCAAGTCCAGCATTTTTCATTAGCAGTGATGCCGGTCTCTCTGTAATATTCTTCTAAAGGTGGTTCAAGAAGAATCACATCAAATTTGGGTGTCAGTTCTCTGATGTCAAAGGCTTCTATATCTGCTTGTAAGTACCTATTTGATTAAAGCATAAAAAGTAAGAGATTACAGATGGTAATGAAAAAAAGTTTCTTAAATATTTCCTAATACTATTTCAAAGTCATCATGAGCTAATAACTAAATACCTTTTTATGGAGGAATCTCTCTCCTCAGTATAGACAGTAAAATAATCTACCATTGTTCTTCCTAAGGACATGGATAGAATCATACTGCAAAGCAAAACTATGATCCCACAGGAACATCTTGAGTATAAACCTCTCCCATTTTTATACTGAAAATCCATACTCAGATGTGAGTGTCTGAGTCCCTTTCCATTATCATCATAATACCTCGAGGAATATCACATTATTTCTCCTGCAGTTGTCCTTTAGAAAAATTGTTTTGTTTTAAATTCCTCTGTCTAAAAAAGTTTCTAAAGCTAGACGTAATTTTCTTTTGCTAGTTTGTTAGCAATAGTGTTTATATTAACAGTCCTCTCCAGCCACCATCTAGTACAAATTACTACTAGCCTTTATTTAATAGTTATTTCTACACAGTACATAGGTATTTCAAATATAAATATAAAACACTTTGGGGCTTCCCCAGTGGCTCAGCGGTTAAGAATTCACCTGCAATGCAGAAGACCCAGGTTCAATCCCTAGGTTGGGAAGGTCCCCTGGAGGAGGGCATGGCAACCCACTCCAGTATTCTTGCCTGCATAATGCCATGGACAGAGAAGCCTGGAGGGCTACAGTCCATAGGGTCACAAAGAGTCAGACACGACTGAAGCAACTTAGCATGCGTGCATGCATAAGTTACTTTAAATGTAAAATATTTCTAAATATGATAAACATTAGCCTGTTAAAAATTTTTCTACAAACTCAGTTATCTTTGTGGTTCTTCTAATCATTAATAACATACATTTTAGCGAATTGTTAAATGTACAATATGTTCAAAGAAAGCTAAAGAGTCTCCAATTTTAAGGATTATACACGTTTTTTGAGGGAAACATCATTCTGTCAGCAAAGGTTAAAATGAATTTTTGTATTCCAAAATGTTAAGAATAGTATCCCTAGATGCCAAGTTATAATTAACTTTCATTTTCTTATTTTCTCTCTCTTAAGTTTTCTAACTTTCTTCAATAAGTAATTTTTGAGAAGAAAAGATATTTAAAAACATTTAAAGACAGTTAAGAATATAACAAATCAGATTTTCTGGAAAAAAAAAAAAACACTCTAAATTATCCAGTAAACTGAAAACAAATAAAATGACAACCTACTGTGTACTCAGTGCCAGAGTTTCAAACTGATACATTTCACTATAAAGAAGAAAGAGTGTGTTAACCTTTCAAAGATGCTAAATTTTTTTCAAACTTCAGAAAGGTTACATGACAAAAAGACTTAATATTTTAAGCCTGAGTTGGGAAGAAAAAACCCCACTTACATAGGAGGAGTGTTAGATTTAGCTATTAACTCATCCTTCAGTCTGATGAGCTCCCGCAGTTTAGGGTATTCTTCAAATCTGTCGGCCAAACCTGGGGAGGAAAAACAGTAAATTCCAAATTTCAATACAATTGAGTATCAGTGAATTCAAAGGTGATAAGCCTGCTCAGGAAAACAAAATAAGACACAACCAACTTATCATTCTCGCATCCTTTGTAAAAAAGTTAGTCTTGAGTATCTTTAAATACTTCATAAACACATTTTATACCTAATGACCCTAATTTCATATGTAGGCAAACACCCAAGTGTTTTAAAGGCAAGATGGTTTAAGTCAATTAACCATTTAATTTTTCAAAATTATATTAAATAATCTGCTTAAAATATCAAGTTTAGACATTCTGTTCTCAGGAAAAGAATTTTTTTTATTCATGCTTTTTTCCTTTTATTTTTACTAAAAACACACACAAAAAAACAAAAAAATAAAACTCTCCCAAAGATCTAGTGACTGTTCAGTTTTCCCTTAGCAGATTTCTTATCCTTACTACTGACGATCTTAAATGGCTTAAATTATGGACACAGTCCCAGAACAAATTTAGGCAGGAAGATAATGAGTCTCTATTAGTCGATTAGCTCTCACCTCACTCACTCTGATTACTCATCTAAATTGTACTACCAACTCCAAGACAAGTCATTTTCTCTAAGAACATATCCTATATCAGTATTTATAGTTTTAAAGATCTCACATCTCCACATATTATAAACCAAATCCTCATATATATTTTCAAGCCTAGGATCTTCAAAAACACCTCCAAGTCCCAAAAAGGTTAAAAGCAGGAGCCTCACTGTTTCTATGTCCTCAAAAATATTTAAATCTTTGAACCTCAGAAGAGATTTTAGGTAAAACAGCATAATGCCTGTTTAAACAACTGTAGGGGTAAGTAGGGCTTTGAATATCAAAGATTCCTAAAAGATCTTATTTTACTTTATCCTGCTTCCTTATAAGAATCATAATCATCTTAAGTTAAAAACCAAAAGTACATCTCACAACCCTAATATCAAAGATTAAAAAAATCAAAGATTTTGTAAAGCATCCTTAATCAGTGGTTACAGATCAAATTTCAAATGAAACAAGTTTGAAGATTTTATTATATTCGAGTTTCAATCACAGTAGAGTCAGCTCTCAATCATCTACAAAACAGAGGTACAACTTTTTCTCAATCCATAATAGTTTCCTAAGTACATTTTCTTTGCCTTGGAGAAATAAAACGTCTTAAAAGCAGAAAGGCCAATAATGAAATTTGGCTATATTACTTATGACCTTAAAAAAAAAAAAGCTGTATTGAAGTATTTTGATAAACAAATTTATTGAGGTATAGTTGATAAACAAAAACCTTCTACATTAAACTTACATTTAATGGATGCAATCTGATGAGGTTTAATATATGCATATAGCTGTGAAATCATAACCACAATCAAGGTAAGACATATTAATAACCTTCAGAAGTTTCTTTGTGTTCCTCTGGTTTTGGTGTGTATGTGCAGTAAGACCCCTTCATGGATCACTGCCTTGTCATGGTGAACGGGCTTGCATAACTCAATGCAGCTATGAGCCATGCTGTGAAGGGCCACCCAAGACAGATGAGTCACAGTGGAGCGTTCTGACAAAACGTGATCCACTGGAGGAGAGAATGGCAAACCACTCTAGTACACGAGCCCTGAGAACTCCATGAACTAAATAAAAAGGCAAAAAGATGTGACACTGAAAGATGAGACGCTCAGGCTGGAAAGTGTCCAATATGCTACTGGGGAAGAGCGGAGTACAACTACTAATAGCTCCAGAAAGAATGAAGCGGCTGGGCCAAAGCAGAAACAACACTCAGTTGTGGATGGGTCTGGTGATGTAAGTAAAATTGGGTGTTTTAAAGAATAGCATTCCATAGGAACCTGGAATGTTAGATTCATGAATCAAGGTAGACTGGACATGGTCAAGCAGGATATGGCAAGAGTAGACATCAACATCTTAGGAATCCATGAAATAAAATGGTTCGGAATGGGTGAAATTAATTTAGATAATCATTAGACCTATTACTGTGGACAAGAATCCCTAAGGGAAGCAACCTAGATGTCCATCAACAGATGAATGGATAAAGAATTTGTGCTACATATACTCAGCCATAAAAAGGAATGCATTTGAGTCAGTTCTGATGAGATGGATGAATGTAGACCTTATTATACAGAGTGAAGTGAGGCAGAAAGAGAAAGATAAATATTGTATTCTAACACATATATACAGAATCTGGAAAAATGGTACTGAAGAATTTATTTATAGGGCAGCAATGCAGAAACAGACAGAGAAGTCTTATGGAGATGGGGAGAGGGGAGGAGAGGGTGAGATGTATGGAAAGAGTAACATGGAAACTTACATTACCATATGTAAAATAGATAGCCAACGGGAATTTGCTGTATTTCTCAGAAAACTCAAACAGAGGCTCTGTATCAACCTAGAGGGGTGGGATGGGGAGGGAGATGGGAGGGCGTTTTAAAAGGAAGGGGACATGTGTGATTTATGTTGACGTTTGATAGAAAACAACAAAATTCTGTGAAGCAATTATCCTTCAATAAAAAAAAAAAAGAATCCCTTAGAAGAAATGGAGTAGCCCTTATAATCAACAAGAGTCTGAAATGCAGTACTTGGGTTCAACCTTAAAAATGACAGAATGATTTCAGTTCGTTTTCAAGGCAAACTCTTCTACATCACAGTAATCCAAGTCTATGCCCCTACCACCAATGCTGATGAAGCTGATCAGTTCTATGAAGACCTAGAAGACTTCCTAGAACACCAAAAAAAAGGATGTCCTATTCATCATAAAGAAAGCCAAGTGCCGAAGAATTGATGCGTTTGAACTGTGGTGCTGGAGAAGACTCTTGAGAGTCCCTTGGACTGAAAGGAGATCCAACCAGTCTATCCTAAAGGAAATCAGTCCTGAATATTCATTGGAGGGACTGATGCTGAAGCTGAAACTCCAATACTGTGGCCACCTGATTCGAAGAACTGACTCACTGGAAAAGACCCTGATGCTGGGAAAGATTGAGGGCAGGAGGAGAAGGGGATGACAGAGGACGAGATGGTTGGATGGCATCACCAACTCAATGGACATGAGTTTGAGTGAACTCTGGGAGTTGGTGATGGCATGGAAGCCTGGCATGCTGCAGTTCAGGGTCACAAAGAGTCAGACATGACTGAGTGACTGAACTGAACTGATTCATCATATGGGATTGGAATGCAAAGTAGGAACCCAAGAGATACCTGGAATAACAGGCAAGTCTGGCCTTGGAGTACAAAATGAAGCAGGGCAATGGCTGATAGAATTCTGCCAAGAGAATTCTGCCAAGAGAATACTCTTGTCATAGCAAACACCCTTTCAAAACAACACAAGAGATGACTTTACACATGGACATCACCAAATGGTCGATACTGAAATCAGACTGATTACATTCTTCATAGCTGAAGACGGAGAAGTTGTATAGAGTCAACAAAAACAAGACCCGGAGCTGACTGTGGCTCAGATCATCAGCTCCTCATAACAAAATTCAAGCCTAAACTAAAGAAAAGTGGGGAAAACTACTAGGCCAGTCAGGTAAGACTTAAATCAAATTCCCTATGAACATCGGGGAGGTGACAAATAGACTCGAATGATGAGATCCAGTGAAGAGGGTGCCTGAAGAACTATGCACAGAGGCCTGTGACACTGTACAGGAGGCAGCAAACACACCACCCCAACAAAAAATGCAAGGAGGAGGCTTTACAAATAGCTGAGGAAAGAAGAGAAGCAAAAAGAAAGGGTGAAATGGAAAGCTTCACCCAACTAAAGGCAGAGTTCCAGAAAACAGCAAGAGACCAGAAGGTCTTCTTCAATGAACAGTACAAAGAAATAGAGGAAAACAACAGAAAGCCTAAGGCCAGAGATCTCTTCAAGAAGACTGGAAATATCAAAGGAACGTTTCATCCAAAGACGGACACAAAAAGGACAGAAACAGTAAAGACCTAATTGAAGCAGAAGATATCAAGAAGAGATGGAAAAAACACACAGAAGAACTGAACAAAAAAGATCTTAATGACCTGGCTAACCACGATGGTGTAGTCTCTCATTCAGAGTCAGACATCCTGGAGTGTGAAGTCACATGGGTCTTAGGAAGCACTGCTGCCAAAAAGCTAGTGGAGGTGACGAAATTCCAGCAGATATTAAAAATCCTAAAAGATGATGCTGTTAAAGCTCTGCACTCAGTAAGTCAACAAATTTGGAAAATCTAGCAGTGATCACAGGACTGGAAAAGGTCAATCCTCATCCCAACTCCCAAGAAGGACAGTACTAAAGAATGTTCAAACCAATGGACAGCTGCACTCATCTCCCATGCTAGTAAGGTTATGTTCAAAATCCTCCAAGGCAGGCTTCAGCATTATATGAACTAAGAACTTCCAGAAATTCAAGCAAGCTGCATTCAGAAAAGGCAGAGGAACCAGAGATCACATTGCCAACCTTCATCAGATCACAGACCAAGCAAGGGAATTCCAGTAAAACACCTACCTCTGTTTCACTGACTACACTAAAGCATTTGACTGTGTGGATCATAACAAACTGTGGAAGACTAAAGAAATGAGAATATCAGACCATATTACCTGTACTCCTGAGAAACCTGTATGCAGGCCAAGAAGCAACAGTTAGAGCCCTACTGGGAACAACTGACTGGTTCAGGATTGAGAAAGGAGTAGGAAAAGGCTGGTATTGTCAACCCTGTTTATTTAACTTATATACATCATTGGAAATACTAGGCTGGATGAGTTACAAGCTGGAATCAAGATGGCCAGGAAAAATATCAACAACTTCAGATATGCAGGTGATACTACTCTAATGGCAGAGCATAAAGAAGAACTAAAGAGCCTCTTGATAAGGATGAAAGAGGAGACTGGAAAGGCTGGCTCAAAACTTAATATTAAAAAAACCAAGATCATGGCATCCATTCCCATCACTTCAGGGCAAAGAGAAGGGGAAAAGGGGAAAGCAGTGACAAATTTTCTCTTCTTGGGCTTTAAAATGACCATGGATGGTGACTGAAGCCATAAAATTAGAAGACAACTGCTTCTTGGCAGGAAAACTAGACAGTGTGTTAAAAAGCAAAGACATCACTTGGCCAACAAAGGTCCATATAGTCAATCAAAGCTATGATCTTTCCAGTAGTCATGTACGGATGTGAAAGTCAGACCATAAAGAAGGCTGAGCACCTAAGAAGTGATGCTTTTGAATTGGTGCTGGAGAAGATTCTTGAGAGTCCCTTGGAAAGCAAGGAGATCAAACCAAATCAAATCTTAAAGGAAATCAACCATGAACACTCTTTGGAAGGACTGATGCTAAAGCTGTAGTTCCAATCCTTTGGCCACCTGATGCAAAGAGCCAACTCATTAGAAAAGACCCTGATGCTGGGAAAGATTGAAAGCAGGAGAAGAGAGCAACAGAAGATGATGGTTGGATGGTGTCACTAATTCAATGGACAAGACTTGGGCAAACTCTGGGAGATGGTGAGGGACATCAAAGCCTGGCGTGATGCAGTCCATGGGGTCACAAAGAGTCAGACACAACTTGGCGACCCAACAAGTATCTTTAAGTAAGATAAAATATACCCTCTTAAATTTTTTGAAGTATTGTTGACTATGGTCAGCAGTATTGCTGAGTATAGACAATCTTTTCATCATAGGGGCCTAGAATGCAAAGTAGGAAGTCAAGAGATAACTGAAATAACAGGCAAGTCTGGCCTTGGAGTACAAAATGAAGCAGGGCAAAGACTAAGAAACTTTTGCCAAGAGAACACACTGGTCATAACAAACACCCTCTTCCAACATCACAAGAGACAACTCTACACATGGACATCACCAGATGGAAAAGAAGGAGAAGCTCTTTGCAACCAAAGATGGAGAAGCTCTATACAGTGAGCAAAAACAAGACCAGCAGCTGACTGTGGCTCAGATCATGAACTCCTTATTGCAAAATTCAGACTTAAACTGAAGAAAGTAGGGAAAACCACTAGACTATTCAGGTACAACCCAAATCAAATCCATCATGATTATACAGTGGAAGTGACAAATAGATTCAAGGAATTATATCTGATAAGAGTGTGCCTGAAGAACTATGGATGGGGTTCATAACACTGTATAGGAGGTAGTGACTAAAATCATCCCAAAGAAAAAGAAATACAACAAGGTAAAATGATTGTCTGAGGAGGCTTTATAAATAGCCAAGAAAAGAAGAGAAGTGAAAGGCAAAGAAGAAAAGGAAAGATGTATCCATTTGAATGCAGAGTCCCAAAGAATAGCAAGGAGAGGTAAGAAAGCATTCCTAAGTGATCAATGCAAAGAAATAGAGGAAAACAACAGAATGGGAAAGACTAGAGATCTCTTCAAAAAAATCAGAGTTACAAAGGGAACATTTCATACAAAGATGGGCACAATAAAGAACATAAACGATATGGAACAGGAGCAGAAGAGATATAAAAAGTAGTGGTAAAAATACACTGAAGAACTTTACAAAAAAGGTTTTAATGACCCGGGTAACCATGATGGTGTGATCTCTCACCTAAAGCCAGACCTCCTGGAGTATGAAGTCAAGTGGGCCTTCAGTTCAGTTGCTCAGTTGTGTCCGACTCTTTGTGACCCCATGAATCGCAGCACGCCAGGCTTCCCTGTCCATCACCAACTCCCGGAGTTCGCTCAAACTCATGTCCATCAAGTCGGTGATGCCATCCAGTCGTCTTATCCTCTGTCATCCCCTTCTCCTCCTGCCCCCAATCCCTCCCAGCATCAGTCTTTTCGCATGAGGTGGCCAAAGTATTGGAGTTTCAGGTTTAGCATCATTCCTTCCAGAGAACACCCAGGACTGATCTCCTTTAGAATGGACCGGCTTGATCTTCTTGCAGTCCAAGGGACTCTCGAGTCTTCTCCAACACCACAGTTTAAACGCATCAATTCTTCGGCGCTCAGCTTTCTTCACAGTCCAACTCTCACATCCATACATGACCCCTGGAAAAACCATAGCCTTGACTAGACGAACCTTTGTTGGCAAAGTAATGTCTCTGCTTTTGAATATGCTATCTAGGTTGGTCATAACTTTCTTTCCAAAGAGTAAGCATCTTTTAATTTCATGGCTGCAATCACCATCTGCAGTGATTTTGGAGCCCAAAAAAATAAAGTTTGACACTGTTTCCCCATCTATTTCCCATGAAGTGATGGGACCGGATGCCATGATCTTCGTTTTCTGAATGTTGAGCTTTAAGCCAACTTTTTCACTCTCCTCTTTCACTTTCATCAAGAGGCTTTTTAGTTCCTCTTCACTTTCTGCCATAAGGGCAGTGTCATCTCCATATCTGAGGTTATTGATATTTCTCCCGGCAATCTTGATTCCAGCTTGTGCTTCTTCCTTAGGAAGCAGTAATATAAACAAAGCTAGTGGAGATGACAGAATTCTAGCTGAGCTATTTCAAATTCTAAAAGATGATATGCCAGCAAATTTGTAAAACTCAAGAGTGGCCACAGGACTGGAAAAGATCAGTTTTCATTCCAATCCCAAAGAAAGGAAATGCCAAAAAATGTTCAAACTACCACACAGTTACACTCATTTCACATACTAGCAAGGTAATGCTCAAAATCCTTCAAGCTAGGCTTCAGTAGTACATGAATTGAGAACTTCCAGATTTCTCAATGTACAAGCTGTATTTCGGAAACGCAGAGGAACCAGAAATCACATTGCCAACATCCTTTGGATCATAGAAAAAGCAAGAGAATTTCAGAAAAACATCTACTTCTGCTTTATTGACTACACTAAAGCCTTCAACTGTGTGCATCACAAGAAACTGTAGAAAATTCTTCAAGAGATGGGACTACCAGACCACCTTACCTGCCTCCTGAGAAACCTGTATACAGGTCAAGAAGCAACATTTAGAACAGGACATGGCACAACAGACTGGTTCCAAACTGCAAAAAGAGTTCGTCAAGGCTGTATATTGTCACCCTGCTTATTTAACTTATATTCAGAGTACATCATGGGAAGTGAGGAGCTGGTTGAATCACAAGCTGGAATCAAGACTGCCAGGAGAAATATCAATAACCTCAGATATGCAGATGACACGACTCCAACAGCAGAAAGCAAAGAGGAACCAAAGAGTCTCTTAAAGAAGGTGAAAGAGGAGAGTGAAAAAGCTGACTTAAAATTCAACATTCAAAAAACTATGATAATGGCGTCTGGTCCCATCACTTCATGGCAAATAGATGGGGAAAAAACATGGAAACTGATAGATTTTATTTCCTGGGCTGTAAGCTATTACAAACCTAGACAGTGTATTAAAAAGCAGAGATACCACTTTGCTGACAAATGTCTGTATAGTCAAAGTTATGGTTTTTCCAGTAGTCCACAGGGCTATGAGAGTTGCACTATTAAAGACTGAGCACTAAAGAATTGATGCTTCCGAAATGTGGTGATGAAAAGGACTCTTGAGATCCCTTGGACGGCAAGGAGATCAAACCAGTCAATCCTAAAGGAAATTAACCCTGAATATTCATCAGGACTGATGCTAAAGCTGAAGCTCTTAATACTCTGGCCACCTGATGCAAAGAGCTGACTCACTGGAAAAGTGATGCTGGGAAAGATTGATGGCAGGAGGAGAAAGGGGAGGCAGAGGTTGAGATAGTTGGATGGCATCACCAATTTGATGGACGTGAGTCTGAGCAAATTCCAGGAGACAGTGAAGGACAGGGAAGCTTTGCATGCTGTGGTCCATGGGGTCATAGAGTCAGACATGGCTGAGCGACTGAACAACAAGATCTACAGAATTAATTTATCTTGCATAACTGAAACTTTATGCCAGCTGCACAACTTCTCATTTTCCTCTCTCTCCAGCCTCTGACAACCACTGCTGTATTCTCTTCTTCTATGAGAATCACTATTTTTGGTAGCTCATAAAAGTGTATGTATTTATATATGTACTACTGATATTTTAAGTACCTCTTTAAGTGTGTACATTTTTATCATTCTGTAACTGGCCTATCTCAGCATTATTATTATAACTTTTTGTGCTACATCTAAATTGTGACCATGAAAACATTCTTACAAGCAAAAAAAGAAAAAGTATATTGGATTACATCAAAATAAAATTTTTGTGTGGCAAATGGTGCCATCAAAGAAATGAAAAGACAACCCACAGAATGGGAGAAAATATTTGCAAATCATACATCTGATAAAGGACTTACACTACAATATATAAAGAACTCTTACAATAAAAGTCAAATACCAAAAAAAAACTTTTAGACATTTCTCCAAAATAGATATTTAAATAGAAAATAAGCATAGAAAAAGATTTTTAGTACTGTTAGTCACTAGGGAAATGCAGATCAAAACCACAATGAAGGAATGGGAATTGATTGCTAATGACTGAGTACTGAATTTCTTTAGGGGAGATAAAAATGTTCTAAGGATGTGTAATATTGTTGGTAGGAATGTAAATTGGTTGCAGCAACTGTGGAAAACAGTGCGGAACTATCATACTGTTTTCTCAAAAAACTAAAAATAGAAGTAACTATATGAATACAGAAATTCCACTCCTGGGTATGTATCTTAAGAAAACAAAAACACTAATTCAAAAAGACATATGAACCCAATGTTCTTAGCAGCATTATTTACAACAGCCAAGATATGGAAGCAACCTAAGTGCCCATCAACATATGAAAGAATAAAGAAGACATGGTACATATTCATATGCAATGGAGTACTACTCAGCCATAAAAAAGTGATTTTTTTTTTTTCACTGTTTGCAGCAACATGGAGGATAATATACTTGGTCAAATAAGTCAGAAAACAAATACCATATGTTATCTCTCATATGCGAAATCTAAAAAATAAAGAGCAACCTAGTGAATAGAACAAAAAGAAACAGATTCAGAAAACAAATTAGTGGTTAACAGGGGGATAGAAGAGGCAGAGCAAAACTGGGGAGGGAATTAAAAAA